>CM035132.1:162506603-163021603 GCA_020205605.1 Panax ginseng | reverse complement strand
ACTAAAACAGAATAAAGTTATTTAAAAATGACTTATAAGTCATTCCTAATAAGATAGTTTGACTCATATTAATGTAATATCAATTTTATCCCTATTTTATTTAATTTTTTTTAAAAAAATAAGAATTTGTAAAAAATAAGAGTAAGATGCAACATCACTTTAATTGGCATTAGAATTTTTATTTTTATTTTTTTATAGCTGAAGTCTTATATACTCCTTCATTTCCAACGCCGATGACAGATAATAAACATTAAAAAATATTGATATTTGTAAACAAATATAAGAGATCAAAAAAATAAAGAAAAGAGAGATTTCAATGTCATTTAAAGTGATGTTACATCTTACTCTTCTTTTTTACAAATTTATTTTATAAAAAATTAAAAAAATTTTACAATGCCGGTTAGTTTGGCATTGGACCACATTTTTATTTTTTTCAAATTTCTTTTAAAAAATAAAATCATTTTAAAAAATTAAGAATTTTTTTTTAAAATTCATTTTTTTAAAAAATATTTTTTAAAGTGGCGTTGGTTGCCTTTCTGATTTTTAGCCAAAAAAAAAATCTAAAAATTCAACGCCATTTCAAATGACATTTAGTAGTTTTTCCCAAATTAGATGTGAGAGCCTTTACTCTCAACGACAATCGTTGAAGTTTTTATTTTTTAAAAAATATTAATTTAAAAATAAAATCTTTTTAAAAAAAATTAAAGCTTTTCTTTTAAAAAAATAATTTATTTATTTATAAAAATTGTTCTTAAATTAATTAATTTAATTAAGAGAAAAGCCTATTTCAAAAAAAATTGAACAAAATAAATATAATTAAGAAAGTTGAATATAATTTAGGAACTCCAAATCCAACCTTTTCCCGTTGTTTCTCGTAATATATTTTTGTCTCCAACCCAACCTAACCCAACGCAACCCAACCAGTCGACAAAGGGGTTTTTAGAAACCTAAAATTGTTGAGGCTTTCAGTGATTGATTAAAAATCAGTTCCTTTGCTGCAATGATGGAGTGGCGGACGGAGGAGAACAGGAGGGAGAAAGTGGCAAGTGATCCTATTGCGTCTTTCAGAGTCTCTTTCCTCCTAATATTTTCCCTGTTCTAGAGCCAAAAGTAAATCAATCGATGGCCAGCCCCAGCAAAGTGTCGACCCAGCTAGAGCCATGGTGCGATCTAGAGGACAAGGTGGTTCTGATCACCAGAGCATCATCGGGGCTCGGCTGGGATTTCTGCATCACCCTTGCCAAGGCTGGTTGCAAGGTGATTGCTGCCGCTCGGCGCGCCGATCGCCTCAAGTCTCTATGTGATCATATCAATCAGTCATCTACTACTCCTCGAGCTGTTGCTTTGGCGCTCGATGTCACCGCCGATGCTCCGGCCATCGAGGCGGCTGTAGAAAAAGCTTGGGCATCCTTTGGACATATTGATTGTTTAATTAACAACTCCGGCATCCGAGGTATGCAATTTCAAAATCTAAATCTTCACCCTTTTCGTTTGTTTTCACATATGAAAAGTGGAATTATTAGGAAAATGCTATAATTTTTTATTATTTGGATCTAATTTTTAAGGTATCTGTATTTGTATTTTTTATTTTCTTTGTAGAAAGTATAATATTAGTAAGAAAAACAAGTACTGCTAGGTAATTCTATGATTTTTGTCTGATATATGTTTAGATCTGTATTGGATTTATTCAAGAAACCCCGATTTTTCCATCTTTTGGAGTTCCTCCATTGCTATAATGAACGCCATTGCTGCACGACCCACCGGGTTGGGGCTTCATGTTTACCTGATTTTTGCCCCAAACACGAATTGTGCGATCATCACTAGCTAATGCCAACATATGAGGGTTTACTGGATTCCAGCTTTCACAGTTGACGGCTCCAGAGTGACCTGGTAATGTTTCAATGAGCTCCCCTGAGCCTCTATGCCATACATATACCTGGAAAGAAAAATTATGACAAACTATTATTTGGGTTTAATTGAAATTTGTAGGTGAAAAGGGGAGGAGGATTAGGGAGCTTACATCTGTTGTACAGAAAAGATTCAAGTTCCCAGAGAACAGTGTGGAATTGTATGCTGAGAAGGTGACTAACAGCGGGCTTTGTGCTATTGCTCAGGCAGAGTCTCTACGTTATAAGTTCCTTGGTGGCCTAGCTGTCCGCAGGTAAATTATTTTTACTTGATTTATATACTAAGATAAAAAATTGTGCTTTATAACTATATTATAATGTTTGTAATTAATTGAATAATGAACCTTACTATGTGCTATGTGCATTTGGTATAGGCTAATTTATGGTATATCCTTTGCATAGCAGATATGAACAGGAAATTGTGCTTATATTTTAGATCTCTATGAACTAGAAGAAATTTTTGGGTATTAATGCTATGTATTTATGTCACCTACAAAGCAAATTAGATTTATTCTGTATCAAATTTGTGTCGGAAGGTGACAATATCAACTACATTCCTCCAAGCCATTATCCTCATGAAAATTGGTACTGTGCGCCCCAAAATAGGTATACATCACCCATCTTGAGTCGCCAAATACATGATACGAATACAAATACAATCTTAAATATACAACAAGAGCTATGAGTTTTAATACAAATATTGTCTTCTAGACAATATCCACTCTCGAGAATAAGTCCTCATTACAATTATTATCACACTATTTCATAGAATAGTGAGGGACTACTAATCTATCATACGGACCATCACTCAGTCCCCAGAGCTAGTCCTGCTACGTTCTCATTTCTGAAGAGAAACGGTGAAAAAAAAAAGGTGAGCTCAACTAGCCCGATAAGAAATATTATGACTAAGATAATGCGGGATAAATTATCATTAGCCTTCAACAATGTTAAGCGATAAAATACAATAGACAACAAGTTTAAGCTGCGGTGGAATAAGCAATCCATTAAAAAAGTCAGTAGAGAATAAAATCTACTATCTTTTATGATTTAAAAAGTTTTTCATCACTTTTATCATTTGAGACTCGACAATAAATAATCCACATCATCCACCGCCACTACGACCAAAGGATATTCATTAGGGTCACGACCACAAATTATCCATACTACGGGCCGAAGATATTCGTGTATTCATCGATGGTCATGATCATGCCAACAAGCGTCCATCGATGCACTACGGGCCGATGAGGACTTTTATCACATCATTTGTAACATTACGATCATGATTATGCGAATAATCCTGGTCATAATCATACCAAGTCCATACATACACTCTGAATACGAGATGACTTTCAAAAATATAAACATGAGGATGATGACAATGATATAAGAATTCAATAAAACAAGTTCTAGAATTAATTTATCCGAGGAACTAATAACATCCAAATTGTCGACATGATACTTCTTTGTAAAGTAAAATTCAAGAATGCTCGGAAGAATATTTCCATGAAAAGATCTTTGGATGAAGCGCAAATATCGAGGATATTCCACTAATTTCATGGAGTATAAAATTAAAACTTTAACCAATTTGAGTATAATAAAGAATGGAATAACAAAAGAAATCACCGTGCATGCGATACTTGCATGAGGCGAGTTATTCAACGAGAATAATAAATAATGAAACCGGTCGGGTAAAATTTGCAAGCGAGGATGTTCCAACGAGAATAATAAAGAATGGAATAAAAAAAAGCGGAACCGGTGCATGCGGTGCTTGCGCATATAGGCGAGTTATTCAGCGAGAATAATAAATAAATGGAATAATAAATAATGAAACGAGGTCGGGTGAAATTCTGCATGAGCGAGGATATTCAACGAGAATATTAAATGCGGAATAATAAATAATAAAAATGGATAAAAGCCGAGAATAATAGTCGGAAATAAAGTATTTTAACCGCATATAACGGATATTCAAAAGAATAATAAAGAACGGAATAATAGAAGAATTTCACCGCGTATGCGATGCTTGAATAAGCGAGTTATTCAATAAGAATAATAAAGAATGGAATAACAAAGGATTTCACCAAGTATAGGGGGTATCTGCGTATCTGAGGTTATTCAACAGAATAATAAAGAATGGAATAACGAAAGATTTCACCAAGTATAGGTAAGTATAGGTATCTGGCGTATCTGAGTTATTCAACGAGAATAATAAAGAATGGAATAACGAAGTTCTCTTCATGAATAAGAAAGAATAACACCCTTACTAGTAAAAACCTTTGGATATCGAAGTAGTGAAGTAGCGAGAATACTCTTCTTCTTTCTCTCTATAATTTCTCTCTCTAGAGTTTGGTGAATTAAGTAAGAAATAATGAAGGAATGAGCTTTATTTATAGAAGAATGGATTGAATAGTAACTAATTCTGAGCGGTCGAGATTGATTTACTTTTAAGCAGACGGTTCAGATTGATTTCTTATTAAAACTTAAAATGACGGTCCATCTTGATTTACTATTAAAACTTTAAACCGGTGATCCATATTGATTCACTATTATAACTTTCCACCAGTGGTCCATATTGATTCACTAATATAACTTCAACCAACGATGCGAAAAATTAGCACATCTCCTCATGGAATAATATTGTACCCAAATACCCGAATGCACTGAGTGAAATATTAGTGAATAGAATGAATAGTAACTCGTGAATAGTAACTTCGTGAATAGTAACTTCGTGAATAGTAACTCATGAATAGTAACTCGTGAATAGTAACTCATGAATAGTAACTCATGAATAATAACTCGTGAATAGTAACTCGTGAAAAGTTCCCGACACGAAAATTCCCGGACGATTGAACAATATAACCTCCGGACATCAATTATCGCCGGAATAGATGTCGATTTCTACTAACACAAATAATCCCACACCTGATGAAACTATCAAATTCATCTTTAATCAACACGAACTTATTCATCATTAATATTATAACTCACAATATTTAGCAACCAGGTTGTTCCCAGGAAAGAGGGGGCTTTCCAATAAGGATTTCTCCCTATTGGCGCATAATTAGGTGACCAAACCTCTCCTTGACAGAACTTCTAGACATTGTAAATATTGCAATTTAATAATATGAATAACTTTGTCGTCTCAATTATTGATTTAATAATATAACATATAATGCAGATGATACTGTGACAATAATCGAATCGATAATATGAGAGATATGATCGACAATTCTTTGTAGCAATAATTGAGTATAAATGGTGACTTCTCACGTAAGCATCGATAATCAATCTGGTGTATGCTCTTATGCAACCCACAGCGTATTCTTTGTACTTTTACTACTAAGGGTAGTTCAATAGTTTTAATGGTAAAACCTCGTCGTTATTTTATAAAAATATTTTTGTCGTTTTCTCGATCAAATAATAATTCCATTCTTGAGGTCCTGATGATTGTGCCGTTATACGAATATTCCCGATAAAAAGAATATTCCCAGAGACCAATCGAATATTTTATAACAACTTGCATACTTAGCAAAATTTATAAATATTACCCACAACTATAACATTATATCAAATTCATTCCATAATATTCAAAAAAAATGATATTTATAGAAAAATCATCTTTATAAAAAAAAAATTGGGGTCTTCTGACCTCCCTTCTTATGAAATTTTGCCCTCGAAATTAGGATGCGATACACGGTAGTATGTCGAAGAGGTAAGGATACCTTGATTTCATTTGATTCTAACTCCCGGTCATTTCCTCGACATCGTGGTTCCTCCACAAAACTTTGACTTGAGGTATAACCTTGGGCGTAGAATATGCTCCTTCTTATCAAGATTTTAACAGGAACCTCTTCATACGTTAAATCTTCGCTATTTATTTAAATTGGGTTCTAACTTCGATAATGTGGTTCGGGTCTTTCACATATTTACGTAACATAGATATGTGAAAAACATTATGAACACGAGGCATACTTGGCGGTAAAAGCGAGTCTATAGGCTATAGTTCCTACTCGTTCGAGGATTAAAATGGGCGATGAATCGAGGATTGAGCTTTCCTCTCTTTCCAAATCTCGTAACTCCTTTCCATGGAAGCAACACGTAACAACACATGATCTCGATATCGAATTCCACGTCCTTTCGATGAAGATCGGCATAACTCTTTTGTCGATCTTGTGGGTTTTTTTATCGTTGTCGGATCGTTTGAATCTTTTAAAGTAGTCATACGTACCAAAACTCGGTCCCAACAACGTTGCTTCACCCACCTCATCGGCATCTTTTTGGAAGCGACACTTTCTTCCATCTAGCGCCTCGAATGGAGCCATGCCGATACTTGCTTGATAAGCTGTTGTTGTAGGAAAACTCCACCGATGGTAAGAACTTGTCCCGACTTCCCTTGAAGTCAAGGACACAGAGTCTTAATAAATCTTCAAGAGTTTGAATAGTCCTCTATGATTGTCCGTCCGTTTGAGGATGATATGCCGAACTAAATCGTAAATCCGTGCCCATAGCTTTTTGCAAACTAACCCAAAATCTTGAAGTGAATCTTGGGTCTCGATCAGAAACTATGGATCTTGGCATACCATGCGATCTTATAATCTCGTTTATATACATACTAGAAAGGCGTTCAAGTGTATAAGTTTCTCGTATCGGTAAGAAATGAAAGCGGACTTGGTCGATCTATCAACAATGACCCAAATCGCATCTATGCCTTGAGAAACCTTGGGAAGACCGATGCTTGAAATCCATGGTAATGTGCTCCCACTTCCATTACGGAATTTCAAGTGGTTTGCAATGGACCTTTTGGCACTTGATGCTCTCGCCTTGACTTCGTTGACAAGTTAGACACCTTGAGATAAGCAGTATTATATCTCTCTCTTCGTATTGCTCCACCAAAATGTATGGCGAAGATCACGATACATTTTGGTACTCCCGAGATGGATTGCAAGCGGTGTGTTGTGCGCCTCCATCATGATTCTATACTTTAAATCGAGGTCGTTAGGAACACAAAGTGCAGAGTTGACTCGAAGTATTCCTTCTTCATCGATTCTTGCTTGGTATAGCACCTTCTTGCACTTTTCCTCATCGCATCGGCTCAGTGCTGTAGCAAGCGACTTTAACTTTATCAATTAAAGTCGGTTCTACTCGTATATTCGCCATCATCACATGGGTCCACAGAGTCTTTAATCTCTATCTCCATCCTTTGTAAGTCACACAAAATGGGCCTTTGCGTTGTCAATATCGCTTTTCGTGCCGCATATGATCTTCTACTCGATGCGTCGGCTACCACGTTAACTTTTCGAGGATGGTATTGGATGGTATGATCATAATCTTTCAATAGTTCAAGCCAACGTCGTTGTCGCATGTTGAGTTCCTTTTGAGTAAAGAAATATTTGAGGCTTTTATGATCAAGTAAAGATCTCCACTTTCTCCCCATACAAGTAATGCCTCCAAATCTTTAGTGCAAAAAGCATTGCTTTATGACTCTAGATCATGAGTAGGATAATTCCTCTCATATTCTTTGAGTTGTCGAGAGGCATAGGCTATGACTTTTCCATGTTGCATGAGAACACATCTAACCCTTTGCCGAAGCATCACTTTGTAGATGACAAATCCCTCGAGGCGGATGGTATTGTCGAGCAGTCTTTGAAATGAGTCTCCTCTTGAGTTCTTGAAAACTCTTCTCGCGTTCCTCACTCCAATAGAATTTTGTATCTTTTCAGAGTCAATTTGGGTTAATGGAGTAGCGATTGAGAAAACCCTTTCACGAATCTCAGATAATAACCGGCTAAAGCCGAGAAAGCTACGTACTTGATCCTTGATTTAGGTTGCTCGACTTTGAATAAGCTTGATCTTTCTTTGGGTCAGCAGATATTCCATGACTTGATACCACGTGCCCAGAGAATGCTACTTCCTCAAGCGAACTCGCATTTCTTGACTTGGCATAAAGCTTATATTCACGAAGCTTTTGGAGTATCGACCTCAAGTGTTGCTCATGATCTTCACGGCTTTTGGAATAAATAAGGATGTCATCAATGAAAGCGACCACAAAGTGATCAAATATTCCTTGAATACTCGGTTCATCATATCCATGAAGGCGGCGGGAGCATTAGTCAATCAAAAGACATGACTAGGAATTCATAATGCCGTCTTAGGAGTTACGAAAAGCCATTTTGGAATGTCATCGGTTCTAATCTTCAATTGGTGATATCGGAGCGAAGATCAATCTTTGAAAAGAATTTGGCGCCTTATGTTGGTCAAACAGGTCATCAATACGTGGCAATGGATATCTATTTTGATGGTGACATGGTTCGACTCCAGATAATCAATACAAAAGTCGCATACTCCCATCTTTCTTTTTCACGAATAGAGCAGGAGCACCCGAGGAGGCGTACTAGGACGAATAAAGCCGATGTCTAACAATTCCTGCGGTTGGGTCTTTAACTCACGAAGTTCAATAGGAGCCATTCGATATGGGGCTTTGGAAATAGGTTTTTTCTGGGGTTCAAAGGTCGATACAAAATTCAATTTCACGCTCTGGGGTAGGCGGGGAAGTTCTTGGGGAATCGTCGGAAATTCATTAACAATAGAAATATCATTCAAAAGCGGCGTATTTTTGTTTAGATCAGTGACATGAGCTAAGAAAGCTTGACATCCGTTTTTCAATAAGCGAATAGCTTTATGGCTTGAGATAGCGGTGATTGATTTTAATGGTTTGGTTGCTTGAATTAGCATAATAGGTTGGTTAGGAATATGAAAGCTAATGACCTTACGAAAACAATCAATTTTTGCATGATGAGTAGTTAACCGATCAATCCCTAGAATTACGTCAAATGCAAGTATTTTTAATGAAATAAGATCGACGGGTAATGTGAGGGTGCCGATTTGAACCAAACAAGACTTATAAGCGAGTGGATGTAATGAAGGTTTCTCCCAGCGGAGTTTAATGACTAAGTCAAAGTCAATTTCTCGAGTCAATTTTAAGCGTTGGCGCAAGTAGGAGAAATAAAAGAATGGGTAGAAACCGGTATCAAAAAAGGTATATACTTAGCTAGAGTTTATGATAAGCTTACCGTGATGACCTCGTTCGGGTTCCTTGCTTTCTGGGAGGTCACGACAAATGCTCTCCTTGTACTACCGGTTTTGACTTTTTACAGGGAATGACCTTTGGTGCCTCCATCCTATTTGAACTTGTCTTGGTGTGCGACAAAAAATCGGGCTAGGTGACCTTCTCTTCCACAATTATAACATGCTTTGGATGGCATCGCCTTGAGTTTGGTGATATGTCCCTCCCCTCGCATTTGAAACATATGATAGGTGGTCGTTCTCCTTCCTTAACAACGGGTCTTTGGTCTTTGGCGTCTTTCCATCATTGTTGAATTTCCTCTTCTTGAAATGTCCATTCTTATTGTTTTGGCCATGATTACATAGAAGTGGTTACCATTTACGGCGTATTGATTCCCTCACGCTTATTGTCATAGCCCGATGATTCTTATCTTTGGTATTATCATTTTTAAATTTGCTCTCTTTTGGTTGGGTTGACTCATTATCGCGCTCAATAATTGAGCCCTATTAACAACATCTGAATACAAACATAGTTTATGAGAGATAAGATATTGGCGTATCTCGGGTTTCAAACCTCTTAAAAACATTAGCGTCATTCTCTCCTCATTATCAACCAAATGGGGCCTGGCCCGGGACAACTTCGGCAAACTTGGCCCGTCTTTGCGACACGGTCGTATTTGTTTTGTTCGACTTGATGAACTCTACCTCTTTCATGTAGCGAATACTTTCGGGAAAGTACTTGTCGTTGAGCGATTCTTGGAACTTCTCCCAAGACATCTTGATCTGGCGGGTTGAGTCGCTTTCTGATTCCCCCGATGTCTGCCTCACGCATAACATGAAGGTGGCAAAGGAACCTTTTGCTCTCGGAGCATCCCAAGACATCAAATATCTTGTTGATCTGCTTTAATCACGTCTCGCCTTAAGTGGTTTTGGCTCTCAAAAAACTCGGTGGTCGACTCCTTGAACTATTTGGCGGTGGCCGTCAGAGAGTTGCTAGTGTTTTCACTGCATTTTGGGCGAGGAGTCGCTCTACTTTGATGTTGCATGAATTGCATGAAGCCTCGGAACATTCCATCGTTCATCATTTAGTCGGTGTTGTTGTTTTGCATGAGGATTTATGTCGCCTTCACGATGCACATTGTCACGATTATTGATCTGTGGAGACTCAGCGGTCTCTGTGCTCCATTGATGTTCTCAACATTCTCGGATGCCATTTTCAAATCTCGCCACAAAACAAGGGTTAATTAACATATCACATATTATCCCTATACTCGACCAACCAATTAAATAACAAATAAACTTAGGTAGGTCATACTAGTGAAAGAATTCCCGTCTCTCCCCTCTAGTTCTTATCTCACATCTTAGCGAGGATCATATCCCTAAGCTTTGATACCATTTGTGGCGCCCCCAAAATAGGTATACATCACCCATCTTGAGTCGCCAAATACATGAGTGCACAAAATATAAATACAATCTTAAATATATGACAAATTTGTGAGTTTTAATACAAATATTGTCTTCTAGACAATATCCACTCTCGAGAATAAGTCCTCATTACAATTATTATCACACTTTATTTCATAGAATAGTGAGGGACTACTAATCTTATCATCTGGACCATCACTCCAGTCCCCAACTAGTCCCTGCTACGTTCTCATTTCACGAAGAAACGGTGAAAGAAAGGGTGAGCTCAACTAGCCCGATAAAAATATTATGACTAAGATAATGCGGGATAAATTATCATTAGCCTTCAACAATGTTAAGCGATAAAATACAATAGACAACAAGTTTAAGCTACTGCGGAATAAGCAATCCATAAAAAAAGTCAGTAGAGAATAAAATCTACTATCTTTTATGATTTAAAAGTTTTCATCACTTTTATATTTGAGACTCGACAATAAATAATCCACATCATCCACCTTTTCTGACCGAGGATATTCATTAGGGTCACGACCACAAATTATCCATACCACTACGGGGCGAGGATATTCGTGTATTCATCGATGGTCATGATCATGCCAACAATTTGTCCATCGATACACTACGGGCCGATGAGGACTTTTATCACATCATTTGTAACATTACGGTCATGATTATCTTAGAATAATCACTGGTCATAATCATACCAAGTCCATCTACATACACTACAGAGCCACAGATGACTTTCAAAAAATATAAACATGAGGATGATGACAATGATATAAGAATTCAATAAAACAAGTTCAAGAATTAATTTATCCGAGGAACTAATAACGTCAAATTGTCGACATGATACTTCTTTGTAAGTAAAATTCAAGAATGCTCGGAAGAATATTTCCATGAAAAGATCTTTGGATGAAGCGCAAATATCGAGGATATTCCACTAATTTCATGGAGTATAGAAATCAAAACTTTAACCAATTGAGTATAATAAAGAATGGAATAACAAAAGAAATCACCGTGCATGCGGTAGATAGCATAGGCGAGTTATTCAACGAGAATAATAAAAATGGAACGAACCGGTCGGTGAAATTCTGCAAGCGAGGATATTCAATAGAATAATAAAGAATGGAATAACAATAAAAAATCACCATGCATGCGGTAATAGCATGTAGACAGAGTTATTCAACGAGAATAATAAATCGGAATAATAAATAATGGAACCGGTCGGTGAAATTCATGCAAGCGAGGATATTAAAACGAGAATAATTAAATGCGGAATAATAAATAATGGAACCCGGTCGGTGAAATTCGCGCTGAGCGAGGATATTAAAACGAGAATAATAAAAAGCGGAATAATAGAAGAATTTCACCACGTATGCGGTGCTTAGAATAAGCGAGTTATTCAACATAATAATATAGAATGGAATAACAAAAGGATTTCACCAAGTATAGGTAATTGGCGTATCAAGTTATTATCGAAATTATATAGGTATATAGTATATATAGCGTATACGAGTTATTCAAGAGAATAATAAAGAATGGAATAAGAAAGATTTCACCAAGTATATAGGTGTCTGGCGTATCTGAGTTATTCAACGAGAATAATAAAGAATGGAATAATGAAGTTCTCTTCATGAATAAGAAAGAATAACACCCCACTTAGTAAAAGACCTTTGGATATCGAAGTAGTGAAGTAGCGAGAATACTCTTCTTCTTTCTCTCTATAATTTCTCTCTCTAGAGTTTGGTGAATTCGTAAGAAATAATGAAGGAATGAGCTTATTTATAGAAGAATGGATTGAATAGTAACTAATTCTGAGCGGTCGATTGATTTACTTTTAAGCGGGACGGTCAGATTGATTTCTTATTAAAACTTAAAGCTACGGTCCATCTTGATTTACTATTAAAACTTTAAACCCGGTGATCCATATTGATTCACTATTATAACTTTCCACCGGTGGTCCATATTGATTCACTAATATAACTTCAACCAACGAGTGCGAAAAATTAGCACATCTCCTCATGGAATAATATTGTACCCAAATACCGAATACCACAATACTAGAGTGAATAGTAAGCGGGTGAATAGTAACTTCGTGAATAGTAACTTCGTGAATAGTAACTTCGTGAATAGTAACTCGTGAATAGTAACTCATGAATAGTAACTCGTGAATAGTAACTCATGAATAGTACTCAAGACACGAAAAGTTCCCCCGAATACCCGATTGAACAATATAACCTCCGGACATCAATTATCATCGGAATAGATGTCGATTTCTACTAACACAAATAATCCCAACCTGATGAAACTATCAAATTCATCTTTAATCAACACGAACTTATTCATCATTAATATTATAACTCATAATATTTAGCAACCGGGTTGTTTCCGGGGAAGAGGGGCTTTCGATAAGGATTTCTCCTATTATTGGCCTTGATTAGGTGACCAAACCTCTCTCCTTGTGAAGAACTTTTAGACATTGTAAATATTAATTTAATAATATGAATAACTTTGTCGTCTCAATTATTGATTTAATAATATAACATATAATGCGGATGATCTTTGACAATAATCGAATCAATAATATGAGAGATATGATGCGACAATTCTTGTAGCAATAATTGAGTATAAGCGAGTGACTTCTCACGTAAGCATCAATAATCAATACCAGTGTGCTGCTCTTATGCAACCACGCAGCGTATTCTTTGTACTTTTACTGAAAGTAGTTCAATAGTATTAACGGTAAAACTTCCGCCGTTATTTTTATAAAAATATTTTGTCGTTTTCTCAATCCGACAATAATTCCGTTGCGGGGTCCACCAATGATTACGCCGTTGTACGAATATTCCCGACAAAAGAATATTCTCCGACCAATTGAATATTTTATAACAACTTGCATACTTAACAAAATTTATAAATATTACCCACAACTATAACATTATATCAAATTCATTCCATAATATTCAAAAATGATATTTATAGAAAAATCATCTTTATAAAAAAAAATTGGGGTCTTACAGTACCCAAATTTTTTGAAGGCATAACATAACCAAACAAGTTTTACATGTATAATGTTATTTTTTGACCATTAGATAACCAAACAAATTTTACATGTATAATGTAATCTCTTGGCCATATACTTGCATTGGTTAGTTTTCCCCATCTTTTATTAGTCTCTGCTTTTATCCGAGGAAAACATTAGTGTGCATGTATATTGTACAAACTCCAGAAATATAAAAGATGGTTGGTCAAAAAAACCAAAATCAGGCAGACAAACAATCTAATAAACTGTAGGCAAGTCACACTAAATCACAAGTGAAATGTGTATCTAGTATAAGATACACATTATATGTATAATCAGATTTCAAAAGAACCGACTTTTAAGTGCTAACCAAATTGCTACCTTTTGATGTTCTAACTAATACTACTGCTGCGAAGGAGAACATAATTCGCACTTTATGAAATCTACATATCAGATTGTGGTTAAATTTGATGCATATTGCAAGTAGCATATTGTTAACCTATGTGTGGTACAAAGTAAGATTTCCTTTTAAAAATCAATTTATAAACCTATGATGTTTCAAATTAATAGGTATAATTTACAGGCTACATCTAACCAGTTAACCACCTTTGTTTTTCTTAACGAGTCAATAAGCCTAGACTAACTCTAAATAAGTTGAACCTTGCCGACTTGTTTTGCACAACTACCCTGGTAAGATGTCTTCCTTACTCTTCATATGATCGTCTGTTTATGTAAATAATGCCTTATAATTTGAAAATCAAAAGAGTTATATAGGTATCCTATAGATACCTATGGTAAAATTAAAATACACTTCATATCTTATATGAGTTATACAGGGACATAAAATTAAGTGTTTGAATTTTTTTTTCTTCCATTGCCTGACCTAATGTTAAAGATTATAATTTACTAACCTCTATCAGTTGCTGCACAGCTATTTGAGTATAAGCTGCTCACTGATTTAAAGTTTATTGTGTAATTTAAAAAAATATATCAGTTGCTCACTGATTTAAAGTATATTGAGTAATTTAAATATAGTTATAAATATAGCTGTTGCATATAACATAGTAAAAGAAGTCATAGTTGCTCACTGATTTAAAGTATAGTTGTTTCTCTAAAAGAAGGAATGTTCAATAACATAGTAAAAGTAACAAGCTTTGTTATGCACCAGGCAGATACCGCATTTGGTAATCTCAGGAATTTGCTAGATAATCTTTTTGCTGCTAAGATGATTGGTGTCGAACAGGTTACTTTACCTCCTGAAATGCATGCCGAAATTGATCAAATAGGAGTGACGGTTAATACTCTTGCTGATAACTTCCATAACGTATCTGTGAATAGTACACAAGATATACGGAGATAGATTGGGCTTTGGAGATAGAGAGATAAAAGAAGAATTAGGGAGGGAGGTGAAGAAATCAGACAGATGGTCATTTTGGAGGTACCATCTGTAAACAGCTATTACATATTTATACTACTAGATACTTGCAAAAAATAAAGCTAATCATTCACCTCATGGTCCTCATCCTTGTCCTTCACCTATATCTAACCAACTCGCATGGAATAAGCTAGGTACTATAATATACTACTTAATATTAACCACCAAATATATCCCCTTACCTGACAGTGCACTTGCATTTATTGCATCTTGTATGTTCTTATAATTACTTTTATGATTCTGTTTCTGGTTTGGAATTTTTTATTATTGGTGTTTAATTCTTTTGACATCTGTGTCTTGAGTTGCTTTTACTTAATTTTATGTCTATAGGATGTCAGTGGTTTGATTTTACTATTAAGGAGTTGAATTATGTGCTTTAAACTGAAGGGTCCTGATTTTCCGTTTTCATAATTCTTTCTAAACGTTGTCTACCTCTATTTCTTATATCTGAAAATAGTATACTGCTTAGTTATCATATTAATGTTTATTTCCCCTATAATACAGGTCTGAGCATCTGAGTTTTATTGCAAGAAAATTTCCTTCTCATCTACAAGTTCATCAGCCAAGTTTCATGTCTGACCTCGACATCCAGATTCCTAATGCTTTCGGTATGAGAGTTTTTTTTGGCAATTAATACACATGCATATGACGTGGATTATACTCTCCCTTACATATATATTTGATTTGATCAAGTTCTTAACGGAAGATGTAGTTAATTTACTTTTGGAAACTTGTTACACACATTCCCCTTGCATATGTCGGGAAACAGTGAGTTGATTTTTTTTCTTGTTTCATTTTTTGATGTATGCAATGCACTGTACTCGAGTATTTTCAGATCCATTTGCTGAGGTCACTGCTGAGGACTCTAGTGCTGGGTCGAAAGAGTATGTGCACATCCGCATACAACAACGAAATGGTAGGAAAATCTTGACAACTATGCAGGGGTTGAAGAAAGAATTCAGCTATAATAAGATACTCAAGGATCTCAAGGAGTTTTGTTGCAATGGTACCATTGTGGAGGATCCTGAATTAGGCCAGGTTAGCATTGACTCTGTTTTACATGTGAATCTTCTGATTATGCTATTTTTGAGGACCTGAATTTGTTAGAGAAATTGGTCATGTAGACAGATATATATATACCACCATGAAATTTGGGAAAGTCGTATTTTATAGTAGTTTTTCCGATCAGTGATTGTAGAAGCTTTATACATTTATGATTCGATAATTAATTAGCCACAGGTAGTCCGCATTAAATTCAAATGATTGTCAATCATCATCTCATAGCTAAGGTTAGCTATAGAATGACAAATTAAATATGTACGACTCCAAATTTATTTATTTATTTTTCCGAAAAATCTCCAGGCAAACAATATATATAGATGGAAGTGCTGTCAATCATGGTTTCTGCATAGTGAAATTAATGTTAGCTAGAGTCTAGAAAGTGTAATAATTAATTTTATTCTCTCTTGCCAAAAAAAAATGTTAGAAATTACTACATATACAAGTGGTGCAATTATTTTGCATGCCCCTCAGCCAGAAGCTTGTGTTTCACACCCTGTTGCTGTTAGTATATATATATATATATATATATATATATATATATATATATATATATATATATATATATATATATATTGGGAGAGAGACCGAAGGAGTAAAGTTGAAGAATTTGCTTTAAAAATTATTTTATTTATTTATTTTTTTGTTCTGGCTGAAACTAACGAGTTAATGACATAACTCGTATATAGTTCAATACTTCACATTGACATCTTTAGGGCCATCAAACTACTAGTATAATTTGCTAGCAATATGATTTTTTGTTCGTGATTTTTTTTTGTGAAATATTGCGTGCACTTGATCAGGGACATATCTACTATATGGCTAATTAGATTAGGGACAGGGTTTCCCAAGCTATCCTGAATTTTTTTTAAAATAAAATAAAATTATTTGTACCTAGCTCTTTAGACTCCCAAGATAAGTATATATTACTCTTTGAAAAATATAAGAAAGTAGTCGATCCATTTCTAATGCAAGTCATTTTAATTTTTTTTAAAGTCAATTTATATGAATATGAGCAAATCTATAAATATATCTTCCTATCATTTTCTGAGTATCATTATATGAATATCATATTTAAGTTGTGGAGGATACTATTTTACATGTAGGTATGCTTATTCATTTTTGTTTGTGATGGCTTTGTTACTGATGCTTCAATATAATTTTAGACAACTGTCTCTTGTAGCATGCAATATTCCAGCGCCCGACTGAAGATCACGTATTTATCACAGCGAAAGGATACTCTGATATTGTCACAAGGTAGCGTAAAAGTTTAAACAGTTCAGGTGAACAATAAAGCTGGTATTGGTTTGTTTCTAGATCTTGTCATGAAAATCTATTATTTATTAATTTCTAATTAAGTTAATAGACATGTTCATGGATTATAAATAATATAATAGCAATCAATATGAATTCATGTGTAATTAAATCTATGATGTCTGTGATTATAGCTAGCATTTTTGGGGCATATACTGTATGAAAATTTGTCGTCTCAAGAAAAGTTTGTTCACATTGACTAATAGCATCAACTTTTTCATAATTGTTGTCCTTTCTATATAGAAATTTAAACATTGTTATTTAAGATTGTGTGATGGTATTTAAGATTGTGTGATGCTTGTGGTTGTTGAATGTGACTGAATTTTGACTTGAGGTCAACATATAATAATAATCTACAAGTCTTGTAACAGAAAATATGTTTACCACTATGCTTACTGAAATTAATTCATGAAATGGCTGATTAAGATTCTAATTTTTCTCAGTAATGAGCAATCATATAGTCGCACTGAAGGTTCTTTTTCTATTTGGATTTGTAGCAAAAGATATTGTGATTGCCTATTTGTCTTTTTCTGCTTATGAGCAATACGGTGTACATTAGTACCACGTAGCAACTTCTGTTGTCTTTGTGTATTGATTTTGGTATTAAGTGCCTCTGGTGATCTATTTGCTTCATTTTTCTGACTTGCTATTATTTTTAAATATATGCAGGAAGACTACTTCTACGACCTGCCTTACACTACCGAGTATCAAATTTTCATGTTATGTTTACGAAAGACAAGGGACGAAATTATGAAGTGTACTCTCTATATATGTAGATATATACTTTGATTGAATAACTGTGGTAGCTTTAGATGATTAATTGTAAAGATAATGAATGATTATGTAGTGGATGATTTTATTAAGTTAATAATATTTTAGTTTTTTATATTTTTATCATTATTTGCTATGGGGACATTGAGCCAATCAGGTACACAAAAAGAATGTTAAATTTTGATTTGGCAATAATATAATTTGTTACCAAAGCATTGAATAAGTTTTAATATAACAACAATTTTTTATACATTTAGTAATAAATTTTTTGTTGCTAATGACATTAAAAATATAATATTTGGCAACGAAAAATTAACTTAATAACAACGGAGAGGATATTGTTGCTAATACTAAAATAAAAGGAAACATTTTTTATCGTTGTAAATCATATTAACTTTCGTTGCACATATAAAGAAATGGCAACATATAATGTCGTTGCTAATCGACGACTTTCGTTGCTATTGAAAAATAACCAGCAACAAATATTTTCGTTCTTTGATTCAACATAATGTTGTTGCCAAATAATATAATCAAGAACGAAAATCGTTCTTAAAAAGTTTACATTTTATGAGCGAAAGCAAGTTTAGGCAACAATTTTTATAATTTACTGCAACGAAAAATGTTATTGCAAAATGGTGTCAATTGCAACGAAAATGCATAGTCGTTGCAAAAAAAAGAGTTCATTTCATTGCCAATTAGCAGTCTTTTGCAACGAAATGGGATTTTTAGCAACGAAATTTTAATTATTCTGCAACAATATATTTTGTTGCTAAAGGATTGATGTCTCTGTACGAAAGCCAAATTTCGTTGCAAAATGTATTACTTTTAGCAACGAAAAAAATACGTTCGTTGCGGAACAATTAGCAATGCTCATTGCGCAACGAAAGATGCAACGACAGTAAAGTCGTTGCCAAAAACCTATAGCAACGAAATTTGGCACTTTTAGCAATGAAAATCGGTTGTTGCTGAAGCCCCATTTTTTTGTAGTGCATTGATGTCTGGAGGTTATATTGACCAATCGGGTAATTAACCGGATAAATGAGCAATTAATTGCTATTAATTCACATGCTTATAACTATGTGTTCACATGTGTGTACTATTGATTCACATGATTTACTATTAGGGGAGTTGGTGCAAGATTGATAATACTTGCATGACTAAATTAAAAATGGAGGTATAGTTGAATGTACTATACTGTAATTAGTTTTTTTTCACATGATTATACTATTGAGTCACATTAATGAACTATTAATTCACATGATTTACTATTAGGGGAGTTGGTGCAAGATTGATAATACTTGCATGACTAAATTAAAAATGGAGGTATAGTTGAAGGTACTATACTGTAATTAGTTTTTTTCACATGATTATACTATTGAGTCACATGAATGAACTATTAATTCACATGATTTACTATTAGGGGAGGTGGTGCAAGTTTGATAATACTTGTAGGACTAAATTAAAAATGAAGAAAAAGAGGGAAGTATTATACTGTAATATTTTGAGCCCCAAAATGTGCAATTAATGAAACTATATTTTCCTATAAATAGAAGCTCATTCTTCCTTCATTTCTCACCAATTCACTAAAGCTATAGAGCAATTAATATAGAGAGAAATTATAGAGAGAAAGAAGAAGAGAAGTCGCCACCTCACTATTCCAAAGATCAAGTTTTTTCTAAGGTAAAGAAATTATTATTTTTCGTATTCATGAAGAGAGTTATTTTCTTTCAATACTGTAAGGGTTGTTATTCCATTCTTTATTATTATGTTGGAATAACTTTGTCATGCTAATACCGCATACATGGTGAAATTCTTACATCATTCCATTCTTTATTATTACATTAGAATAACTTTCATGCATCTTGATCTATTACATGCACGATGAATTACATTGTTATTCCATTCTTTATTATTCTCGTTGGAATATTCTCATGCAATGCGGATTCGCATGACCTAGTTCCATTCTTTATTATTACGTTGGAATATCCTCATGCACATGATTACGCATTTGACAGTTCCATTCTTTATTATTCTATTGGGAATAATCATGCATGCGCTCTATCGCATGCATAGTGAATTATTCTCATTATTTCATTCTTTATTATTCATTGGAATAACACATCATGTGGATTACCGCATGCATGGTGAATGATCCTTTGTATTTATTCCTTATTAAATTATGTAAATGATCTGTCTACGTGAATTACCACATGACGGGCGAAAATTCACTTGCAGTTTCATATATTCTATTATACTCAGTTGATTAAAGTTTTGGCTTCTATACTCCATGAAATTAGTAGAATATCCTGGATATTTGCGCTTCATCCATTATCTTTTCATAGAAATATTCTTCTGAGCATTCTTGAATTTTACTCCACAAAACAGTATCATATTGACAATTTAGACGTTATTGGTTCCTGAATAAATTAATTTATAAATCTTTAAAATTTATCCTTGAACTTGTTTTATTGAATGATTATATCATTGTCATCATCCTCATGCTTATATTGTGATGAAAGTCATCTTTGGCTTACGTGCATAGATGGACTTGGTATGGTTATGACCAAGGATTTTCGATATAATCATAACCGTAATGTGACGAATGATGTGGTGAAAGTCTCACTGGCCTGTAAATCATTGATGGACAGTTGTGGCATGATTATGACCAGGGATTATTCGGTATAATCTTGACAATTGATGATTACATGAATATCATTGGCCGTGATGCAGGGATGATTCGATTTTATTTGTTAAGCTGAGTCTCAGCGATAAAGTTGATGAAAAAACTTTTTAAATCCTAGAAGATAGTTGATTTTATGCTCTACTTGACTCTTCTAATGGATTGCTTATTCCGCTGTAGTTGTTGATGTAAGACCCCAACTTTTATGAATAAAGATGAATTTTCTATAATTATCATTTTTCGAATATTATGGAATGAATTTGATATAATGTTATAATTGTGGGTAATAGTCATAAATTTTGCAAAGTACGCAAGTTGTTATATAGTATTCGATTGGTCGGGGAATATTCGTTTTAACAGGGAATATACGTATGACGGCACAATCATTGGTGGACCCCACAACAAAATTATTGTCGGATTGAGAAAATGATAAAACTATTTTATGAAAATAACGGCGGAAGTTTTATCGTTAACTGTTGAAACACCCGGTGTTAAAAAAAAAATGCGAGAACGCTGGCGTGGTTGCATAGTAGCACACGGTATTGATTATTGATGCTTACGTGAAAAGTCACTCAGTTTTGTTCAATTATTGCTTCAGTAATTGTTGCATAGTATCTCACATTAATTGATTCAATTATTATCGATATTTTATATATTATTAAATCAATAACTAAGACGACGAAGTTATTAATATTATTATTTGCAATATTAACGATGTCTAGAAGTTCTGCCAAGGAGAGGTTTGGTCACCTAATTGCGCGCCAATAGGGAGAAATCCTTATTGGAAAGTCCCATCTTTCCTGGGAACGACCTGGTCGATTAATAGTGTAAATTATAATAATGATGATGAAGTTTTGTTTTATTAGTATTATTAGTGTAATAAAACAGAAAAACTTTTTTATATAAAACAGAATACTTTTATAAAGTTATTCGTTTTATTAGACTATAAATAAAATATATTATATTCTATTATGCATAGTGTTTTGCATAGTAAAATATTTTTATGTAAAATAGAATACTTTTATAAAGTTATTCGTTTTATTAGATTATAAATAGAATATATTATATTTTATTTAAAAGATTTTGTTTTATTAGAATATTTTATAGTAAACCAATACGACCGTCCGTTTAAAAGTAAATAAATCGATCGCTCAAGAATTAGTTACTATTTAGTCCATTGTCCTATAAATAGAAGCTCATTCCTTCATTATTTCTTTTAATTCACTTTGAAACTCTAGAGAGAAACTATAGAGAGAAAGAAGAAAAGTATTCTGCTACTTCACTACTCCTATATCCAGTTGTTCTAAGGTAAGGGGTATTATTTCTTTTGTATTCATGAAGAGAACTTCTGTTATTCCATTCTTTTCCAACCTGTATATGCGGACTACCCTATACATGGTGAAATTCTTCTGTTATTCCATTCTTTATCATTATGTTGGAATAACTTTATCATCTGGCACCGCATATATGGTGAAATTCTTACGTTATTCCATTCTTTATTATTATGTTGGAACATCCCGTCGTGCGTTTACGCATGACCGTTCCGTTATTTATTATTCATTGCTGAATATCACGCTTCGGTGCGTATTACGCTCGACACGATTCCATTAATTATTATTACTCGTTGGAATAACCTATCATGCGATCTATCGCATCCATGGTGATTTGTTGTTATTCCATTTTTTATTATTACATTGGAATATCACGCTTGCATGCAATTTACCGACTGGTTCTGTTATTTATTATTCTGTTGGAATAACATGTGTGTGCGGTCTATCGCATGCCTGGTGATTTCTTTTGTTATTCCATTTGTTATTATACTCAGTTGGTTAAAGTTTTGACTTCTATAGTCCATAAAATTAGTGGAATATCCTTGATATTTGCGCTTCATCCAGTATCTTTTCATGAAAATATTCTTCTGAGCATTCTTAAATTTTACTCTACAAAGAAGTATCATGTTGACAATTTGGATGTTATTAGTTCCTGAATAAATTAATTCTTAAACTTGTTTTATTGAACTTTTATATCATTGTCATCATCCTCATGTTTATATTTTTTTTTGAAAGTCATCTGTGGCCTGTAGTGCATAGATGGACTTGGTATGATTATGACCAGGGATTATTTGGTATAATCATGACCGTAATGTTACAAATGATGTGGTAAAAGTCCTCATTGGCCTATAGTGCATTGATGGACAGTTGTTGGCATGATCATGACCATTGATGAATACACGAATATCCTTGGCCCATAGCGCATGAATAATTTGTGGTTGTGATACTAATGAATATCCTTGGCCGTAGTGCAGGGATGATGTGGATTATTTATTAAGCTGAGTCCCAGCGATAAAAGTGATGAAAAACCTTTTAAATCATAAAAGATAGTAGATTTTATTCTCTACTTGACTCTTTTAATGGATTGCTTGTTCATTGCAGATTAAACTTGATGTTTGTTATATTGTATCGGTTTAACATTTGTTGAAGGCTAACGATAATTTATTATGTATTATCTTAGTCATAATATTTTTTACTGGGCTAGTTGAGCTCACCCTTTTACTTTCATTGTTCTCTTCAGGAAATGAGAACGTAGCAGGGACTAGTCGGGGGACGGAGTGACGGTCCAGATAATAACATTAATAGTCCTCACTATTCTGTTAAATAGTGTGATAATAAATGTAATGAGGACTCAATTGAGTGTGGATATTGTCTAGATGACAATATTTGTATTAAAACTCACTGAAAGATATGTTTTGTCGTATTTTACACTTAATTGTTGTATAATTAAGTTGTATTTAAATTTTGTACCATGTATTTGGTGACTCAAGATAGGTTATGTATACCTATTTTGGGGGCGTCACAGTTGGTATCAAAGCTTAGGGATATGATCCCTGGCTAAGATGTGAGACAAGAACTAGGAGGGGAGAGACGGGGAATTCCTTCGCTAGTATGACCTACCTAAGTTTATTTGGTATTTAATTGGTCGGTCAGAGTATAGGAATAATATGTGATATGTTAATTAACCCTTGTTTTGTGGCAGTATTTGAAAATGACATTCGAGAATGTTGAGAACATCAATGGAGCACAGGAGACCGTTGAGTCTCCACAGATCAATAATCAGGATAATGTGCATCAGGAAGGCGACAATCCTCAGGCAAACAACAACATGAACTAGATGATGAACGATGGAATGTTCAGAGGCTTTATGCAATTCATGCAACATCAGGCAAGAGTGGTTCCTGTCCAAAATGTAGATGAAAACACTGGCAACTCTCGGACGGTCACCGCTAAGCAGTTCAAGGAACTAGGACCACTAGAGTTTTCTGGAGAGCCAAAACCACTTAAGGCGGAGACGTGGATAAAGCAGATCAACAAGATATTTGATGTCTTGGGATGCTCCGAGGAGCAAAAAGTTCCCTTTGCCACCTTCATGTTGCAAGGCAGAGGCATATTACTAGTGGGAATCAAAAGCGACTCAACTCGTGAAAGATGAAGATGTCTTGGGAGAAGTTCAAGAAGCTGTTCAACGACAAGTACTTTCCGAAAGTATTCGTCACATGAAAGAGGTAGAATTCATCAAGTGGAGCAAAACAACATGACCAGGTGTCGCAAAGATGAAGCCAAGTTTGCCGAGTTGTCCGGTTTGCGTCCCATTTGCTTGATAATGAGGAGAGAATGACACGAATGTTTCTAAGAGGTTTGAAACCCGAGATACGTCAATATCTTATCTCTCATAAAGCTGTGTTTGTATTAGGATGTTGTTTAATATGGCTCGATTATTGGAGCGCGATAATGAGTCAACCCAACTAAAAGAGAAGCGGTGAACAAAATGATAATACTAGTGATACTTGATCATGAGCGGTGACAATAAGAGTGGAGGAATCAACATGCGAAATGGTAACCACTTGGTGGTAATCATGGTCAAAACAATAAGAATGGACATTTCAAGAAGAGGAGATTCAACAATGATGGAAAGACGCAAAGACCAAAGACCGTTGTGAAGGAAGGAGAATGACCACCTATCATATGCTTCAAATGCGGAGGGAGGACACATCGGTCAAAGCTAGCATGATGCCAGTCAAAGCATGTTATAATTGTGGAAGAGAGGGTCACCTAACCCGATTTTGTCATTCACCGAAGACAAGTTCAGCTAGGATGGAGGCACCAAAGGACGTCCCAAAAAAGTCAAAGCTAGTAGTGCAAGGGAGAGCGTTTGTCGTGACCTCCCAAAAAGCAAGGAACCCGAACGAGGTCATCACGGGTAAGCTTATCATAAACTCTAGCGAAGTTTATACCTTATTTGATACTGGTTCTACCCATTCTTTTATTTCTCCTACTTGCGCTCAACGTTTAAATTTGACTCTTGAGAAATTAGACTTTGACTTATCTGTTGAAACTCCATTGGGAGAAACCTTCATTACATCCACTGTTTATAATTCTTGTTTGGTTCAAATCGGTACCCTCACATTACCTGTCGATCTTATTTCATTGAAAATACTTGCATTTGACGTAATTCTAGGGATTGATTGGTTAACTACTCATCATGCAAAAATTGATTGTTTTCGTAAGGTTGTTAGCTTTCATATTCCTAACCAACCTATTATGAAAATTCAAGCAACCAAACAATTAAAATCAATCACTGTCATCTCAAGCCATTCGTTTATTGAAAAACGGATGTCAAGCTTTCTTAGCTCATGTCACGGATCTAAACAAAAATACGTCAGTTTTGAATGATATTTCTATTGTTAATGAATTTGCTGACGTATTTCTGAAGAACTTCTGGCCTACCCCAGGCGTGAAATTGAATTTTGTATCGACCTTGAACCGGTACAAAACCTATTTTCAAAGCCCCATATCGAATGGCTCCTATTGAACTTCAGGAGTTAAAGACCCAACTGCAGGAATTGTTAGACATCGGTTTCATTTGTCCTAGTACGTCTCCTTAGGGTGGTCCTGTTCTATTCGTGAAGAAGAAAGATGGGAGTATGCGACTTTGTATTGATTATCGGGAGTTGAACCATGTCACTATCAAAAATAGATATCCATTGCCTTGCATTGATGATCTGTTTGACCAGTTGCAAGGCGCCAAATTTTTTTCAAAGATTGATCTTCATTCCGGATATCACCAATTGAAGATTAGAACCGATGACATTCCAAAGACTTTGCCAGAACTCGATGACGGGCATTATGAATTCCTAGTCATGTCTTTTGGATTGACTAATGCTCCAGCTGCCTTCATGGATATGATGAACCGAGTATTCAAGCAATATTTGGATCTCTTTGTGGTCGTCATTATTGATGACATCCTTATTTATTCCAAAAGCCGTGAAGATCATGAGAAACACTTGAGGCTGATACTTCAAAAGCTTCGTGAATATAAGCTTTATGCCAAGTTGAAGAAATGCGAGTTACGGCGAGGAAGTAGCATTCCTTGGGCACGGGTATCAAGTCATAGAATATCATTGACCCAACAAAGATTGAAGCTATTCAAAGTCGGGAGCAACCTAAATCGATGATCAAGTCGTAGCTTTCTAAGCTTAGCTGGTTATTATCGGAGATTCGTAGAAGGGTTTTCTCGAATCTCTACTCCCTTAACTCAGCTAACTCGAAAAGATACAAAATTCGGTTGGAACGAGGAATGTGAGAAGTGTTTTCAAGAACTCAAGAGGAGACTTATTTCAGCACCTGTTTTGACAATATCATATGGCTCAGAGGGATTTGTCATCTGCAGTGATGCTTCAGGCAAAGGGTTAGGATGTGTTCTCATGCAACATGGAAAAGTCATAGCCTATGCCTCTCGACAACTCAAAGAATATGAGAGGAATTATCCTACTCATGATCTAGAGTTGGCAGCTGTTGTTTTTGCACTAAAGATTTGGAGGCATTACTTGTATGGGGAGAAAGTGGAGATCTTTACGGATCATAAAAGCCTCAAATATTTCTTCACTCAAAAGGAACTCAACATACGACAGTGATGTTGGCTTGAACTATTGAAAGATTATGATCATACCATCCAATACCATCTTGGAAAAGCAAACGTGGTAGCTGACGCATTTAGTAGAAGATCATATGCGGGTACGAGTGCGATATTGTCAACGCAGAGGCCCATTTTGTATGACTTGCAAAGGATGGAGATATAGATAAAGACTTCAGGGACCCACGTGATGATGGCGAATATACGAGTAGAACCAACTTTAATCGATAAAGTTAAAGCCGCTCAAGCTCTGGGACGAGGTGATGCATATGAGGAAGAAAGTACAAGAAGGTGTTATCTTGGAAGTAAGAATCGATGAAGAAGGAATACTTGAGTCAACTCGGACTTTTGTGTTCTAACGATCCTGAGTTAAAGTATAAAATCATGATGGAGGCGCACAATACACCATTTGCAATCCATCCTGGGAGTACCAAAATGTATCATGATCTTCGACATACATTTTGGTGGGGCAATATGAAGAGAGAGATATCTCTATTTATCTCAAGGTATTTAACTTGTCAACGAGTTAAGGCAGAGCATCAAGTACCAAAAGGTCCATTGTAACCATTTGAAATTCTAGAATAGAAGTGGGATCACATTACCATGGATTTCGTTACTGGTCTTCCCAAGGTTTCTCAAGGCATAGATGTAATTTGGGTCATTGTTGATAGATTGACCATGTTTGCTCATTTCTTAGCAATACGAGAAACTTATACACTTGAACGTCTTGCTCGTATGTACATAAACGAGATTGTAAGACTGCATGGTATGCCAGTATCCATAGTTTCTGATCGAGACCCAAGATTCACTTCACGATTTTGGGTTAGTTTACAAAAAGTTATGGGCACAGATTTACGATTTAGTTCGGCATATCATCCTCAGACGGACGGACAATAAGAGAGGACTATTCAAACTCTTGAAGATTTATTAATACTCGGTGTCCTTGACTTCAAGGGTAGTTGGGACAAGTTCTTACCATTGGTGGAGTTTTCTTACAACAACAGTTATCAAACAAGTATTGGCATGGCTCCATTCGAGGCGTTGTATGGAAGAAAGTGTCGTTCTCCAGTATGCTGGGATGATGTGGGTGAAGCAACATTGTTGGGACCGGAATTGGTACGTATGACTACGAAAAAGATTCAAACGATCCGACATCGTATAAAAACGTCACAAGACCGACAAAAGAGTTATGTTGATCTTCATCGAAAGGACGTGGAATTCGATATTGGAGATCATGTGTTGTTACGTGTTGCTCCATGGAAATGAGTTACGAGATTTAGAAAGAGAGGAAAGCTCAATCCTCGATTCATTGGCCCATTTTTAATCCTCGATCGAGTAGGGACTATAGCCTATAGACTCGCTTTACTGCCAAGTATGTCTCGTGTTCATAACGTTTTTCATATAGCCATGTTACGTAAATATGTGGAAGACCCGAACCACATTATTAAGTTAGAACCGGACGAAATAGCGGAAGATTTAATGTATGAAGAGTTTCCTGTTCAAATCTTGGATAAGAAGGAACATATTCTACGGTCCAAGGTTATACCTCAAGTCAAAGTTTTATGGAAGAACCACGATGTTGAGGAAATAACCTGGGAGTTAGAATCTAAAATGAAATCAAGGTATCCTTACCTCTTCGACATACCAGGTACGTACTTGAGGGCGAAATTTCATAAGAAGGGGAGATTGTAAAACCCCAACTTTTATGAATAAAGATGAATTTTCTATAATTATCTTTTTTTGAATATTATGGAATGAATTTGATATAATGCTATAGTTGTGGGTAATAGTTATAAAGTTTGCAAAGTACGCAAGTTGTTATATAATATTCGATTGGTCAGGGAATATTCGTTTTAACAGGGAATATTAAATGCAATGACAAGACAATCATTGGTGGACCGCACAACGGAATTATTGTCGGATTGAGAAAATGACAAAAATATTTTATGAAAATAACGGCGGAAGTTTTATCGTTAACTGTTGAAACACCGGTGTTAAAAGTCTGAGAATACTGGCGTGGTTGCATAGTAGCACACTGTATTGATTATTGATGCTAACGTGAAAAGTCACTCAGTTTTGTTCAATTATTGCTTCAGTAATTGTTGCATAGTATCTCACATTAATTGATTCAATTATTGTCGATATTTTATATATTAATAAATCAATAATTGAGACGACGAAGTTATTAATATTATTATTTGCAATATTAACGATGTCTAGAAGTTCTTCCAAGGAGAGGTTTGGTCACCTAATTGCGCGCCAATCGGGAGAAATCCTTATTGGAAAGCCCCCTCTTTCCTGGGAACGACCTAGTTGATTAATAGTGTGAATTATAATAATGATGATGAAGTTTTGTTTTATTAGTATTATTAGTGTAATAAAATAGAAAAGCTGTTTATATAAAATAGAATACTTTTATAAAGTTATTCGTTTTATTAGACTATAAATAGAATATATTATATTCTATTATGCATAGTATTTTGTATAGTAAAATCTTTTTATATAAAATAGAATACTTTTATAAAGTTATTCGTTTTATTAGATTATAAATAGAATATATTATATTTTATTTAAAAGGTTTTGTTTTATTAGAATATTTTATAGTAAACCAATCTGACCGTCTCAGTTTAAAAGTAAATCAATCGGACCGATTCAGAATTAGTTAATATTCAGATCCATTCTCCTATAAATAGAAGCTCATTCCTTCATTATTTCTTACGAATTCACTGAAACTCTAGAGAGAGAAACTATAAAGAGAAAGAAGAAAAGTATTCTGCTACTTCACTACTCCTATATCCAGTTGTTTTAAGGTAAGGGGTATTATTTCTTTTGTATTAATGAAGAGAACTTCTGTTATTCCATTCTTTATTATTCTGTTGAAATAACCTGTATACGCGGACTACCCTATACATTGTGAAATTCTTCTGTTATTCCATTCTTTATCATTAGGTTCGAATAACCTGTCTATGCGAAGCTCCACATACATGGTGAAATTCTTCTTTTATTCTGTTGGAACATCTTGTCTGTGCGTTTACTCATGACCTGGTTCCGTTATTTATTATTCTGTTGGAATATCCTGTCAGTGCGTATTACGCCTGACCTGGTTCCATTAATTGTTATTCTATTGGAATAACATGCATCGTGATCTATCACATGCATGGTGATTTCATTGTTATTCCATTCTTTATTATTACATTGGAATATCCTCGCTTGCATTAATTTAAATGCGACTGGTTCCGTTATTTATTATTTTGTTGGAATAACCTATCTGTGCGGTCTATCACATGCCTGGTGATTTCTTTTGTTATTCCATTCGTTATTATACTCAGTTGGTTAAAGTTTTGACTTCTATACTCCATAAAATTAGTGGAATATCCTTGATATTTGCGCTTCATCCAGTATCTTTTCATGGAAATATTCTTCTGAGCATTCTTGAGTTTTACGCCCAAAGCAGTATCATGTTGACAATTTGGACGTTATTAGTTCCTGGATAAATTAATTCTTGAACTTGATTTATTAAATTCTTATATCATTGTCATCATCCTCATGCTTATATTATGATGAAAGTCATCTGTGGCTTGTTGTGCATAGATGGACTTGCTATGATTATGACCAAGGATTATTCGGTATAATCATGACCGTAATGTTACAAATGATGTGGTAAAAGTCCTCATTGGCCCGTAGTGCATTGATGGACAGTTGTTGGCATGATCATGACCATTGATGAATACACGAATATCCTTGGCCCGTGAGTGCATGGATAATTTGTGGTTGTGATACTAATGAATATCCTTGGCCAGTAGTGCTTGAGGGATGATGTGGATTATTTATTAAAAAGTCCCAAATGATAAAAGTGATGAAAAACCTTTTAAATCATAAAAGATAGTAGATTTTATTCTCTACTTGACTCTTTTAATGGATTGCTTGTTCATTTATGATTAAACTTGATGTTTGTTATATTGTATCGGTTTAACCTTGTTGAAGGCTAACGATAATTTATTACGTATTATCTTAGTCATAATATTTTTTCTTGGGCTAGTTGAGCTCACCTTTTACTTTCATTGTTCTCTTGTGAAATGAGAGCGTAGCGAGGGACTAGTCGGGGACGGAGTGGTGGTCCAGATAATAGCATTAATAGTCCTCACTATTCTGTTAAATAGTGTGATAATAAATGTAATGAGGACTCAATTGAGTGTGGATATTGTCTAGATGACAATATTTGTATTAAAACTCACAACATATGTTTTGTCGTATTTTACACGACTGCTGTATAATTAAGTTGTATTTAAATTTTGTACCATGTATTTGGTGACTCAAGATAGGTTATGTATACCTATTTTGTACCATGTATTTGAATTTTGTACCATGTATTTGGTGACTCAAGATAGGTTATTCTCTACTTGACTCTTTTAATGGATTGCTTGTTCCGCTGCAGTTAAACTTGATGTTTGTTATATTGTATCAGTTTAACACTGTTGAAGGCTAATGATAATTTATTCTGTATTATCTTAGTTATAATATTTCTTAATGGGCTAGTTGAGCTCACCCTTTTACTTTCATTGTTCTCTTCAAGAAATGAGAACGTAGCAGGAACTAGTCGGGGAATGGAGTAACGGTCCATATAATAGCATTAGTAGTCCTCACTATTCTGTTAAATAGTGTGATAATAAATGTAATGAGAACTCAATTGAGTGTGGATATTGTCTAGATGACAATATTTATATTAAAACTCACAAAGATATGTTTTGTCGTATTTTACGATTGTTGTATAATTAAGTTGTATTTGAATTTTGTTCCATGTATTTTTTACTCAAGATAGGTGATGTATACCTACATTTTGGGGGCGCTCTGATTATTCTAAAACTTGTTGTCTATCATATTCTATCGGTTGTTATATCGTTAAAGGCTAAGGATAATTTATTCGCATTATCTTAGTCATAATATTTCTTCTTTGGGCTAGTTGAGCTCACCCTTTCTTTCACCGTTTCTCTTGAAATGAGAATATAAGCTGGGACGAGTCAGGGGAGTGAGTGATGGTCGAGATGATAGCATTAGTAGTCCTCACTATTCTCATTAAATAGTGTGACAATAAATGTAATGAGGACTCCTTTGAGTGTGGATATTGTCTAGATGACAATATTCTTATTAAAACTCTCAGTTTATGTTTTGTCGTATTTTACACGACAGTTGTATTATTAAGTTGTATTTGAATTTTGTACCATGTATTTGGCGACTCAAGATGGGTGATGTATACATATTTTGGGGGCGTCACATGTTTTCTGACCATGTTTGACCGAACTATAATTTGTGATTTTGTTGTTGTTTGACCAAGATCATGGTATATAACTGTTATTTGTAATATGGACTACATGATTAGACCAAGAAAATACCTATTTGATAACCGGAACATAGAAGGAATCGATCTAGAAAATAGGCACTTGTGACTACTTGGGTTTCTGGGTTACCTAGAAAACCCAAGAGTCGTCTGACATTGATTTTGCTTGGCCAGATTTTCATGGTGTTGTATGTTATGACCTAGATTTTTATTGTTAATTGTAGTGTTACATAAACACTACATAAACAATATTTGACATGACCCAGAAACATTTCGAGATAAGAATTAGATTCGGTCAAACAGGGCACCTCGAACACTAACTTGTCAGTGTTTTTGAGGCCAATAACACCTAACACGACAGATAAGTGTCGCTATAGCCTATAGCGACGGTTATTAATAATTTTATTTTTCTAAATTTCAAAAAATGATTAAAAATAGAAAATAAATTATAAAAATTATTAAAAATGGTTTTAAAAATTATTTTAAATTATGAAAAATAATTTTTGACCAATTGGAATATTTTTCTTTAATATTTATAATTATTTAAATATTAAAGGTATTTAATTTATTTAATTAGTGTATTAAATAAATTAGAGAAAAATAATTTAATAGTATGAAAAATCATTTTAAATAAGAATAATGTATTTAAAAATATTTTGAGTTATAAAATGTAACTTTTAATATTTTTAGAAAATTTTCATTAATAAATTAATATTAATGATTTTAGATTTATTTAATTATTAAATTAAACAAATAAATTAAAAATGATTTTATTTATTTAAAAATCATTTTAAATGAGAATAAAGTGTTAGAAAAATATTTTGAATTATAAAATATAATTTTCAATATTTTGGAGAATTTTCATTAATAAATTAATATTAATGATAATGATTTATTTAATTATTAATTTAAATAAATGATAGAAAAATGATTTTTATTAATTAAAATTATTTAAAAAATGAGAAAAATTATTTAAAAATATTTTAAGTTATAATTAATTACTTTTAATATTTGGATAATAAATTCATTAATATTTAAATATTAATGGTGATGACTTAAAATAATTTTAATTATTTTAAAAATAATTTAAGTGGATTGTTGTTGATTTAAAAATATTTGAAGTTATTAATAATAACTTTAATATTTTGACAAGTATGTTATTAATATTTTTATATTATTAAATATTAATGAGGATAAGATTATTTGATAATTAAATCCTTTAAAAATGATTTCGATGTTTGAAAAATTATTATAAATTATAATAATTATTTATAAATTATTAAAAGCTTTCAAAAAATATTATAAATGATAATTGACTTATCTAAATTAATATTGAAGCTCAGAAACCAAATTTACTTGACAATAACTGTGTTAATTGTCGAATAGGGTGTCCAGAACACCGAGAATGGACCGAAGTCCAACTATACCGAAATAGTTAGACTTGTTAAGTGTTTATATAGATTATAAACACTGATGTGGCAATGTGGCAATGTGTCTAGGAGAAGTTTGACTATAGATTACAGTGTTGTGTGTTATGAAATATTGTGCTAATTGTGAGACGGATATTATTGGTTATAGGTCTTACGAATATAGATAAATTTATTGTGTAGCTGTAATCAGCGGAAGAGGCAAATTCCCTAACATCCCATCATTCATCATCTGATCGGTGTTGTTATTTACCTGAGCATTATTGTCTTCCTGTTGCACATTATTCTGGGTATTGATCGTTGGTGACTCAATGGTCTCATGTGCTTCATTGCTGATCTCAACATTTTCAGATGCCATTTTCAAACACTGTCACAAAACAAGGGTTAATTAACATATCACATATTATCCCTATACTCTGACCGATCAATTAAATACCAAATAAACTTAGGTAGGTCATACTAGCGAAGGAATTCCCCGTCTCTCCCCTCCTAGTTCTTGTCTCACATCTCAGCCAGGGATCATATCCCTAAGCTTTGATACCAACTGTGACGCCCCCAAAATAAGTATACATCACCCATTTTGAGTCACCAAATACATGGTACAAAATTCAAATATAACTTAATTATACAACAGTCATGTAAAATACGACAAAACATAGCTGAGAGTTTAAACAAGAATATTGTCATCTAGACAATATCCACACTCAATGGCGTCCTCATTACAATTATTATCACACTATTTCGTAGAATAGTGAGGACTACTAAAGCCATTTATCCTGGACCATCACTCCATTCCCCGACTCGTCCCAGCTATATTCTCATTTCCTGAAGAGAATAATGAAAGAAAGGGTAAGCTTAACTAGCCCAGTAAGAAATATTATGACTAAGATAATGTAGAATTATATACATATATAAGTATAGATATACAGACAGAAATGAAAACCATGGACCGAAGTCCGGGCAAATGCACACAACACGACTCTCAATGTGTATAACAGTGTGTGCTAATATGAGAAGAAGACTTTATAAAATGTGAGAAGGCTTACAGTGGGCTGCTAAAGTAGACTTCTATGACTTTATATGGATAAACACTCAGCTTCCGCCGAATAAAAAGATAGCTATATGTGAGCTAACAGATGTTTATAAAAGACGTAAACACTCAATAGGGGTGTATCTGAGAGTAAAATGGATGGGCTTCCTCGCCTTTTCTCTCCTTCTCCTCCTCAAATGGGCTGACCCCAAGGCTCATATTTATAGATCGATGGTCATGGTATACTGCAAATGGCAATGACGTATTGTACTGCGGTGGTCGTCGTGAATGCATCCGGCCTCGCAGTCCCATCGTCTTAAAAAGTACGTGCACTTGTGCATTGTAATATCTGCGTCGAACTTGCGAACTTCAATTCGAGCATCCGAATGAGGTATATCCGACATTCTTGGACCGCTTATGTCGAGAGTTACGCAATGACATGGATTAGAGGTTGTCTGAAGTCGGAAGAGGGTCCATGCCCATGGTCTTCAAGCTTCAAATTCTATCCAAAAAATCGTTGTCGTATAATAGTCACTCGGATTGTTACTCCTCGCCCTATGGGACATCGTTGGATTGTATGTATGTATGAAGTGTTGAGATAACGCGCAAGTGTTGAAGGGGAAAGATGATGTTTGACTCTTCGCTGGGGTTATCGCCGGTTTTAGTTGAAAGTAGACGTTGCTCAGGGTTACATCTGAGATTGGACTACTTGTTTGTATGCCGCGATATCATCTTGTGAGAGAAATCGTTGAGGTGGTAAGATGACGTTTCGACTCTTCACTGGGGTCATCACGGTTTGAAATTGAAAGCGACGTTGCTTTCGGGTTATATCTGAGATTTGACTTCTTATTTGTATGCCTCACTATCATCTGTGGGTGTGCCTGTCTGCCCGTTGTTAGCTCTGGGTCTGAGGTATGAGTGCCTCGGCAGGAGGTCTGAGCTTGAAGCTGATCGCATGTATTTGAAACAAGCATTTTAGAGTTATCATGGAATCGCAATGGCATCCCTTGGGGCTATCACCAAGGATGGAGTCGCTACTCCCAGTGTTGTTTCTGGGACTGGAACTGAGCGTCGCGGTGTTATCGCCGAGATTGGAAATGAAATTTCCGGTGTATGTTTCGGGTTTGAGATGAAATTCCAGTTTGTGTTTCGGGTTGGAACTGAACTTCCGATAGTATCCGGAATGGATGTAAGCTGTCGTCTAGGGTTATCTCTGAAAGACGAATCTGCCCTCCTGCAATGTTAGTAATAGGCGTGCAGAAAATTTTGAGTGTCAACATATAACAACTGATAGAATACAATAGACAACAAGTTTTAGATCAACAACTGCAGCGAAAATAAGCAATCCATTAGAAGAGTCAAGTAGAGCATAAAATCTACTATCTTCTATGATTTAAATTTTTTTTCATCAATGTAAGACCCCAACTTTTATGAATAAGATGATTTTTCTATAAATATCGTTTTGAATATTATGGAACGAATTTGATATAATGTTATAGTTGTGGGTAATATTTATAAATTTTACAAAGTACGTAAGTTGTTATATAATATTCGATTGGTGGGAATATTCGCGTTTTAACAGGGAATATTAAATGACGACAACACAATCATTAGTGGACCCTACAATGGAATTATTGTCGGATTAAGAAAATGACAAAAATATTTTTATGAAAATAACGGCGGAAGTTTTACCGTTAACTGTTAAAACACATGGTGTTAAAAGTACAGTAATACGCGTGGTTGCATAGTAGCACACGGTATTGATTATTGATGCTTACGTTAGAAGTCACTTAGTTTTGTTCAATTATTGCTACAGTAATTGTTGCATAGTATCTCACGTTATTTGATTCAATTATTGTCAATATTTTATATATTATTAAATCAATAATTGAGATAACAAAGTTGTTAATATTATTATTTGCAATATTAACGATGTCTATAAGTTCTGTCAAGGAGAGGTTTGGTCACCTAATTACGTGCCAATAGGGGAGAAATTCTTATTGGAAAGCCCCCTCTTTCCTGGGAATGACTTGGTCGATTAATAGTGTGAATTATAATAATGATGATGAATTTTGTTTTATCATTATTATAAATGTAATAAAATAGAACATTTTTTATATAAAATAGAACACTTTTTATATAAAATAGAATACTTTTTATAAAGTTTTGTTTTATTTGATTAAAAATAGAATATAATATATTTTATTATGCATAGTGTTTGCATAGTGCCTGCATAGTATTTGCATAGTAAAATCTTTTTATATAAAATAGAATACTTTTTTAAATTTATTTATTTTATTAGATTATAAATAGAATATATTATATTTTATTGCATAGTATCTTTTCCATTCTCCTATAAATAGGATGCTTAGTTAGAATTGAAAACACACCAGAAATTCAGAGAATTCTTCTTCTATAATCTTGAGCGTATTTCTTTAGAGTTTTAAGAAGCTTTGAGCGTAGAAAATAGTATAAGTTTTGTTCAAGAATATCCTCGCCCTACCAGTCGGAATACTCTTCTTTCTAAGGTAAGGGGTATTTTTCTTTCGTATTCATGAAGAGAATTATTTTCTTTCAAATACTCGTAAGAGCTGTTATTCCATTCTTTATTATTATGTTGGAATAACTTTGTCTATGCAAAGTAATCTTGCATACATGGTGAAATTCTTACATTATTCCATTCTTTATTATTATGTTGGAAATAACACATCATATATGATCTACATCGCATGCACAGTGAATTCTGTTATTATTCCATTCTTTATTATTCTATTGGAATATCCTGTCTGTGCGATTTACACATGACCTGGTTCCATTCTTTATTATTCTGTTGGAATATCTTGTCTGTGCAGTTTATGCATGACCTAGTTCCATTCTTTATTATTCTATTGGAATATCCTGTGTGTGCGATTTACGCATGACCTAATTATATTCTTTATTATTCTGTTAGAATATCCTATCTGTGCAGTTTACGCATGACCTGGTTCTATTCTTTATTATTCTATTGGAATGTCCTGTGTATGCAGTTTACGCATGACCTGGTTCCATTCATTATTATTCTGTTGGAATATCCTGTTTGTGCGGTTTACGCATAACCTGGTTCCATTCTTTATTATTCTATTGGAATAACCTGTCTGTGCAGATTACACACACTTGGTGAATTCTTCTGTTATTCCATTCTTTATTATTCTATTGGAATAACCTAGGTATGTGGATTACCGCATGCATGGTGAATGATCCTTCGTATTCATTCCTTATTAAATTATGGAAATGATGCATCTATGTGGATTCTCGCTTTGCATGGCGAAAATCCATTTGCGCTTTTATAAATTCTATTATACTCGATTGGTTAAAGTTTTGGCTTCTATACTCCATGAAATTAGTAGAATATCCACGGATATTTTGCGCTTCATCCAAAGATCTTTTCATGGAAATATTCTTCTGAGAATTATTGAATTTTACTCCACAAAGAAGTATCAAGTTGACAATTTGGACATTATTGATTTCTGGATAAACTAAAATTTTAAATCTTTAAAATTTATCCTTGAACTTGTTTTATTGAATTATTATGTCATTGTCATCATCCTCATGCTTATATTGTGATGAAAGTCATCTTTGGCTTACGTGCATAGATGAACTTGGTATGATTATGACCAGGGATTATTCGGTATAATCATGACCTGTAATGTTATAAATGATGTGGTAAAAGTCCTCAGTGGCCTGTAGTGCATTGATGGACAGTTTTTGATATGATTATGACCAGGGATTATTTGGTATAGTCATGACTATTGATGATTTAATGAATATCCTTGGCCTGTAGTGTAGGGATGACTCAATGATGTGGTTTATTTATTAAGCTGAGTCTCAGCGATAAAAATTGATGAAAACATTTTAAATCATAGAAGATAGTAGATATTATGCTCTACTTGACTCTTCTAATGGATTGTTTATTCCGCTGCAGTTAAACTTGATGTCTATTATATTTTATCAGTTTAACATTGTTGAAGGCTAATGATAATTTATCCTGCATTATCTTAGTCATAATATTTCTTCTTGGGCTAGTTGAGCTCACCGTTTGCTTTCATTGTTCTCTTGTGAAATGAGAGCGTGGCGGGACTAGTCGGGGAATGGAGTGATGGTCCGAGATGGTGTTATAGTAGTCCTCATTATTCTATAAAATAGTGTGACAATAAATGTAACGAGGACTCTATTTGAGAGTGGATATTGTCTAGAAGGGAATATTCCTGTTTAAACTCTTAGTTATGTTTTGTCGTATATTACACGACGTTTGTATAATTAAGTTTGTATTTATATTCTGTACCATGTATTTGGCGACTCAAGATGGGTGATGTATACCTATTTTGGGGGCATCACAGTTGGTTACCTATTTTGGGTGATGTATACCTATTCTGTACCATGTATTTGGCGACTTAAGATGGGTGATGTATACCGGTTGTATGTTACAAATGTGGAGGGGAAGGACACATAAGTCCAAACTGCACGATGCAGTCCAAAGCATGTTACAATTGTGGAAAAGAAGGTCACCTAGCCCGATTTTGTCATGCACCAAAGTCAAGTCCGGTGGGATGGAGGCATCAAAGGTGTCCAGATAAAGACAAAACCTAGTAGTTCAAGGAGAGCATTTGTCGTAACCTCCCAAAAAGTGAGGAATCCGAACGAGGTGATCACGGGTAAGCTAATCATAAACTCTAATGAAGTTTATACTTTATTTGATACCGGTTCTACCCATTCCTTTATTTCTCCTACTTGCGCTCAACGTTTAAATTTGATTTCGGAGAAATTAGACTTTGACTTATCTGTTGAAACTCCATTGGGAGAAACCTTCATTACATCCACGGTTTATAAATCTTGTTTGATTCAAATCAGTAACCGCACGTTACCTGTCGATCTTGTTTCCTTGAAAATACTTGCATTTGATGTGATTTTAGGGATTGATTGGTTAACTACTCATCATGCTAAAATCGATTGTTTTCGTAATGTTATTAGCTTTCATATTCCTAACCAACCTATTATACGAATTCAAGCAACCAAACCACTAAAATCAATCACTGTCATATCAAGTCATAAAGCTATTCGTTTATTAAAAAATGGATGTCAAGCTTTCTTAGCCCATGTCACTGATTTAAATAAAAATACGCCGATTTGAATGATATTTCTATTGTTAATAAATTTCTGACGTATTCCACTAAGAACTTCTGGCCTACCCCAGGCGTGAAATTGAATTTTGTATCGACCTTGAATCCAGACAAAACCCATTTCCAAAGCCCCATATCGAATGGCTCTATTGAACTTCGTGGAGTTAAAACCCAATTCTGAGGAATTGTTAGACATCGGTTTCATTTGTCCTAAGACGTCTCCTCGGGGTGCTCTGTTCTATTTGTGAAGAAGAAAGATGGAAGTATGCGACTTTGTATTGATTATCGGGAGTTGAATCATGTCACCATCAAAAATAGTTACCCATTGCCACATATTGATGACCTGTTTGACCAGTTGCAAGGCGCCAAATTCTTTTCAAAGATCGATCTTCGTTCCAGATATCACCAATTGAAGATTAGAATCGATGACATTCCAAAGACGGCTTTCAGAACTCGGTACGGGCATTATGAATTCCTAGTCATGTCTTTTGGATTGACTAATGCTTCTACTGCCTTCATGGATATGATGAGCTGAGTATTTAATGAATATTTGGATCACTTTGTGGTTGTCTTTATTGATGACATCCTTATTTATTCCAAAAGCCGTGAAGATCATGAGCAACACTTGAGGCTTATACTTCAAAAGCTTCGTGAATATAAGCTTTATGCCAAGTTGAAGAAATGTGAGTTAAAGCGAGGAAGTAGCATTCCTTGGGCACGTAGTATCAAGTCATGGAATATCATTGACCCAACAAAGATTGAAGCTATTCAAAGTGGGAACAACCTAAATCGATGGCCAAAGTATCGTAGTTTTCTCGTCTTAGCTGGTTATTATCGGAGATTCGTAGAAGGGTTTTCTCGAATCGTTACTCCATTAACTCAGCTGACTCAAAAAGATACAAAGTTCGGTTGGAGCGAAGAATGTGAGAAGAGTTTTCAAGAACTCAAGAGGAGACTCATTTCAAAGACTGTTCGACAATACCGTCTGCTCGGAGGATTTGTCATCTACTGATGATGCTTCTGCAAAGGGTTAGGATGTGTTCTCATGCAGCATGGAAAAGTCATAGCCTATGCCTCACGACAACTCAAAGAATATGAGAGGAATTATCCCACTCATGATTTAGAGTTGGCAGCAGTCGTTTTTCCACTAAAGATTTGGAGGCATTACTTGTATAGGGAGAAAGTGGAGATCTTTACGGATCATAAAAGCCTCAAATATTTCTTCACTCAAAAGGAACTCAACATGCGACAACGACGTTGGCTTGAACTATTGAAAGATTATGATCATACCATCCAATATCATCCTGGAAAAGCAAACGTGGTAGCTGAAGCATTGAGTAGAAGATCATATGCGGGTACGAGTGAAATATTGTCAATGCAAAGGCCCATTTTCTATGACTTACAAAGGATGGAGATAGAGTTAAAGACTCCAGGGACCCATGTGATGATGGCGAATATACGAGTAGAACTTACTTTAATCGATAAAGTTAAAGTTGCTTAAGCTACAGACTTGGAGTTGATGTGTATGAGGAAGAAAGTGCAAGAAGGTGCTATGCCAGAAGCAAGAATCGATGAAGAAGGAATACTTCGAGTCAACTCCAGACTTTGTGTTCCTAACAACCCTGATTTAAAGTATAAAATCATGATGGAGGCACACAACACACCATTTGCAATCCATCCTGGGAGTACCAAAATGTATCGTGATCTTCGTCATACATTTTGGTGGAGTAATATGAAGAGAGAGATAGCACTGTTTATCTCAAGGTGTCTAACTTGTAAATGAGTCAAGGTGGAACATCAAGTACCAAAAGGTCCATTGCAACCACTTGAAATTCTAGAATGGAAGTGGGAGCACATTACCATGGATTTCGTTACTGGTCTTCCCATGATTTCTCAAGGCATATATGCAATTTGGGTCATTGTTAATAAATTGACCAAGTCTGCTCACTTCTTACCTATACGAGAAACTTATACACTTGAACGTCTTGCTCGTATGTACATAAACGAGGTTGTAAGATTGCATGATATGTCAGTATCCATAGTTTCTGATCGAGACCCAAGATTCACTTCAAGATTTTGGGTTAGTTTGCAAAAAGCTATGGGCACGAATTTATGATTTAGTTCGGCATATCATCCTCAGACGGACGGACAATCAGGGAGGACTATTCAAACTCTTGAAGATTTATTAAGACTCTGTGTCCTTGACTTCAAGAGAAGTTGGGACAAGTTCTTACCGTTGGTGGAGTTTTCCTACAACAACAGCTATCAAACAAGTATTGGAATGGCTCCATTAGAAGCGTTGTATGGAAGAAAGTGTCATTCTCCAGTATACTGGGATGAGGTGGGTGAAGCAACGTTGTTAGTACGGAAATGAAATCAAGGTATCCTTACCTCTTCGACATACCAGGTACGTACCCTAAATTCGAGGGCGAAATTTCATAAGAAGGGGAGGTTGTAAGACCCCAACTTTTATGAATAAAGATGATTTTTCTATAAATATCATTTTTGAATATTATGGAATGAATTTGATATAATGTTATAGTTATGGGTAATATTTATAAATTTTACAAAGTACGCAAGTTGTTATATAATATTCGATTGGTCGGGGAATATTCATTTTAATAGGGAATATTCGTACGACGTAACAATCATTGGTGGATCCCACAACGGAATTATTGTCGGATTAAGAAAAAGACAAAAATATTTTTATGAAAATAATGACGAAAGTTTTACCGTTAACTGTTGCAACACTCGATTTTACCGTGAGAAGTGACTCAGTTTGTTCAATTATTGCTACAGTAATTGTTGCATAGTGTTGGAAGAATGGATATTTTGATTTGATGTTTAAAGTAAATACTCATGATTATATGTAAAGCCCTTCAAGGAATATATGTACAAGGGCTTAGTGATAGATCAAATTTGTTAGATTGATCTTTGCTTTGAATGTTCATCATTCCATAAATGAATGTATAGATAAAGAGATCAAAGATGTTAGGTTGATCCATGACTTGAAGAGTATAGATAGGCTTCATCAAGAATCATAGTCTATCAAACCTGATCAACAAATTACTGAAGCTAAGGCGGGGATCGTAGAGCTTAACAGATCGTAGTGTATCTGCCTTGAAGGACCTCTTCAGAAATCGTAGAGTGGTCCAGACGTTTGCCGAAGCTAACTCAGAGATCGTAGTGTGCTCTCAGAAACGTAGAGTTTGCAAGACGAGCAAGCAAAGATCGTAGTGTGCAAACTCTTGAAAGGAATCGTAGTGTTCTATTCAGACCAAGCATGACAAGACACCATGAAATGGATCGTAGAGTGTTGTCTGTCTTGTATTAGAAGCATCGAGCTCTATCTTCTGTTTGGAGATAAATTCCAACAAATGAGGAATGGGATTTAAACGTTGAAGCATTTACCAGCCCCAACTGTACAAAAGATATCCTTAGTATTCATCAAAAAGGAACATGTTGAAAAATATAAGAAAAGGGCCATTGGGAAGAGGAAAACACCTTTTTAGGTGTTAGGTGAGAAAGCAGTCTGCCGTGTCAGTGGGCCAGAATGCAATTCAGAAGATGTGCAGAAATGTCTCCATTAAAGCTCAGAAATGTCAAACGCATTTAATGCTTCATCAGATGACTTCAACGGATAGATTTCAAAGATCTCATATATACAGAATACAGACACGTGAGAGATGTAATCAAGTACTAAACAAAACGCACAAGAACACTCAACGCTGAACTCTACGATCTGAGAAAAAGGGGAAGCTTGCTCAGCTACTCAGTTCTTTCGAACAAGTGCTTAACTATAACTGAGTAACCTCAATCACAACTCAACAACTATCAATCTATTGAAGTAAGAAGTTCCAAGTCAGAAGGACTTGAAGAGTTCTAAGTGAACTATGAAGAGCAAGTCTCTTTGGACTTGAAGAGTTCAAGAATGAACTTAGAAGTGCACAGGCTGGGTCTAGAAGAAGGAATCTGTGAGATTCGAGAAAGTGTAAAAAGACATCCTTAGTGGATTTCCTACTCAAGGATTAGAAGAGTGGACTAGGAGCTTTGAGTGCTTCAACCACTTAAAAAATCTCGTGTCTATTTATAAGCTGCTATAACTGTCTTTCTCTCTTTAACTTGCTATCTAAAAGGGATTTCAAAGAAACAATAATTCTGCTGTGCTTAAAAGCTTTATCAAACAGTTTTTAAACAAAGAAAAGTTTTTAATATCTATTCAACCCCCCCCTTCTAGATAACTATTGTGCCTCCGGGAACTAACAATTGGTATCAGAGAAGGTTCTATTACATAGCCTACAAAGCTTGAGTAGATCCAATGGCACACTTACCAAGAGAATCAAAGACTGGAGGAGGCAGCAAGCCACCCATGTGCAACAAAGATAAATTCGCTAACTGGAAGGTTAGGATGCAAGCTTACATGGATTCAATAGATGAAGATCTATTTGACACTGTTCAAAATGGGCCCTACGTTCCTACAAAGCTTGCACCAACTACAATTGACCCAAACAGAGTTCAGATCAAGGTCAAAGGAGAATGGACAGAGAACGAGAAGAGAGCTGCCCAGCTTGACAAAAAGGCAAAAAACATCTTATTCCAATCACTAGAAGATGATCTGTTTGAAAACGTGGTCAACTGCAAAACAACAAAGGAGGTTTGGGAAGTACTCCTCATTATGAATGAAGGGACAGAAGAAGTCAGAGAAAACAAACAATCTCTCTTGACTTAGCAATATGAGATGTTTGCTCACGTTCAAGGAGAGAATGTCACTGCCACATACGAGAGATTCAATATTCTGCTCAACTCTCTACGAGCCTATGGAAAGATCTATCCAAAAAAAGATCTGATCATAAAGTTCATGAGAGCCCTAACAAGCAAGTGGGATGCCAAAACCACTGCTATTAGAGAATCAAAGAATCTACATGAAATGACTATTCAACAGTTATATGGCAACCTCATCACATACGAACTGGAGCTAACACAACTAGCAGAAACATTGTCTGAAGGAAGAAAGAAGGATAAAGGTGTTGCTCTCAAAGTAACTGAGAACACCTCCAAAGTCAACACTGAAGTTGATTCAGACTATGATGAAGATGATGATGAGGACTTTGCAATGCTGGTTAAAAGACTAAGAAGATTCACGAGACAAGGCAGAACTAGCAAACCAAAGAAAGTTGGCAACTACAATAGCCAGGAGCAAATGAATGACCTATGCTACAACTGTAAGAAACCTGGTCACTTCATTGCCAACTGTAACAAACCTCTCAGAGAAGAACTCAAAAAGAAATCACATGCAAAGAAGGAATACAAAGGTAACAAAAGGCCAGTAAAGAAAGACAAAGGCCTTGTAGCTGGAGGATCATGGAGTGACTCTGATAATGACTCAACTCCAGAATCTGGAGACGATGAAGATCCTCAAATGGCTAATCTCTGCCCGATGGCCAAAAATGCAAGGGATAAACAGAACTCCAACATACATGAAGTAAGTATCGACGAGGTATTTAACTTCAATTCTCCTGATGTAGATATTGATGACCTTAGAACTGCATTACACGACATAACATCTGATCTGCACCAATACATGAAGTGGTTTAGAGTTTTGTCTAAAGACTATTCACTTCTTCAAAAGGAGAAAGAAAAAGTTCAAGAAGAATTGGAAACAACCCTTCTCAGTACTGATTCTCTCTCCAAGTTTGAAGCTGAGAATAAGCTCTTGAGACAGGAAAATGAGCTCAGTGCACAAAAAGAGTCTAGTCTAACCTCCAAGATTGAGGATCTAGAAAAGACAGTCTCTACTTGGAATAAATCCTCTTCATCCATGGACTCCTTAATCTCTAACCAGAGAAGTGCCTCTGATAGAACATGGTTAGGATTTGGGGAATCTGCCTCAAAGTTAAGTGTGGAAAAAGCAAAGGAAATTAGAACTGATAATGCCTCAGGTTTCAGTAGATGCATTATATTTATGAAATTCTCACAAAAGGATGAGCCTGTCGAACCCTGCCCGGCTGATTCAATTCATATTCCCAGGAGTAAGGGATCCCATGCTGGTCTAGGTTTCAGAAAAGAGAAAAGTAATCTAGCTACTACTCATCAACCTCGAAGGATCGTAGAGTCCAATAAAATCAACTCTACGAACCAACCAGGAAGATACAGTAGAAGTAAGATATACTCCTCTCAATTAATGAAACAAGAGAACACATGGAAAAAGGGAATATCAGCCTAGCAGGAGGATGACCAATAACCCACAAAAGTCTAAATGGAGGAAGAACTTTCACACGCATACTAACATACATCATATCAAATGCTTTGTATGCCACAGAGTTGGCCACAAGGCTGCAAATTGTCATTATAATTCCATGCATGTGAGACCCAAAATCAAGCAGATTTGGGTCCCCAAGGGTACTAACATAATAGGACCCATGTAAGTATGGGTACCAAAATGAAGGTTTAATGTTACCTCAGGAAGAGAGCTCCACGAACACAACCTGGTATTTGGATAGTGGATGTTCAAGACACATGACTGGGAACAAAGCCCTTCTGTCTAACTACATAGAGAAGGAGGGTCCCTCGGTCATCTTTGGAGATAATGGCTCTGGCAAGACAAGAGGCTATGGCTCATTTGGAAATGAAAAGTATCCTTCAAAGAAAGTGGCCTATGTGAAAGGACTACAACACAATCTTCTAAGCATTAGCCAACTCTGCAACAAGGGTCATCAAGTAATATTTCTCAACAATCAATGTCATGTCCGAGACCTGAAGACATCCGTTGTAAAACTAACTAGAACAAGAGAAGGAAATGTCTACACAGTAAATCTTGGAAAACTGAGCTCAAAAGAGATAATATGCTTTCTGGCTAAAGCATCTGAAGAAATGAGTTGGCTATGGCATCGTAGATTATCTAGTCTCAACTTCAAAAGTATGTCCAAATTAGCTTCAAAAGATCTAGTTGCAGGATTACCAAAGTTTAACTTCGTTAAAGAAAGGCCTTACAATGCCTGTTAACTTGGGAAGCAGACCAGAAGCACATTCAAGAGCAAAACTGTCAATTCAATTGACAAGCCTTTGCAGCTGCTACACATGGATATTTTTGGGCCAATTCCAACAACAAGCCTTGGAGGAAAGAGATACTCTCTGGTTATAGTCGATGACTTCACCAGATTTACATGGGTGTTCTTTCTAACCTCAAAAGATGAGACAAGCTCCTAGCTGATCAAAATGTTCAAGCTTGTGATGAACAAAAAAGGAGAGAAAATCAAGGCTATAAGGAGTGATCATGGTAGAGAATTCGACTTCTCAGAAATGGACCAATTCTGCTCTGACAATGGCATAAGTCACAACTTCTCAGCTCCACGAACTCCTCAACAAAATGGAGTTGCTGAAAGAAAGAACAGGACATTAATAGAGGCTGGAAGGATTCTACTAGCAACAGCTCATCGCTGAAAGTACTTCAAGCGTAAGCGATCAACAAAGTGCATGTTATACTCAGAACAGATCACTCATACACTCTACGATTAAGAAAACTCCCTATGAACTGTGGAAAGGAAGAAAACCTAGTGTCAACTACTTTCATGTCTTCGGGTGTGCATGCTACATTCTTAACAATGGAAAGCAATACTTAACAAAGTTTCAATCAAAATCAGATGAAGGAATCTTTCTTGGATATGCCACAGACAGTAAGGCCTATAGAGTGTTCAACAAGAAGACACTGAGTGTTGAAGTCTCGATTCACATCATCTTTGATGAAACAGACTTAGACAAAACAACGCCTCACGACACTACGACTAATAGTTCAGACACTACGAACGAGGTCATCGAGCTCAATACTACGATCGTAGTACCAGACAGCGAAATCGTTGAGCAAGGGAATGAGATCGTAGAGAGGCCTATGCCAGATAACGAGCCTCCACATCAAGAAGAAGAAATAGATCTTGAAGATCTAAGACAAGAAGGCATAAGAACGGATGTTCCAACAGGAAGCAGATGGGAAAGAGATCATACTCAAGATCTAATCATTGGAGATCCGAATGCAAGAGTCAAAATAAGAGCTGCTACTCAAAATGAATGCTTCTATCTAAGTTTCCTATCTCAAATGGAATTGAAGAAGATAGAGGATACTATGGAAGACTCCAGCTGGATAGAGGCCATGCAAAAAGAACTTAATCAGTTCGAGAGAAGCAAAGTATGGAGATTGGTTCCAAGACCAAAGAATCATCCTATAATTGGAACTAAGTGGGTCTTCAGAAATAAGATGGATAAAGATGGGGTGATAACCAGGAATAAGGCTAGACTAGTGGCCAAGGGCTACTCTCAGGAAGAAGGCATTGACTATGATGAGACATTTGCACCTTTTGCCAGACTAGAAGCCTTCAGAATATTCCTTGCCTTTGCTGCTCATATGAAGTTCAAAGTCTTCCAGATGGATGTCAAAAGTGCATTCTTGAATGGTGAACTTCAAGAAGAAGTCTATGTATGAAGCGACCTCCGTGTTTCATCAATCCATCTCTTTCTAATTATTCTTTAGATTAGACAAAGCCTTATATGGTCTTAAACAAGCACCTAGAGCATGGTATGTAACACTCACTAACTTTCTTATTGAAAATGGTTTCACTAGAGGTAGAGTAGATACCACACTGTTTCTTAGAAAGCATAAAGATAAGGTTCTATTAGTTCAAATCTATGTTGATGATATTATTTTTGGTTCTACTGATGAAAAGTTATGCAAGAGATTCTCCAAGCTTATGCAGAGCAAATTCGAAATGAGCATGATGGGTGAGCTGAACTTCTTTCTTGGACTGCAAGTAAAGCAGACTGATGAAGGAATTTTCATAAACCAAGCCAATTACATTAAAGACTTTACTCAAAAAGTATGGCATGGAATCAGCCTCTCCCATAAAAACCCCAATTGCTCCTGCAACTAAGCTTGACAAAGATGAAAAAAGTAAAAGTATTAATATAACTCAATACAGAGGTAAGATAGGCTCTCTTTTATATCTTACTGCCAGTAGACCAGATATAATGTTTGCAACATGCATTTGTGCTAGATTTCAGGCTTGTCCTAAAGAATCTCATTTAACTACTGTAAAAAGGATTTTCAGGTACCTTAAGGGTACACCCCACTTGGGGCTTTGGTATCCCAAGGAATCCTCATTTTAGCTAATAGGATACACAGATGCTGATTTTGCAGGCTGCAACTTGTCAACTACTAGGTAACAGACTTGTGTCCTGGTTTAGCATGAAGCGTATCTACCTCAACTGTAGAAGCTGAATACATTGTCTTTGGCGATTCTTTGTGCTCGAGATCCTATGGATGAAAAATCAGCTAGCAGATTATAGGTTTGAATTCAAATCCATACCTATTCATTGTGATAACACAAGTGCAATTGCTATAACTCATAGTCCTGTCATGCATTCTAGGACTAAGCATATAGAAATAAGGTATCACTTCATTAGGGATCATGTACAAAATGGAACTATATCTTTACAATATATCCCTACTAGAAATCAACTTGTTGATGTTTTTACAAAGCCACTAGATGAATCCAGATTCAACAAATTGATAAGTGAGCTAGGCATGCTTAACTTGCAAACATGAAATATTGTGCTTTAGTTTGTGCTAACCATACAGATTTAAGGGCTATGTTCGAAATCAAAGACATGATCAAAAGAAATCCACGATCGTAGAGCCAAAGTGTCATAAAACTCAACGAACAATGAACAGACTCAACGAACGCTGAACAGAATCAACGATCGTAGTGCAGACTCAACGACAGCAGAGCTACATCAACAAAACCAAAGGAGCACCCTATGATGATCAAGCATAAATCAAAGCAATCTCTCTGATAAGCACCTCAGGGACAAACCTGACCCTTGATCCAATCAATGAGGTTGGCCCTTCCTGAGGTACCTTAATCTAAGAAGAATGCTAAGTCAAAGAGTTCATCACAAGGACTTGTTCAGACTCTACGTTTACAGCTCAGATACAATGATTGCTAGTCAGACTTAATGATCGCAGTTCAGACTCTACGTTTACAGCTCAGACACAACGATTGCTAGTCAGACTCAATGATCGTAGTCCAGACTCTACGTTTACAGCTCAAACACAACGACTGCTACATAGACTCAATGATGGTAGAACAGACTCGACGATTTCAAGGACCATCTCAATGATCGTAGTCCCACTGAAGAATACATTAGCTCAGAAGGAGTTAAGGGGAAATTCAGTACAATCCTCCTCTGTCAAAATTTGTAGAGCCAAGCAAAATTCGACACCTATCCCACTAAGAAAAATAAAGAGAGGGAAATTACAAGTACAAATTAAAATCGTCTTTTTGAAATCTAAAGTTCAAAAGATCATCTCTCTCTTCCTCTCTCAAACAGAAACCCTAAATCAGTAGCAAGCTCAGTCAATCTCACTTCCTGCAAAGAAATCAATGGCAGCTTCCAGTGTTATCTCCGGCTACAGACTCTGTTTTGACGAGTCTAAATTAGCTGAACTCCAATTTCACAAGACGTTGTCGCTTCTGAAGAAGGCAGGTCTCGAAGAAGCCTTGGGTACGGACACATTGATCTACCCAAAGCTGGTAAAAGAGTTCTACAATAACGGGGTATTTGAAAACAACACCATCACTGCAAAAGTCAGGAATGTTCAAATCAGACTAAAGGATGAAGACATCAATCTAGCCCTAGGCCTCAAATCTGAAGGGTATCCATCTTTAGATGGCATAGACTTCCATAAGGGTCTCAAGAAGATGCATCACAAGAAATCACCCTCTGTCAAAGGATACAAGAAGAAGGAGTTTCCACAGAGGTATGAGTTTCTAGCTGATATTGTTGGAAAATGTATATATTGTAAGAGCTCAGGTCATGACTCTGTGAATGAGGTACAACTCAAAATTATGACCGCCATATGTTATAAAATACAACTTAACTATGGGGCTCTATTACTTGAATGGATTGGGAAGTGGTTAATCAGCTCAAAGAAAACAAAGAGCTCACAGAAGATGCTCTATGGACAATTTATAAGCATTATCCTACAGGCTGCTCTTGGTGACTTAATTGAGGATGATGAAGGAGAAGCCATCAATCCAAATCATCGAATGACCCAGCAATTATTTGAAAACTGGAAAAGGAATCCTACTGAAAATGTGAAGATGATGTCTGAATCCAGTGGTAGAACTGGTGAGCTAAAGGGATCAGAAGTGCCAGGAAATATGTCTGTTGTCAAAGAAACTGAAGAAGTAGAAGAAGCCAACAAGGAAGAACCCATTGCTTTAATCAGAAAAAGCAAAGGGAAAACGAAGCTGAAGGCAAGAACTATAGAAGAACCTCAAGGATCCACTACTGATAAGCCTATAGAGTCCTCAGACATTGAGACTCTAAGGATCCTAAGAAGGAAAGAATAGCAGGCTGAGGCAGAAGAAGATAGAGAAACTATATCTCAACTGCTGAAGATGAATAAGATCAGCCACGAGACCAGACCAAACAAGGAAGCAGTTGCATCAAATATTTTAACTGATTTGAAGGACAAAACTGAAGAAAGTCCTAAGGCTGTGGCACAGCCTAGAAAGCCAAAAAGAAAATTGGTCAAGAAATACATTCTTGTCAATGAGGAAGTGTTGAAAAGGGAAGACAAAGAATTGGGTGCTAAAAAGGAACCAGTAAATGAAAGCCAAGAAATTATAGCTCCTGCTAAGGGGGAGATGACTGAAGATCCCATGCAAGAAGATTTTTCAGTTGAGGGGGAGCTATTAACTTTACAAAAGGATGATCAAGCTGAGGGGGAGGATCATGACACCTCCATAACAGAAAAAGAGACTCCTGTAGGAGATGATGAAGAACCAGTGCCAGAACATCATGAGGCCATTGACATAATGGAATCCTCCAATGAAAATAGAGAAGAAGATGATGAGGTCGAGATCATAGTTATAGGCATTGATGGACACAGAAGAGCCAACTATGAGCAATTATTTGTATATCTTCCTATGATGCCTTTCCACCGAGCTCAAATTCTGAACTCTTGGGATCACATATTCTGGAGTTTCAAAGAGTATCCGGCTATCTCAGTACTAACCAATGGATTCCCAGGGAGATTCAATTTTTCCAAGAAGCTTCTCACCAACAGTTCTTCCTCAAAGAACAAACTTGAGGTACTATCTATCCCAACTCTCTTCAGAGTTAATCACTTGCCATCATCCTCATTTAATCAATTTTATGAATTCCCACAATGGTTAGAAGTGATTCTTCATCCACTGAATCAATTTCCAGTTGCAGAATCCCAAAATTTTGTAACTGAGGAACCAAATAAGATCGACTCCCTAATGCTCCCACAACCTACCATCTCTACGATCACTGACTCTAGCCCCTCAGTAGAGTATCCACCTCAAATCGTAGAGTCACCAAGCTTCAACATCCAAACCCAAGCCCCTCCATCAGATATTCCCTCTTCCTCTAGAAATGAATGTTTCAATCTTGATCTTGCCCTCTCCTCATTGCAAGATAAATTCAAAAGAAAACCTCCTCCCTTCTCAAAATTTTCCACACTGGACGAAATTCTGTCAGAGCTGCCCACCAAAACTGATTTATTAGAAATATCTAAGAAAGTGGTCAAGGAATTTGATGAAAGTCTTGAAGATCACACTGCACTCATTCAGTTGAGATTAACATCCATGATCAATGCTGCAAACAATTTCCCAAGCTCTCTAAGCTCTGAGCTCACTAAAACACTCAAAGAGATCCTCTAAGAAATGATTTAGAGCATAAAAGACAGGGATGATATTCACTTTCAGGCAGCTAAGAACCACAAAGAAGCTTTCCTAATCCTACAGGCCAACCAAGAGACTCAAAATCAACGTATGATTGAAAGCTTCCTCAATCTACAGACTACTGTCAAAGAATTTCAATAATTCTATATCAGCAATGGCCAGCAAATAGACAACATTCTATCCATCCTTCAGCAACGGGAAGCTAGGTCTGAAGCTCTGATCAAAGAAAATAGAGAGGACATTGCTCAGACCAAGAGTCAGCTCAACGAGCTTGTTCAAGGACTGAATCGTCTTTTAGATGACATTCGAACCCTTGATGCTTACATAAAGGGGGAGAATAAAGGTAAAGGAGGAGATCAGGGAGGCAAAGGCAAAGGCAGAGGTCAATTCCAACCTCAATCCTCAAGGAATCCTCCTGCAAGGCAAATCCACAAGCAGACTCCACGATCCAGCCATCAGACTCAATGATCTGATCAGCAGGAAGTTTTAATGGCTCAATCTTTAAGGAGTCTAGGACAAGCCACCAGCTCTCATACAGTGACAACGGGCCTAAGAATGCCAATTGGAGATCCTACATTCATGAATAGGCATGATCACAATCCAAGGCTAAGCCCAAGTGAGCTGGAAGATCTAGCCAGGAGAGACGAAGCAAGCAGGAAAAGGAGAGCTGAGGAATATGCAAATCCTCTAAGGAGCAAAAGGCCGAAGAATCATAGTCTATCAAACTGATCAACAAATTGCAGAAGCTAAGGCAGGATCGTAGAGCTTAACAGATCGTAGTGTATCTGCCTTGAAGGACCTCTTCAGAAATCGTAGAGTGGTCCAGACGTTTGCCAAAGCTAACTCAGAGATCGTAGTGTGCTCTCAGAAACGTAGAGTCTGCAAGACGAGCAAGGAAAGATCGTAGTGTGCAAACTCTTGAAAGGAATCGTAGTGTTCTATTCAGACCAAGTATGACAAGACACCACGATATGGATCGTAGAGTGTTGTCTGTCTTGTATTAGAAGCATCGAGCTCTATCTTCTGTTTAGACATAAATTCCAACAAATGAGGAATGTGATTTAAACGTTGAAGCATTTACCAGCCCCAACAGTACAAAAGATATCCTTAGTATTCATCAAAAGGAACATGTTCAAAAAGATAAGAAAAGGGCCATTGGGCAGAGGAAAACACCTTTTTAGGTGTTAGGTGAGAAAGTATTCTGCCGTGTCAGTGGGCCAGAATGCAATTCAGAAGATGTGCAGAAATGTCTCCATCAAAGCTCAGAAATGTCAAACGCATTTAATGCTTCATCAGATGAATTCAACGGATAGATTTCAAAGATCTCATATATCTGTAATACGATATATGAGAGATGTAAGCAATCTTGAACAAAATGCACAAGAACACTCAATATTTGAACTCTACGATCCGAGAAAAAGGGAAGCTTGCTCATTTACTCAGTTCTTTCGAACAAGTGCTTAATCAGAATCGAGTAACCTCAATCACAACTCAACAACTATCAATCTATTGAAGTAAGAAGTTCCAAGTCAGAAGGACTTGAAGAGTTCTAAGTGAACTGTGAAGAGCCAAGTCTCATTGGACTTGAAGAGTTCAAGAGTGAACTTAGAAGTGCCTTAGATCTTTGGTCTAAAAGGAATCTGTGAGATTCGGAAAGTGTAAAAGACATCCTTAGTGGATTTCCTACTCAAGGAGTAGAAGAGTGGACTAGGAGCTTTGAGTGCTCTGAACCACTTAAAAACAACTGTGTCTATTTATAACTGCTATAACTGCCTTTCTCTCTTTAACTTGCTATCTAAAAGGGATTTCAAAGAAACAATAATTCCGTTGTGCTTAAAAGCTTTATCAAAACAGTCTTTAAACAAAGAAAAGTTTTTAATATTTATTCAACCGCCCCCCTTCTAGATAACTATTGTGCCTCTGGGACCTAACACATAGTATCTCACGTTATTTGATTCAATTATTGTCGATATTTTATATATTATTAAATCAATAATTGAGATAACAAAGTTGTTAATATTATTATTTGCAATATTAAAAATGTCTAGAAGTTCTGTCAAGGAGAGGTTTGGTCACCTAATTGCGTGCCAATAGGGAGAAATTCTTATTGGAAACCCCCCTCTTTCCTGGGAACGACCTGGTCGATTAATAGTGTGAATTATAATAGTGATGATGAATTTTGTTTTATTATTATTATAAATGTAATAAAACAGAAAACTTTTTATATAAAACAGAATACTTTTTATAAAGTTTTGTTTTATTTGATTATAAATAGAATATAATATATTTCATTATGCATAGTGTTTGCATAGTGCCTGCATAGTGTTTACATATTAAAATCTTTTTATATAAAATAGAATACTTTTATAAAGTTATTTGTTTTATTAGATTATAAATAGAATATATTATATTTTATTGCATAGTATCCTTTCCATTCTCCTATAAATATGATGTTTAGTTAGAATTGAAAACACACCAAAAATTCAGAGAATTCTTCTTCTATAATCTCGAGCGTATTTCTTTAGAGTTTTAAGAAGATTTGAGCGTAGAAAACAATATAAGTTTTCTTCAACAATATCCTCGCCCTACCAGTTGGAATACTCTTCTTTCTAAGGTAAGGGGTATTATTCTTTCGTATTCATGAAGATAATTATTTTCTTTCAAAAATCGTAAAGAGTCAGTTATTCCATTCTTTATTATTATGTTGAATAACTTTGCCTACATGCCAAGTATCGCATACATGGTGAAATTCTTTTGTTATTCCATTTTTATTATTATGTTGGAATAACTCATGCATGCGATCTATCGCATGCCCAGTGAATTCATTGTTATTCCATTCTTTATTATTACGTGGAATATCCTGTACATGCGGTTTACGCATGACTTGGTTCCATTCTTTATTATTCATTTGGAATATCCTATACAAGCGGTTTACGCATGACCAGTTCCATTCTTTATTATTCTATTGGAATATCATATGCATGCGGTTTACACATGACTGGTTCCATTCTTTATTATTCATTGGAATAACACATACTTGTGCGGATTATGCACGCACTGGTGAATTCTTCTATTATTCCATTCTTTATTATTCTGTTGGAATAACCTGTCTATGTGGATTACCGCATGCATGGTGAATGATCCTTCGTATTCATTCCTTATTAAATTATGGAAATGATTTGTCTACGTGGATTACCGCATATCGGGCAAAAATCCATTTGCAGTTTCATATATTCTATTATACTCAGTTGGTTAAAGTTTTGGCTTCTATACTCCATGAAATTAGTAGAATATCCTGGATATTTGTGCTTCATCCAGTATCTTTTCATGGAAATATTCTTCTGAGCATTATTGAATTTTACTCCACAAAGAAGTATCAAGTTGACAATTTGGACATTATTGGTTTCTGGATAAACTAAAATTTTAAATCTTTAAAATTTATCCTTGAACATGTTTTTATTGAATTATTATGTCATTGTCATCATCCTCATGCTTATATTGTGATGAAAGTCATCTTTGGATTACGTGCATAGATAAACTTGGTATGATTATGACCAGGGATTATTCGGTATAATCATGACCTGTAATGTTATAAATGATGTGGTAAAAGTCCTCAGTGGCCTGTAGTGCATTGATGGACAGTTTTTGATATGATTATGACCAGGAATTATTCGGTATAGTCATGACTATTGATGATTTAATGAATATCCTTGACCTGTAGTGCAGGGATGACTCGATGATGTGGTTTATTTATTGTCGAGTCTCAAATGATAAAAATTGATGAAAACATTTTAAATCATAGAAGATAGTAGATATTATGCTCTACTTGACTCTTCTAATGGATTGCTTATTCCGCTGCAGTTAAACTTGATGTCTATTGTATTTTATCAGTTTAACATTGTTGAAGGCTAATGATAATTTATCTTGCATTATCTTAGTCATAATATTTCTTATTGGGCTAGTTGAGCTCACCCTTTTGCTTTCATTGTTCTCTTCAGGAAATGAGAACGTAGTCGGGATTAGTCGGGGAACAGAGTGATGGTTCAAGATGGTGTTATAGTAGTCCTCACTATTCTATAAAATAGTGTGACAATAAATGTAATGAGGACTCTATTTGAGAGTGGATATTGTCTAGAAGGCAATATTCCTGTTTAAACTCTCAGTTATGTTTTGTCGTATATTATACGACGTTTGTATAATTAAGTTTGTATTTGTATTCTGTACCATGTATTGGGCGACTTAAGATGGGTAATGTGTACCTATTTTGGGGGCGTCACGGTTGGTATCAAAGCTTAGGGATATGATCCTTGGCTGAGATGTGAGACAAGAACTAGGAGGGGAGAGATGGGAAATTCCTTCGCTAGTATGACCTACCTAAGTTTATTTGGTATTTAATTGGTCGGTCAGAGTATAGGGATAATATGTGATATGATAATTAATCCTTGTTTTGTGGCAGTATTTGAAAATGGCATCCTAAAATGTTGGGATAAGCAATGAAGCACATGAGACCGTTGAGTCTCCACAGATTAGTACCTAGGATAATGTGCAACAGGAAGACAATAATCCTCAGGTAAATAACAACGATCAAATGATGAACGATGGGATGTTCAGAGGTTTTATGTAATTCATGCAACATCAGGCGAAGGCGGCTCCTATCCAAAATGCAGGTGGAAACACTGATAACTCTTGGACGGTCACCGCCAAGCAGTTCAAGGAGCTGGGACCACCAGAGTTTTTTTGGAGAGCCAAAACCACTTAAGGCAGAGACGTGGATAAAGCAGATCAACAAGATATTTGATGTCTTGGGATGCTTCGAGGAGGTAAAGGTTCCCTTTGCCACCTTCATGTTCGCAGCGATGGTGATTCTTGGTGGGAATCTATAAAGCGTACTCAACCGCCATGATCAAGATGTCTTGGGAGAAGTTCAAGAAGCATTCAACGACAAGTACTTTCCGAAAGTATTCGTCACATGAAGGAGGTAGAGTTCATCAAGCTTGAGCAAAACAATATTACTGTGGCACAGAACAAAGCTAAGTTTTCCGAGTTGTCTCAGTTTATGTCCCACTTGGTTGATAATGAGGAGAGAATGACGCGGATGTTTCTAAGAGGTTTGAAACCCGAGATACGTCAATACCTTATCTCTTATAAACTGTGTTTGTATTCAGATGTTGTGAATAGGGCTCAGTTATTGGAGCGCAATAATGAGTCAACCCAACCAAGAGAGAGCAGCCGGCAAGTCGATAAACTGTGTTTCGTTTGGGTCACTCGCTTTTTGAGAAGTCACAAAAAATGCTCTTCCTGAAACCACCGACTTTGTTTTGTCCGTATCCGCCTTTGGTGCCACCGTCCCAGCTGGACTTGACTTTGGTGCACAACAAAATCGGGCTAGGTGACCTTCTTTTCCACAATTATAACATGCTTTGGACTGCATCATGCAGCTTGGACTGATATGTCCCTACCCTCCGCATTTGAAGCATACAATTGGTGGTCGTTCTCCTTCCTTGAAAATGGGTGGGGGTGTTGCTGTCTTTCCATCGTTGTTGAACATTCTCTTCTTGAATTTCCACTCCTATTATCTTGCCATGATTACCACCGAAGTAGTTACCATTCTTGGCATGATAATTTCCCCCATGATGGTTATCATTGTTCCGATGGCCGTTGCCACCGGTAAGATTATTATCGTTTTGTTAGTCGTTGCCTTTTGGTTGTGCTGACTCATTATCGCGCTCCAATAACTGAGCCCTATTCACAACATCTTAATATAAACAAAGTTTGTGAGAAATGAGGTATTGACGTATATCGGGTTTCAAACCTCTTAGAAACATTCGCGTTATTCGCTCCTCATTATCGACCAAATGGGATGCAAACTAGGAAAACTGCGCAAATTTAGCCTTGTATTGCGATACGGTCATATTGTTTTGCTCCAACTTGATAAACGCCACCTCCTTCATGTGACGAATACTTTCGGGAAAGTACTTGTCGTTGAAACGACTCTTGGAACTTCTCCCAAGACATCTCTTGAAGTAAGGCCAGTCGGTATGCTTTTCTGATTCCCAATGAAGAATCGCCTCTTCACGCAACATAAAGGTGGTAAAGGGAACCTTTTGCTCCTCGGAGCATCCCAAGACATCAAATATCTTGGTTATCTTCTTTAACCACGTCTCCGCCTTAAGTGGTTCTGGCTTTCCCAAAAACTCCGGCAGTCCCAGCTCCTTGAACTACTTAGCAGTGACCAACCGTTGGTTTTCATTGTTTCCACCTGTATTTTGAACAGGAGTCTCTCTCGTCTGATGTTGCATGAATTGCATAAAGCCTCTGAACATCCCATCGTTCATCATCTGATCGGTGTTGTTATTTACCTGAGGATTATTGTCTTCCTGTTGCACATTATCCTGGGTATTGATCATTGGTGACTCAACGGTCTCATGTGCTTCATTGCTGATCTCAACATTTTAAAATGCCATTTTCAAACACTGTCACAAAACAAGGGTTAATTAACATATCACATATTATCCCTATACTTTAACCGACCAATTAAATACCAAATAAACTTAGGTAGGTCATACTAGCGAAGGAATTCCCCGTCTCTCCCCTCCTAGTTCTTGTCTCACATCTCAGCCATGGATCATATCCCTAAGCTTTGATACCAACTATGACGCCCCCAAAATAAGTATACATCACCCATTTTGAGTCGCCAAATACATGGTACAAAATTCAAATATAACTTAATTATACAACAGTCGTGTAAAATACGACAAAACATAGCTGAGAGTTTAAACAAGAATATTGTCATCTAGACAATATCCACACTCAATGGTGTCCTCATTACAATTATTATCACATTATTCCATAGAATAGTGAGGACTACAAAAGCCATTTATCCTGGACCATCACTCAATTCCCCGACTCGTCCTAGCTATATTCTCATTTCCTGAAGAGAACAATGAAAGAAAGGGTAAGCTCAACTAGCCTAGTAAGAAATATTATGACTAAGATAATGCGAGAATAAATTATCCTTAGCCTTCAACAAAGATAACAACCGATAGAATACAATAGACAACAAGTTTTAGATCAACAACTGCTAGGTGAAATAAGCAATCCATTAGAAGAGTCAAGTAGAGCATAAAATCTACTATCTTCTATGATTTAAAATATTTTCATCAATTTTTATCGCTGAGACTCAGCTTAATAAATAAACCACATCATCGAGTCATCCCTGCACCACGGCCAAGGATATTCATGTAATCATCAATGGTCATGATTATACCAAATAATCCCGGGTCATAATCATACCAACAACTGTCCATCAATGAACTACAGGCCAATGAAGACTTTTACCACATCATTCGTCACATTACGGTTATGATTATACTGAATAATCCTTGGTCATAATCATAATAAGTCCATCTATGCACGTAAGCCAAAGATGACTTTAATGACAATATAAGCTTGAGATGATGGCAATGACATAATAATTCAATAAAACGAGTTCAAGGATAAATTTTAAAGATTTATAATTTAATTTATCCAAAAATCAATAACGTCCAAATTGTCAACATGATACTGCTTTGTTGAGTAAAATTCAAGAATAATATTCATGTACCAAAAATAATTTGGACAAAAAAAAGAAATATATTTTTTGGGTGAATAGTACCCCATGAATAGTACTTCAGGAATAGTACCACGTGAATAGTAACTCGTGAATAGTACTCTGGCACGAAAAGTACCCCGAATACCAGAGTGAATAATACCAGAGTGAATAGTAACTAGGTGAATAGTAACCCATGAATAGTAACTCGTAAAAAAAATACCAAAGAAAATGATATTCCATGACGAGTACAAAAGAAATGATATCTCTCAGACGAGTATAATAGAATATACAAAAGCGCAAATGGATTTTCACCATACCATACAAGAATCCACGTGATGCAGATCATTTCCACAATTTAACAAGGAATGAATACAAATGATCATTCACCATGCATGTGGTAGACCGCACAGACAGGTTATTCCCAACAAAATAATAAAAAGAATGGAACAGTGTCATGCGTAATCGCTTGCAGATAGGATATTCCAACGAATAATAATAAAGAAGCGGAACCCGGTCATGCGTAATCGCAAGACAGCATGAGGATATTCTAACGAGAATAATAAAGAATGGAATAACAATGAATTCACTGTGCATGCGATAGACCGCACAGACAAGTTATTCCAACAGAATAATAAAGAATGGAATAATAGAAGAATTTTACCATATATGCGGTACATCGAATAGACGGGTTATTCCAACATAATAATAAAGAATGGAATAACAACACTTATGAGTATTGAAAGAAAATAACTCTCTTCATGAATACGAAAGAATAATACCCCTTTCCTCAAAAGAAGACTGGATACTGGAATAGTGAGGTAGCAGACTTCCCTTCTTCTTTCTCTCTATAATTTATCTCTATAATAATTACTCTATAGCTTTAGTGAATTGGTGAGAAATGAAGGAAGAATGAGCTTTTATTTATAGGAAAATATAGTTTCGATAATTGTACGTTTTGGGGCTCGAAATATTATAATATAATACCTTCCTCTTTTTCTTCATTTTTAATTTAGTCCTGCAAGTATTATCAAACTTGCACCACCTCCCCTAATAGTAAATCATGTGAATCAATAGTTCTAAACATGTGAAAATACGAATTACAGTATAGTACCTCCATCTATACCTCCATTTTTAACTTAGTCATGCAAGTATTATCAATCTTGCACCAACTCCCCTAATAGTAAATGAATGTGAATCAATAGTACACACATGTGAACAAATAGTTATAATCATGTGAATGAATAGCAATTAATTGCTCATTTATTCGGTTAATTACCCGATTGGTCAATATAACCTCCAAACATCAATTATTATCGAAATAAATGTCGATTTTCACTAACACTAATAATTCTAACACAATGGAACTAGCAATTTCATCTTTAATGAACACGAACTTATTCATCATTAATATTATAATTCACCATATTTAATAACCAGGTCGTTCCCAAGAAAGAGAGGGCTTTTCAATAAGGATTTCTCCCTATTGGCGCGCAATTAGATTATCTAACCTCTCCTTGACAGAACTTCTAGACATTGTCAATATTGCAAATAATAATATGAATAACTTTGTCGTCTCAATTATTGATTCAATAATATAACATATTATATGAGATGATATTGTGACAATAATTGAATCAATAATATGAGAGATATGATGCAAAGAATTATCGAAAGCAATAATTGAGTATAACCGAGTGACTTTCACGTAAGCATCAATAATCAATACAAGTGTGCTACTATGCAAACCACGTGATATTATCGTACTTTTACTCTTGAGTAGTTCAACGGTTTAATAAAGAACACTTTCATTGCGTTATTTTTATAAAAGATAATTCTGTCATTTTCTTACTACGACAATACTTATGTTGTGGAGTCCACCAATGATTGTGCCGTCGCACGGATATTCCCCGACAAAAAGAATATTCTCTGACCAATCGAATATTATATAACAACTTTCATACTTTGAAAAATTTATAAATATTACCCACAACTATAACATTATATCAAATCCACACCATAATATTCAAAAAAATATTTCGAGAAATTTAAATCTTTATTCATAAAATTTGGGGTCTCACAATCTCCCCTCCTTATGAAATTTCGCCCTCGAAATTTACGTACGTACCTGGTATGCCGAAGAGGTGAGGATACCTTGACTTCATTTCATATTCCAAATCTAGAGGTATAACCTTTGAGTGTCGAATATGATCCTTCTTATCCAAGCTTTTAACACGTATCTCATCATCCGTTAAATCTTCCACTATCTCGTCTAGTTCTAATTCAATAATGTGGTTTAGGTCGTCCACATAACGTAACATTGATACGTGAAAAACGTTATGAACACGCGACATACTTGGCGATAAAACGAGTCTATAGGCCACAGTTCCTACTCGATCGAGGATTTAAAATGGGCCAATTAAATCAAGGGTTGAGATAACGCTTTCTTGAACCTTCTTCTTCGTTTTCATCAGCTCCGGGTTTGAAGCTTGAGCGGCTTTATCTTTATCGATTAAAGTCGATTCTACTCGTATATTTGATACCATCATGTGGGTCCTTAGAGTCTTTAACTCTATCTTCATCATTTGTAAGTTATACGAAATGGGTTTTTGTGTTAACAACATCGTACTCGTAAACACATATGATCTTCTAATCAACGTGTTAGCTACCACGTTCGCTCTTCCACGATGATATTGAATGGTATGGTCATAATCTTCAACAGCTCGAGCCAACGTCTTTGGCGCATAATATGTTCATTTTGGTTGAAGAAATATTTAATGGTTGGAGAAATATTTAAGGGTTGAAGAAATGGGTTTTGTACGGGGGTCAATACAAAATTCGATTTCACGCTCTAGGGGTAGGCCAGGAAGTCTTCAGGAATACGTCAGGAAATTTATTAACAATAGAAATGTCATTCAAAACTGTGACTCTTATCGAAGACTTGGATAGCACGTCACATTGATACCTATCAACTTGCCACCGTTATTCACAACGTCGCCTACAGATAGTCTGGCTTCGGTGTTTTCCAAGACTTGGAAGTCACCAGCGAAAGGCTCGGGGCTCTTTACTTATGGTTTGATATGATAATGATTGACTTTAGTGGTTTGGTTACTTGAATTCGCAAAATAGTATGGTTAGGAATATGAAAGCTAACAACTTTACGAAAAGCATGATGAGTAGTTAACCAATCGATTCCTAAAATCATATCAAAGGCAAGTATTTTAAAAGAGATAAGATCGACGGATAACGTGAAAGTTTCGATTTGAATCAATAAGATTTATAAACAGTGGAGGTAACGAAGGTTTCTACTAATGAAGTTTCAATCGATAAGTCAAAGTCTAACTTCTCTAGAGTTAAATTTAAACGTTGAGCGCAAGCAAGAGAGATAAAAGAATGGGTAGAACCGGTATCTAATAAGGTATAGACTTCGCAAGAATTTATAATTAACTAATCCATGCTAACTTCATTCGGGTCACTCGCTTTTTGAGAAGTCATGAAAAAGTCTCTTCCAGAAATCACCGACTTTGTTTTGTCCGTATCCGCCTTTGGTGCCACCGTCCTAGCTGGACTTGACTTTGGTGCATGACAAAATCGGGCTAGGTGACCTTATTTTCCACAATTGTAATATGCTTTGGATTGCATCGTGTAGCTTGGACTGATATGTCCCTCCCCTCTGTATTTGAAGTATACAATTGGTGGTCGTTCTCCTTCCTTGAAAATGGGTGTGGGTGCTGCTGTCTTTCCATCGTTGTTGAACCTTCTCTTCTTGAATTTTCCACTCCTATTATCTTGGCCATGATTACCACCGAAGTGGTTACTATTCTTGGCATGACAATTTCCCCCACGATGGTTATCATTGTTTCGATGGTCGCTACACCATAGAGACGATTATTATCGTGTTGTTGGTCGTTGCCTTTTGGTTGTGCTGACTCATTATTGTGCTCCAATAACTGAGCCCTATTCATAACATCTGAATATAAACAAAGTTTGTGAGAAACGAGGTATTGACGTATATCAGGTTTCAAACCTCTTAGAAACATTCGCGTCATTCGCTACTCATTATCGACCAAATGGGATGCAAACCGGGATAACTCCACAAATTTAGCCTCGTATTGCGACATGGTCATATTGTTTTGCTCCAACTTGATAAACTCCACATCCTTCATGTGACGAATACTTTCGGGAAAGTACTTGTCGTTGAACAGCTCTTAGAACTTCACCCAAGACATCTTGAGTACGTCAGGCTGGGTATGTTTTACAGATTCCCACCAGTAATCTGCCTCTTCACACAACATAGAGGTGGCAAAGGGAACCTTTTGCTCCTCAGAGCATCCCAAGACATCAAATATCTTGGTAATCTGCTTTAACCACCTCTCCGCCTTAAGTGGTTCTGGCTTTCCCAAAAACTCCGGCGGTCCCAGCTTCTTGAACTGCTTAGTAGTGACCAACCGTGGGTTGCCATTGTTTCCACCTGCATTTTGAATATGAGTCTCTCTCGTCTGATGTTGCATGAATTGTATAAAGCCTCTGAACATCCCATCGTTCATCATCTGATCGGTGTTGTTATTTACCTGAGGATTATTGTCTTCCTGTTGCACATTATCTTGGGTATTGATCGTTGGTGACTCAACGGTCTCATGTACTTCATTGCTGATCTCAACATTTTCAGATGCCATTTTCAAACACTGTCACAAAACAAGGGTTAATTAACATATCACATATTATCCCTATACTCTGACTGTGAGACCCCGAATTTTATGAAATGAAAGTATTTAATTTTCTTATAATTATTCTATTTAGTAAATGGTTAAATTGATAAAAGGTTAAAGTTAAGGGTGATATGTGAAAATTTTTTAAAGTAAGAAAGTTGTCATAAAATAATCGGTGGTAAAATACGCGTGGTTGCATAGTAGCACACGGTATTGATTATTAATGCTTACGTGAGAAGTCACTCAGTTTGATTCAATTATTGTCGATATTTTATATATTATTAAATCAATAATTGAGATGATACAGTTATTCATATTATTATTTGCAATATTAACAATGTCTAGAAGTTCTGTCAAGGAGATGTTTGGTCACCTAATTGCACGCCAATAAGGAGAAATCCTTATAGGAAAGCCCCCTCTTTCTTAGGAACGACCTGGTTGTTAAATATTGTGAGTTATAATATTAATGATGAATGTTATAAAAAAAATCAAATTTGAGTTCGGGGTTGAATTTGGAGACGCGAACGTGATATTTGAGTCCGGAACGATGAAATTAGTAGAAATAGACTATAAACACAAAATTTGTCGGGGTTGACTTTTTGGTCAAAACAAGTCAACAGCTGACTTTTTTGGAAAAAGTCAAACTTCAGAATTTCAAAAATGAAATTTTTGAGAAAAATATTTCCATTGTGTTGGGATTGTTAGTGTTAGTGGAAATCGACATTTATTTCGATAATAATTGATGTCTGGAGGTTATATTGACCAATCGGGTAATTAATCGAATAAATGAGCAATTAATTGCTATTAATTCACATGATTATAACTATTTGTTCATATGTGTGTACTATTGATTCATATTCGTGTACTATTACTAAGTTAAAAATGGAGATATAGATGGAGGTACTACACTGTAATTCGTATTTTTACATTATTATAACTATTGAGTCACATGATTGTACTATTAATTCACATTATTTACTATTAGGGGAGGTGGTGCAAGTTTGATAATACTTGCAGGACTAAATTAAAAATGAAAGAAAAGTTAAAGGTATTATACTGTAATATTTCGAGCCCCAAAACGTGCAATTATCGAAACTATATTTTCTTATAAATAGAAGCTCATTCTTCCTTCACTTCTCATCAATTCACTAAAGCTATAGAGCAATTATTATAGAGAGAAATTATAGAGAGAAAGAAGAAGAGAAGTCTGCTACCTCACTATTCTAGTATCCAATTTTTTCTAAGGTAAGGGGTATTATTTCTTTTGTATTCATGAAGAGAGCTATTGTTATTCCATTCCTTATTATTCTGTTGTAATAACCTGTATACGCGGACTACCGTATCCATGGTGAAATTCTTCTGTTATTCCATTCTTTATTATTATGTTAGAATAATCTGTCTATGCGAAGTACTGCATACATGGTGAAATTCTTCTATTATTCCATTCTTTTTATTATTCGTCGAATATCTCGCCTCGTGTGTTACGCATGACCGGGTTCCATTCTTTATTATTATCGAATATCCTCGCTCATGCATGCTTACGCATGACTTGGTTCCATTATTTATTATTCTATTGGAATAACTTTATCATGCGGTTTATCGTATGCATGGTGAATTCTATTGTTATTCCATTCTTTATTATTCTATTGGGAATAACCTGTCTATGCGGTCTATCGCATGCATGGTGAATTCTTCTGTTATTCCATTCTTTATTAATCTGTTGGAATAACCTGTCTATGTGAATTACCACATGCATGGTGAATGATCCTTTGTATTCATTCCTTAATAAATTGTGAAAATGATCTGTATACGTGGATTACCGCATGGCGGGTGAAGATCCATTTGCAGTTTCGTATATTCTATTATATTCGGGTATTCGGGGCACTTTTCGTGTCAGAGTACTATTCATGAGTTACTATTCACAGGTTACTATTCACCCAAATTCTATTCACTCTAGTATTATTCACTCAGGTATTCGGGGCACTTTTCGTGTCAGGATACTATTCACGAGTTACTATTCACGGGTTACTATTCACCCGAATTACTATTTACTCTAGTATTATTCACTCGGGTATTTGGGGTACTTTTCATGTCGGGGTACTATTCATAGGGTACTATTCACGGGGTACTATTCACCCAAAAAATATATTTCTTTTCTGTCCAAATTATTTTTGATACAGAAATATTATTCTTGAATTTTACTCTACAAAGCAGTATCATGTTGACAATTTGGATATTTTTAAACTCTGGATAAATTTAAAGACTTTAATATTTAGCCTTGATTTCGTTTGATTAATGCTTATATCATTGTCATCATCCTCATGCTTATATTGTGATAAAAGTCATCTTTGGCTTACGTGCATAGATGGACTGTTGATTATTGGTTTTATGGTTGTATATCTTTGGCTTACATGCAAAGATGGACTATTAATTATTGATTTTATAATTGTATATCTTTGTCTTATGTGCAAAGACGAACTGTTGATTGAAAGCTTTGGCCCGTAGTGCAAAGATGGACAGGTGTATGACATGATCATGACCACTGGTGATACTAACAAATATCCTTGGCCCGTAGTGCATGGATAATTCGATGATGTGATTGGCAGGATCATGACCATTAGTTAACAGTTGAATGTCTTTGGCCGTGGTGCACTGACGGACAACTGATTGGTATAATCATGACCATTGGTTTTATAGTTGAATATCTTTGGCCCGTAGTGTAAAGGTAGACAACTGATTGGTATGATCATTGTTATTACATTTGAATATCTTTAGCCTTTGGGGTAAGGATATTGAGTAAACATTCTATTAAGCCTTTGTGGCAAGGAGAAACTGTTGATTTACATGATTATAAATATTAATTGTGAATTTAACTATAATATTTGGTAGTTCAGGTGAAGACATGTGATGAGAGTTCTTTTGTCTTGGGTATAATTTATAGGTATGATTATGACCAGGGATTATTCGTTATAGTCATGACCATTGATGATTACATGAATATCCTTGGCCCGTAGTGCAGAGATGATTCGATGATGTGGCTTATTTATTAAGCTGAGTCTCAGCGATAGAAATTGATGAAAACATTTTAAATTATAGAAGATAGTAGATTTTATGCTCTACTTGACTCTTCTAATGGATTGCTTATTTTACATTTGTGAGTTGTTGATCTAAAACTTGTTGTCTATTGTATTGTATCGGTTGTTATCTTTGTTGAAGGCTAAGGATAATTTATTACGCATTATCTTTGTCATAATATTTCTTCTTTGGGCTAGTTGAGCTCACCCTTTTCTTTCAATGTTCTCTTCGTGAAATGAGAGCGTGGCGAGGGGACTAGTCGGGGAATGGGGTGATGGTCCAGGATAAATGGCTTTAGTAGTCCTCACTATTCTACGGAATAATGTGATAATAATTGTAATGAGGACACCATTGAGTGTGGATATTGTCTAGATGACAATATTCTTGTTTAAACTCGTTGTATAATTAAGTTTTTATTTGTATTTTGTACCATGTAAGTGGCGACCCAAGATGGGTGATGTATACCTATTTTGGGGGCGTCACACTGACCGACCAATTAAATACCAAATAAACTAGGTAGGTCATACTAGCGAAAGAATTCCCCGTCTCTCCCCTCCTAGTTCTTGTCTCACATCTCAGCTAGGGATCATATCCCTAAGCTTTGATACCAACTGTGACGCCCCCAAAATAAGTATACATCACCCATTTTGAGTCGCCAAATACATGGTATAAAATTCAAATATAACTTAATTATACAACAGTCGTGTAAAATAGGACAAAACATAGCTGAGAGTTTAAACAAGAATATTGTCATCTAGACAATATCCACACTCAATGGTGTCCTCATTACAATTATTATCACATTATTCCGTAGAATATTGAGGACTACTAAAGCCATTTATCCCGGACCATCACTCCATTCCCCGACTCGTCCCAAATTTATATTCTCATTTCTTGAAGAGAACAATGAAAAAAGGGTAAGCTCAACTAGCCCAAAGAAGAAATATTATGACTAAGATAATGCGAATAAATTATCCTTAGCCTTCAACAAAGATAACAACCGATAGAATACAATAGAAAACAAGTTTTAGATCAACAACCCGCAAATGAAATAAGCAATCCATTAGAAGAGTCAAGTAGAGCATAAAATCTACTATCTTCTATGATTTAAAAAGTTTTCATCAAATTTATCACGAGACTCACTTTAATAAATAAAATCGAATCATCCTCGCATTACTACCAAGGATATTCATGTAATCATCAATGGTCATGATTATACCGAATAATCCCTGGTCATAATCATACCAACAACTGTCCATCAATGAACTACAACCAATGAGGACTTTTACCACATCATTCGTCACATTACGGTCATGATTATACCGAATAATCTCTGGTCATAATTATACCAAGTACATCTATGCACATAAGCCAAAGATGACTTTAATCACAATATAAGCATGAGGATGATGACAATGACATAATAATTCAATAAAACGAGTTCAAGGATAATTTTTAAAGATTTATAATTTAATTTATCCAGAAATCAATAACGTCCAAATTGTCAACATGATAATGCTTTGTTGAGTAAAATTCAAGAATAATATTCATGTACCAAAAATAATTTGGACAGAAAAGAAATATATTTTTCAGGTGAATAGTACCCCATGAATAGTACTTCAGGAATAGTATCACGTGAATAGTACCCCGACATGAAAAGTATCCCGAATACCTGAGTGAATGATACTAGAGTGAATAGTAATCGGGTGAATAGTAACTTCGTGAATAGTAACTCGTGAATAGTACTCTGGCACGAAAAGTACCTCAATACCCGAAGTGAATAATACCAGTGAATGAATAGTAATCGGGTGAATAGTAACCCGTGAATAGTAACTCGTAAAAAAAACCAAAGAAAATGATATTCCATGACGAAAGTACAAAAGAAATGATATCTCAGACGAGTATAATAGAATATACGAAACTGCAAATGGATTTTCACCGCCATGCAGTAATCCACGAGATGAGATCATTTCCACAATTTAACAAGGAATGAATACAAAGGATTATTCACCATGCATACGGTGAGACCGCATGCATAAAAGTTATTCCCAATAGAATAATAAAGAATGGAACCGGTCATGCGTAATCAGATGCAGCATGAGGATATTCCAATGTAATAATAAAGAAGCGGAAGCGGTGTCATGCGAATCCGCATGCATGGATATTCCAAATGTAATAATAAATAATGGAATAAAAGCGAATTCACTAGGCATGCGATAGACCGCATGCAAAGTTATTCCAACGTAATAATAAAGAATGGAATAACAGAATAATTTCACCATGTATGCGGTACTTCGCATAGATAGATTATTCCAACATAATAATAAAGAATGGAATAACAACCCTTATGAGTATTGAAAGAAAATAACTCTCTTCATGAATATGAAAGAATAATACCCCTTACCTCAAAAGAAGACTGGATACTAGAATAGTGAGGAAGAAGACTTCTCTTCTTCTATCACTCTTTAATTTCTCTCTATAATAATTGCTCTATAGCTTTAGTGAATTGGTGAGATATGAAGGAAGAATGAGCTTCTATTTATAGGAAAATATAGTTTTGATAATTGCACGTTTTGGGGCTCAAAATATTACAGTATAATACCTTCCTCTTTTTCTTTATTTTTAATTTAGTCCTGCACGTATTATCAAACTTGCACCACCTCCCCTAATAGTAAATCATGTGAATCAATAGTAAATCATGTGACTCAATAGTTCTAAACATGTGAAAATACGAATTACAGTATAGTACCTCCATCTATACCTCCATTTTTAACTTAGTCATGCAAGTATTATCAATCTTGCACTAACTCCCCTAATAGTAAATGAATGTGAATCAATAGTACACACATGTGAACAAATAGTTATAATCATGTGAATCAATAGCAATTAATTTCTCAGTTATCCGGTTAATTACCCGATTGGTCAATATAACCTCCAGACATCAATTACTATCGAAATAAATGTCAATTTTTACTAACACTAATAATTCCAACACAATGGAACTATCAATTTCATCTTTAATCAACATGAACGTATTCATCATTAATATTATAATTCACCATATTTAACAACCAGGTCGTTCCTAGGAAAGAGGGGGCTTAAGGATTTCTCCCTATTGGCGCGCAATTAGATTATCTAACCTCTCCTTGACAGAACTTCTAAACATTGTCAATATTGCAAATAATAATATGAATAACTTTGTCGTCTCAATTATTGATTTAATAATATAACATATTATACAGATGATACTGTGATAATAATTGAATCAATAATATGAGAGATATGATGCAATAATTACTGTAGCAATAATTGAGTATAACTGAGTAACTTCTCACGTAAGCATCAATAATCAATACCGTGTTCTGCTATGCAACCACACGTATTACTGTACTTTTACTACCGAGTAGTTCAACAGTTTTAACTGTAACACTTTCGTCGTTATTTTTATAAAAAGATAATTCTGTCGTTTTCTTACTACGACAATACTTCTGTTGTGGGGTCCACCAATGATTATGCCGTCGCAAGGATATTCCTTGACAAAAAGAATATTCCCCGACCAATCGAATATTATATAACAACTTGCATACTTTGCAAAATTTATAAATATTACCCACAACTATAACATTATATCAAATCCACACCATAATATTCAAAAAAATATTTCGAGAAATTTAAATCTTTATTCATAAAATTTGGGGTCTCACAACTTTGCTATTTCGTAGAATTAATTTTTGATTATTCATTTGAATATCGTAGAAAACCTTGAAAGCGTTGTACTCTTTCATTATCAGATTATTGTTGTGTAGAATGTGAGAAGAATTGATATTGATTTTTATACCTTTATCGTATGTCTTAACTTGCGGGGCAAACTTGTTGCTCACCCTTGCTAAATAAAACTTTTCAGCTAGGGATGAAGTTGCAGAAGGTGCTGCAAAGAAGAACAAAGGAAAAGGCATAGTTATAAATTAGTTATGATGAACAATATTATTATGTTGTTTTGTATTGTAAACCCTTTTTGTTTATTTGAAGGGTAAAGTTGTTATGTTAATGTGACGCCCCCAAAATAGGTATACATCACCCATTTTGAGTCGTCAATAACATGGTACAGAAACAACTACAACTTTATTAATACAACATAAAAACTGTGATTTTAAATACAAATATTGTCGTCTAGACAATATTCACACCCAAATAAGTCCTTATTACAATTATTGGTACATTATTTTACAAAAAATGGTGAGGACTACTAAAATAACTTTTTAGAACCATCATTCAACACCCCGACTAGAACTTACTACATTCTCGCCTCCTGAGAAGAAAAATGGAACAAAAAGGAAAAGGGTGAGCTCAACTAGCCCAAAGAAAGAATATTATGACTAAGATAATATAGAACAAATTATCGTTAGTCTTCAACAGGAAAAATCGATAAAATACAATAGAAAACAAGTTTTGAGATCAATATTAGAAAGAAAATAATAATTCATAGAAGAGTTACGTAGAGAATGAAATCTACTATAATCTATGAATTTAAAAGTCCATCATCAATATTTTATCCCTGTAACATCAACCAATATTCATCATGAGTCAAATATTCATCTTTGCACTACAAGCCAAAGATATTCATCGATTGGTCATGTTCATCTCAACACCTATTCATCTTTCAGACTCACGCGCCAAAGATATTCATAAGAAAATCAACCATCTTTGCACTACAAAGCCAAAGATATTCAAGAATACCATCATTTAGGGTGAGGATGATGAAAAATATTTTAAAGAAAAGCGAATCCGATTGAAACAAAAGAACAAGTATTATGGATTCGCATTTTAAACAATCCGAAGTTCAAAAAATACTTCATAAATAATCATAGTGAAGTAAAATTCAAGAATGAGCAAAACATGGATACAATCAAAGCTAGTATCCACAATAGATATTTTGGACAAAAATGAAAATTTAATTTTTACGTGAATAGTGCCAGATTCGTGAATAAGTGTAATATACGTGAATAAGTAACTCGACACACTAAAAAGACAAGAATTTCACAAGAAAAATCTTACCAATAATCCAAGCATAATGATATTAGAAGAAATAATATCATTTAAAAAAATAATATCCCTTACCTTGAAAAGATGTATTTTAAAGTGAATCTAGGATATAGTCTTTGAAGAGAACTTGCACTAGTATAACAACACTCAAAGTATCAAAATACTCACAAGAATACGCTCGATAATATAGAGAGAGAAAGGGAGAGAAAACTTCAGTTTTTGGTGTGATTTTCAATTTTAACCTAAGCACCCTATTTATCGGAAAATGCTTAGAACACCAAACCAGAAAATTTAATAAAATATTAATTTATTAATTTATTCTGGAACTGCAGAACTTTAATAATTTATAATAAATAGCCCTTTTATCAGAAAAATTCGAACCTTCTGTCCTTTCCATAGGAAATTTCATTCTCTACAACTTTACAGAAGAAAGTTTTTCCAAATTCCAAACATAAATTGACCGAAATCCATAAACGGGCAATTTTACAAGCTTTAATCAAATTTCAGTCAGGAAATGGGGTCCACCGACATGTTTAACATGTTTTAAACATTAATTGTAACAAAAATACTCCTCCTCCTCATATTCTCATATATCCACATTCATTGTAAAAATATCACCATTATTATATTATTAAAATATAATAATAAATTTAAATGAATTATTTATCAGAAAAGATAAAATAACAATTTTTCAACAATTGTCACATTAAAAAATTTTCTCCATCTATATCCACATAAAATTAATATTTTCCTTATCATATAAATCAATAATTAATTATTCACAAATAATATTACAGAATCACAATACTGACAACCAGGCAGTTCTCAGGAAAGAGAGGGCTTTTCAATAAGAATTTCTCCTTACAGGCGCGCAATTAGGTGACCAAACCTCTCCTTAGACAGAACTTTCTAGACATTGCCAATAATGTTATCTAATAATATTATTCAAATAATATGAATTATTGATCCGATAATGAAAATATCGTAGTGACAATTATTGAAACAACAATAATATAAAATATCAACGTAGCAATTATTGAATCAATAAAATAAAATATTGAACATTAACTACTGTAATAATTATTGAGTAATTCTTTCCTACGTAAGAATCAATAATTGGTGCAATACTGCAAAGTGCTTCTTGTGTTTTAACCATCGGGTATTCCAACAATGATATAAGGTAACAACTACGCCTGTTATTTATAAACAACTTATACTTGTCGCTTTCTTCATCCAATCGCTTTAGTTATGGGCCCCACACAAGGTCGCTACCGCCGCATTTAATAATCCCCAAGACAAGTAAGAATATTCCACGACCAAACGAATATTCTCCCGATAAAAATGAATATTTTATAACCACTTGCATATTTGAAATATTTGCATGATTTTACCCAGAATTCAACCACATTAATCAAATCAACCCTTACTATTTCAAAATAATAAATAGAGGAAATTTAATTTTATTTATAATAAGTTGGGGTCTTACAGTTAAGGTTAGTGGACCTGGGACTTATGTATTAACAACCTATGTTAATGAGTTATGTATTCCTATTTATATTTAAATGGGTAGTTAGATGTTAATATATTGTGGATCGTGAGCACCAAACTCGGGGGTCAGGTAACCCGGATTTGGGGGTGTCACAGGTTGGTATCAAAGCTGTAGGTTATAAACCTTAAGTGGGGTGGGGGAAAACCCTAGGATATAACCATGAGCGAGATAGAGAATACTCATTTAGAGTACGAAGTGAGGGATTGCAGAAGCGTATCGATAGTGAGATAAGTGGACACATAGTGTGGTGAAGTACTAATTAATCAAGTTGTTTAAACTGATTGTAGGATGTTGGGAGAAGATAAGAAGAGTACGGAGATGCCCGGCCAAGTTGTCGCACCAAATGCCAAGAATCGAGGTGCCAAAGACTGAGCTTAGTCAAGAGAGGAGGTGAGAAAAGATGAACCCATGGTTAATCTGGGGAGTGATCATGACGATTATCCCGAGATGTATCTGAGCAGTGATGAGGAGGCGGAGTCTAAAGAAGCTAAGGTGGAGTTAAAGAATAAGGTCAAAGTTGGAGAACAAGATCAACTATCTACAGAAGTCCAAGAACTCCGGAGTAAAGTATTTCTTTTAGAGGGGTTGTGGAGGACAGAGTGAGCGTTACGCGAGATGACTGAAGAACGGAACGAGCTGAAGGCGCAGGTGGATAGAATGAAGGCTGAAGGTGGTGGATCATCTGAATGAACCAGTAAGAAGGGCAAGAAGAAGAGAAAGAGGGACAATGACATCGAAAGCTCTAAAAATTCAAACCCAAAGAAGAGGCAAGCTTGCAGGAAGTGTGGAAAGACTCACGCGGGAGAGTGCATGATGTGAAAAAATGTGTGTTTCAACTGTAAGCAAGAAGGACATATTTCTTTACATTGTCCTAAGCCGAATTTGAGGAAGTGTTTCTCATGTGGTAGAACGGGTCACAGATTCAACAAGTGTCCCAACAAGAAGAAGACTGGTGAAGGGAGTGGTCGGTAGACAACTTAGATATATGTGATAATATCTGTTGGTAGAAGCTTTTGATATTAAGTGTTGTAATATCGAGAAACGATGTATGAAAATATGTAAATATAACTATGTTGAAATGAATGAAATCTTTATTTTCTATATGAATATAAGATTAAGATTAATTTGTGTGTTCTTAAAACTCATACTTATGGTAAATTCATGACTCATGATTATATAAAATGTTCTAAACCCCTCAGGGAATGGATGCCAAAGGTCTGACTAGGATAAGTTCATACACTCATATAATTGTGACAAGTTACTGAACTCATAAGTGTGGTAAGTTTGATGAACTGGAATTAGATGTGTGAATATGGTAAATGACAACTTTTTGTGTAAAGTTGAAGAATTGCAACTTTTTATAAAGTTGAGTATGTTAATCCTAAAATTATTTTAAAGGGATAGTAATATGTGTTAAGTACTATATGTACTATGTGCTATTTGAATAAATATGCGATTACATAAGAATTATGTGTTGAATTCTTATTGTGTTAAGAATTTGTATAGAGAAAGAGAATTAATATAAGATTTTTATTTAAATCAGATCATGCTGCCTAGACAACAGAATCGGAATGAAAGAGAAGAGTAATCGGTGAATAATGAAGGTGGTCAAGATGACCAAATGCAAAAATTTGTAAATATGATAGCCAAAGCTATGGAAAATAGGGCTCCAGCAAGAGGAAGAACGAGAAATTAGCCAGCTGATAGATTGACCAACTTTAAGGACTTTAAAGCGGTAGGACCGCCAAAATTTAAGGGAACCACGGATCCGATTGAAGCCCAAACTTGGGTGAAGGAGATGGAGAAAGCATTCATTATCACATGAAAGTGGCGAAAGAGCGAAGATGACTTTTGCGACATACTTAATGAAGGGAGAAGCCAATTACTGGTGGGAGACTAATCAGGCGAGAGCTGGTACATCGGTGGTAGCGTGGACAAGGTTCAAGGAGTTGTTCTTTGAGAACTACTTCTCACCAAGTATGCAAGCTCGGATGGAAGTTATGTTCTTGGAATTAAAACAGGAGAATATGTCTGTTTCTGAATATACTGCTAAATTCAACGAATTAACAATATTTGCACCTCATCAGGTGGACACAGAAGCAAGAAAAGCGAGAAGATTTGAGAATGGGCTGAAGCCGGGAATATACAACAAGGTGGCGGTATTGCAGATCAACACGTTCGCGGCTTTGTTGGAGAAGACGTTAATTGTTGAAGGAGGGAGCGAAGCTGCATCTCAATTTCATCATGAAAAGAAGAAGAAGAACAATGACGGAGGAAGCAGTGGTGGTAGTAATCAGAATAAGAGGAAGTGGAGTGAGAATACCCAATCGGGTAGCAAGATAGAAGGAAATAAGCAAGGGAGGGAGCCCTGTGCAAATTATGGGAAGAACCATGCAGGTGTATATTTGAAGAAGAAAGGAGTCTGCTATAACTGTGGGCAAGAGGGGCACATATCACCCAATTTCCCCAGTCCGAAGAAATTTCAAGGTTGTTTTGCGTGCAGATCGACTGATCATATGGTACGGAACTTTCCGAAGAGGAATACGGAGAAGAGAAGTGTCAACAAGGGACCCGGTGGTGGAACCTTGGTAATCCGAGAACCTGCACTGCCAGGAAGAGCAACCGCCCATACATTCAACATGACGGCACAAGAGGTAGTGGCTACTCAGGAGGTGGCAGCAGGTAACTGTGACACCCCCAAATCCGGTACTTCCATTTCCACAGGATTTGGTGTTCACTGTACAAATATCATCTATCTATGTACCCGTAAATAAATGCAAACCATGCAATAGATAGAAATAATAAATAAATCTCCCCTTATAGGGTTACATCAACTGCATAAAAAAAATACAATCCCAGGTCACTCTAACCTTAAACATCTGTGCAGAATCATAAACAATAACAAGTCTTAAAAACATCAAGTGCGAACATAAATACATAATAACAACAAGTCTTCTTCATTTGTTAACCTTGCCCTTGCCTTTACTAGTGGAAGGCTCGTCTGATCTTTTGTTCTTAATTGCAATGTTATTATTACGTAAGAGTGAGCACGATTGCCCACAAGTATAACAATATAACAGATAAATAATAACATGCAAATAAATAAAAGACTTCTGAAATAGGAAACTCAGCTTTTGAATCAAAAATGAATAGCAAGAGACAAAAGAACTTCTGAGGGTTATAAGACCTTGAACTATGTCCTAGGTTGTCAAGTGTTTATACTTGAAACCTTTAACAGTCATAAGACTATGGACTCTTCTTCTCGTACTTAGGGGGATCAGCCCTTAGTACCATACTGTGCACAATATCTTAACGCTAATGCATAAGTAATCCCCTATACATGGTTGTTCATCTCAGTTTGACATTAGAGTCTGCACCAAAGGAAGTTTGGTTTGGTAATTCATCAAGGGTTCTAAAATTTAGAATGCTCATCAACTATGGACTAGTCGAATCATTAAGGGGTTCACTAGTCTAACAAGTTCAACAGTAACTGATAATTTAAAATTGAATAGCAATCTCAAAAGGTATACAATAGAATAATTATTGTATAACAACATCATGCTTTGAAAAATTAATACATTTTAATATAATAAAATGGACTTGATCAATAATAACGAGAGTTTGCTCGATGTAAAGAGACAACTTATAAGCTCATATAAAAATAACAAGTAGGGTTAGGAAATTTGCTTCGTGCGTAGATTACACATTAATTTATACACGTTCCTTGATTTAATCCTACATACCATTTACGTTCACAATACCAGTTAATTATAACGTACTAGTCATCACAAGTTCATTCTTTTTGTCTAACTCAAATTCATGACTATACTTAGTCAAATTATTACACTCATTGTTACAATTAACACTTTATGAAAAATAAGCTAACTATGCATTCAATCATTCAATTCGCACATAAACGTGTTATTGACATGTTAAGAATTTATTTTAACACCTCATTATATGTCTAACATGTTTTCATGTTCATTAGGTTAAGTTACCAACACATTGCTAGACTTAAACATTTTAAAAACTCATTTCTGGACCATTCTGCTAAGTGGCGCCAACCAATCAACATCATATACTCTTAGGTCTTCATGGTCATGGCGTGGCGCTTATATTTTGATATTTGATATTACATGGCCATTTGCGCCAGTCTTAAGCTTAGAGTTGGAGCCATGAGCCGTGAAACTCCAGTTTATGAATTTCCAGTTCACGAAGAACACAGAAACAGGCGAATTTAACATTACATGTTCATTGAATTCACCAGATTAAACATACCCACATGTTAGAATTCGTATATAATCATTATTCAACATTTATAGAGTGATTTTAACCAATTAAAACACATAATTACAGAATTAAAACATGCAAATTTCACTGTTCTTGGTGTTCTTGAAGGTTTTGAACAAAGACATAAAATTTTAACAACACAATTTCCCATTTATAGAGATTTAACAAAGAGATTGGAAACCATTTTCATGGAACCTTAATGACGTAAAAATAAGAATTGGGTTGGAGAGAATTACCCAGAGCGTAGAGTGAGTAAAGATAACAATCCCTTTTTTCAGATAATACTTCAATCATAGAGTTTCTCCCCCAATTCCTCTGAATTCTCTCTGAACTAACTCTAAATTATCTGACTCTCAGTTTAACACTTAATAGCAAAGTATGCAAAACAAAGCAACTGACCCTTTATGCGCAGAGTTGAGGTCAGTTACTCCATACGTGGTTTAACTGCCCCCAACTCCTCTTAAGGCCTCATTTTGCTAGCCTTAAAGGCTTATATCCAATTAATTTAATTAAACCTTTATAATATAGTTTAAATAATGTCACACTCCTTTATAAAATAAATCCAATATCTTATTAAATTTAATTAAATAACATATAATAATATCTCATAAATCCACATAGTCACATAATCAAATTTCTCATTTATTAATAATATCAAATTATTAAATTTCTAATTAATTATTAAATTAATTAAAATACTATTAGGCTTATTAAATATATTTTTTTAATATAATAAGCTCACATAATTACATACTTCAAAATAATAAAATTCTCCACATTAATTTAATAAATATAACACATATAATTAAATTAATCTACCACAATTTCATCAATTAATTATTTAATCTAATAATTAATTCATAGAAAAATATTTATTAAATCAAATAAATATTAAATTAAATTACAAAGTCTCGGTTGTCACATCTTTCCCTCCTTAAAAGGATTCTATCCTCAGAATTACAACTTAAACAATTCGTCCCGTTACATTCTCCCCCTTACAAAGATTTTGTCCCCAGAATCGTTTATAATACCCTAAGTAAATAAATGAGGATAATTCTTCATCATATTCTCTTCGAGTTCCCACGTAGCTTCTTCAGCGTTGTGGTTCCTCCAAATTACCTTAACAGAAGGTATGACTTTATTTCTCAGAACTTGTTCTTTTCGGTTGATAATTTGAACTAGAATTTCTTTGTAAGATAAGTCTTTGTCGAAATGTAGGGGTTAATATTCAATCACGTGCTTGTAATCGGGTTTGTAGGGTCGAAAAACTGAAACATGGAAAACATTGTGAACATTCTCTAGAGCTGGAGGTAAGGCTACCTCATAAGCAACTTCTCTGACCCTTCGTAGAACTTCAAAGGGTCCAATGAATCTTGGGCTTAATTTCCCTTTCTTTCCGAATCTGATCTTTCCCTTCCAGGGAGAGACCTTTAAAAACACATAACTACCCGGTTTGAACTCAACATTTTTATGGCGTGGATCGGCGTATTTCTTCTGTCTATCTTGAGCTGCTATCAATCTTGTCCAAATCACTTTGACTATTTCTGATGTCTGCTGTACCAATTTCGGGCCTAGTAATTGTCTTTCGCCAACTTCATCCCAGTATAGCGGAGTTCTGCACTTTCTGCCGTATAATGCTTCATAAGGCGGCATGCCAATACTAGCATGATAACTGTTGTTGTAGCCGAACTCTACGAGCGGTAGATAGTCATCCCAATTTCCTTTAAAGTCCATTATACAAGCTCTTAACATATCTTCCAATGTCTGAATTGTTCTTTCACTCTGTCCATCTGTCTGAGGGTGATATGCCGTGCTCATTCGCAACTGTGTACCCATGCATTCTTGTAGATGTTTCCAGAAGTTCAACGTAAAGCGCGGATCTCTATTAGAAATAATTGACACTGGAACTCTGTTCCTTGAAATAATCTCTTTCACATATAACCTTGCCAACTGATCCAAATTGAATCTGATTCTGATAGGAAGGAAGTGTGCGGATTTTGTCAATCGGTCAATAATAACCCATACTGCGTCGTAGCCTTTCTGTGTTGTCGGTAGGCCAACCACGAAATCCATCGTAATATGTTCCCATTTCCATTCTGGAATCTCTAATGGTCGTAGTAACCCCACCTCGCCTCGATGTTCTTCTTTAACTTTTCGACATGTCGTGCACTTGGCAACACATTCTGCAACCTCTCGTTTCAAATTTGGCCACCAGAAATGTTGTCGAAGATCTTGGTACATCTTGGTACTACCCGGGTGAATCGAATATCGAGAGTTATGAGCCTCGCTCAAAATTTCTTCCTTAATCTCTCGAAATCTTGGCGGTACCCAAATTCTACTCTCAAACCTCAAAGATTCCTTCCTTATCTATCTTGAATCTTGATTCTTCCTTGAGATATCTTCTTTTCACTGCTTTTACATTCATCATCCTGAAGTTGAGCCTCCTTAACCTTGTCTAGTAGAGTTGTACAAGATTGTATCAGAAACAGCTTCTCATCGATCTCCATAGGACACTTAATTTCCAATTCCAGCTTTTCCATTGCTGAAATTAACGCCCCTGCTCGATCAACATCATCAGTTTCTCCCGACCCTTTCTACTTAAGGCGTCGGCAACCACATTTTCCTTACCCGGATGGTATAGAATCTCATAATCATAGTCCTTAATTAACTCCAACCACCTTCTTTGGAGCATGTTCAAGTCTTTTTGTGTGAAAATATATTTCAGACTCTTGTGGTTTGTATATATTTCACACTTCTCCCCATAGAGATAGTGCCTCCAGATTTTCAAAGCAAAAACCACTGCAGCTAACTCCAAGTCTTGGGTCAGATACCCCTTCTCATAATCTTTCAGTTGTTGTGACGCATACGCAATGACTCTACCGTTCTTCATAAGCACACAACCAAGTCCTTTATGCGATGCATCACTATAAACCACAAATTTCCTGTATCATCCGGAAGAGATAACACAGGTGTTGAACTCAACCTCTTCTTTAATTCTTGAAAGCTTTCCTCACACTTCTCCGTCCAAAGAAATTTCACCGATTTCCTAGTCAAATTCATTAACGGAGTTGCGATCTTGGAGAAATCTTGAATGAATCTTCGGTATTAACCAGTCAATCCGAGCAAACTTCTTACTTCCGACAGCGTCTTCGGCTGATCCCAGTTAATCATAGCTTTGACTTTGGAGGGGTCCACCGAAATTCCGTCCCTATCAATCACATGTCCTAGAAATTGTACTCTTTCAATCCAAAATTCACATTTCAAAAACTTGGCATACAACTTCTCCCTTCTCAATGTCTCTAATGTCACCCTCAAATGCTCTGTATGTTCTTCCTTGGTTTTCGAATATACCAAAATGTCATCTATAAATACCACTACGAATTTATCTAAAAATGGCTTGAACACTCCATTCATTAAGCCCATAAATGCTGCATGAGCATTTGTTAGACCAAATGACATTACCAAAAATTCGTAGTGACCATTTCGTGTTCTGAACGCTGTCTTCGGTACATCCTCTAGTCTCACCTTTAATTGATGATAAACACTCCTCAAATCTATCTTTGAGAAGTATCTTGCTCCCTTTAACTGATCAAACATGTCGTCGATTCGCGGTAATGGATATCTATTCTTAATCGTGACCTTATTCAATTCTCTATAGTCGATGCAGAGCCGCATTGTCCCATCCTTCTTCTTTACGAATAAAATTGGATCTCCCCATGGTGATACGCTTGGTTGGATATACTTCTTGTCCAGTAATTCTTGTAGTTGGACAATCAGTTCTTTCATCTCTACTGGTGCCATTCAATATGGTGCCTTCGATATTGGAGCCGTTCCTGGAGCCAAATTGATCACGAATTCAACTGCTCTATCTGGCGGAAGTCCTGGCAAATCATCCAGAAATACGTCTGCGAAATCTCTCACTACTGGTATCTCATCTATTTTCGAATTCTCTTTACGACTATCGACTATGTAAGCTAGATATCCTACATGTACCTTGCCTTAACAACCTCCTCGCTCTGCATCATCGTTAGACAACTCATTTGTCTAGGTGACTTGCTACCATAAAACACAACCTTTCGGCGGAGTCATAAGGTTAATACGCTTCTTCGGCGATCAATTATCGCCCCATAATTGGATAACCAGTCCATACCCAAAATAACATCGAGTTCTCCAAGTCGAATAGGGATAAGATCTACGTTCATGATATTTCCCTTAATATCCACTCTACAGTTCTTATGCACGTACTTAATAGGGATTATTTCTCTATTCGCAATTTCTATGTTCATGGGGTATTCCAACTTGTCCTTAAGCAATTCTAAGTTCTTAGCAAAGTCATCAGATATAAATGAGCAAGTAGCACCCGAATCAAATAATACATAAGAATTAACTTTATTGATCGGAATGATACCTGACACCACATCGCGAGACCGCAAGATCGCATCCTGTCTTGATCGTATATGAATGTTCGGCGGTTGATTCATTCGGTTGGTTGCAGTTGGTCCTGCGATAGTCAGAGTGCTTCCACTGGTATTTCCTCTATTTCCTCCTGAACCCGTCCCTCCAGATCCCTTCTTAGGACAATCCCTTGCAAGATGATCCTTTGAGCCACAAGTGAAGCAGGCACCCTTCTTTGGGTTAGGATAGTTAGGTGCTATATGGCGTTCCTAACCACAATTGTAGCACACTCGTTTTCCCTTCATGCAAACTCCCAGATGAGTTTTTCTGCAGGTTGAGCATGCTTCAATCTTCTTCTTCTGCCCTCCTTGTTGACTTCCAGCTGACGAGTTATCAGACCACTTCCTCTTCTAATTATGGCTACCCCCCGTGCTACTCCCACCAGATTTGTTATATCCTTCATTCTCACTTTTCTTCTTCTTCTGATCCTGATTATACTTAGTTACTGCATCTCTTCCACCTTCAGCGAGTATGGCTTTCTCTAACACTCCAGCAAAAGTGTTCAATTGGAACATTGACACCTTGCTATACAACCAGGACTTCAGCCCTTGCTCGAATCGTCTTGCCTTCTTCTCATCGGTGTGCACTTGGTATGTGGTGAACCTAGCCAACTCGTTGAACCTTGCTGCATAATCTGCTACGGACATACTCCCCTGTTTCAATTCCAGAAACTGAACTTCCATTTGATTTTGCAAACTGGTTGGAAAGTACATCTCGAAGAACATCTCTTTGAATCTTTCCCAGGTTATTACACCTTCACCCCCCCTGTAATTTGTTTGCTTGCCACCAATAACTGGCTTCGGACTTCAGCATGAATGTTACATACGCGGTCTTCTGGTCTTCCCTTACTCTAGCGATATCGAACACCTTCTCCATCTCCATAACCTATGTCTGAGCTTCGATTGGGTTTATGGAGCCCTTAAACTCTGGCGGTCCCACCACCTTGAAATCCTTGAACGAGGTGCTTGGTGGAGCTTGTGGTTGATTGTTAATTGCTCCAGCTAAAAGGTTCACCAATTGCTGAACAGGGTTAGCATTGGCGTCATTGTTGTTATTCATTGGTTCTTCTTGTGCTTGCTGACGGTTTTATCTTCTTCTAGGCGGCATATTTCTATTAAGAACATACGCTTATTAGGTTTTTATTCAATCCCTTAAACATTTAAGGCTTCACTAAAACGTTTAATCATAATTCACTTAACACATCAATTCAAATAAACTCTGACATTTTCATTCAAATTCAAAAGTTTTTCATACGATAGCATCACTACTATTTACATCAACTATCCCGAGATAAAGAATCTACAAGATTTAAAGCATTAAAATATTCCTTTGTTTATAAACACATCGGAATTTACATCTTAAACTACCAAATAGTTTTCACATAATCAAACTAATTCTATCACTGCCTATTAAGGCACTGAATAGCCTTGCCACTTTCCTCTTCCATGATACGGGACATCGTCCTGCGATCTAGCATATATGATGGTAGTCCTTCAAACTGGATTGGGTATCTCATAACTCGATCCTGGGCCTCATCCATTGTATTTTGAAGTGTAGAGTACGTCTCCCCAAGCTTAGCCTTCTTCGTACGACAATCCTCTTCTACAAGATCAACACGACGTGACTCTCTTACCCAACCCTCTTCTGCTATGGCCAACCTTTCTGAGCTCTCTTTCAGATCTTTCTTCAACTTTTCTATTTTTTCGGACTTCTCCTCGTTTTGACCCTTCTCGCGAACCAAATCCCACTCCATGTTTCCTAAACGTGTGTGAAGAGTCACAATTTCCCTATCCTTTTGCTCGATGGTAATCATTTGAATAATGACCCTCTCTTTGACTCTTTGAAAAAGTGTCCTGCAACTCTATGTTACGATCATAAAGCGCATCATACATCTCAGCATCGATGGAGTTCAGTGGGAACTCCTCTTCTTCCTCTTCTTCAGGATCCTCCTCTGGATCAGTCTCAGGCTCATGCTCCTGACCAACAACAGTGATCAACGGAAATGGCTCTCTTTGTACCAACTGTTCCCTGACGACATGAATGTCTCGGGGCTCCTCCTCTGTAGGTACTCGGGGTTCCTCCTCCCCAACTCGACTAGCTCCTCTAACATCCGACATCCTAACAACACAATTTAAGTTTTAGTTACTAATCCGTACTAGCGAGCACATAATTTAACACATAAGCACATAAAGTCTTTTATTATCTTCAATGAATTAAGAAATTCATTTCTTAGAACTCGATAAGAGTTTACCACCACTATGTTCTCGATCTCCTACAAGGCTACTACCTAAGGTTGTTCCCCCACCTAAGGTTCATAACCTATGACTTTGATACTAACTCAGTGACACCCCAAATCCGGTACTTCCATTTCCATAGGATTTGGTGTTCACTGTACAAATATCATCTATCTATCTACCCGTAAATAAATGCAAACCATACAATAGATAGAAATAATAAATAAATCTCCCCTTATGGGGTTACATCAACTGCATAAAAAAAAAACAATCCCAGGTCACTCTAACCTTAAACATCTGTGCGGAATCATAAACAATAACAAGTCTTAAAATCATCAAGTCCGAACATAAATACATAATAACAACAAGTCTTCTTCATTTGTTAACCTTTCTCTTGCCTTTGCTAGTGGAAGGCTCGTCTGATCTTTCGTTCTTAACTGCAATGTTATTATTACGCAAGAGTGAGCACGATTGCCCACAAGTATAACAATATAACAGATGAATAATAACATACGAATAAATCAAAGACTTCTAAAATAGGAAACTTAGCTTTTGAATCAAGAATAAATAGCAAGAGACAAAAGAACTTCTGAGGGTCATAAGACCTTGAACTATGTCCTAGGTTGTCAAGTGTTTATACTTGAAACCTTTAACATTCATAAGACTATAGACTCTTCTTCTCGTACTTAGGGGGATCAGCCCTTAGTACCATACTGTGCACAATATCTTAACGCTAACGCATAAGTAATCCCCTATACAGGGTTGTTCATCTCAGTTTGACATTAGAGTCTGCACCAAAGGAAGTTTGGTTTGGATAATTCATCAAGGGTTCTGAAATTTTGAATGCTCATCAACTATGGACTAGTTGAATCATTAAGGGGTTCACTAGTCTAACAAGTTCAACAGTAATTGATAATTTAAAATTGAATAGCAATCTCAAAAGGTATACAATAGAATAATTATTGTATAACAGAATCATACTTTGAAAAATTAATACATTTTAATATAATAAAATGGACTTGATCAATAATAACGAGAGTTTGCTCGATGTAAAGAGACAACTTATAAGCTCATATAAAAATAACGAGTAGGGTTAAGAAACTTGCTTCGTGCGTAGATTACACGTTAATTTATACACGTTCCTTGATTTAATCCTACATACCATTTACGTTCACAATACTAGTCAATTATAACGTACTAGTCATCACAAGTTCATTCTTTTTGTCTAACTCAAATTCATGACTATACTTAGTCAAATTATTACACTCATTGTTACAATTAACACTTCATGAACAAGAAGCTAACTATGCATTCAATCATTCAATTCACACATAAACGTGTTATTGACATGTTAAGAATTTATTTTAACACCTCATTATATGTCTAACATGTTTTCATGTTCATTAGGTTAAGTTACCAACACATTGCTAGACTTAAACATTTTAAAAACTCATTTCTGGACCATTCTGCTAAGTGACGCTGCGACGCCAATCGTTATATTTAGGTCTTCAGCCACTGTACATGTGCTGCTCTTGGGTATTCAATCGTAGCGCGGCATGGTATTCATGATGAAGTCTTAGGCACTGGAGTTGGAGGCCATGAAACTCCAGTTTCTGAATTTCAAGTTCGCGAAGAACACAGAAACATGCGAATTTAACATTACATGGTCATTGAATTTACCAGATTAAACATATCCACATGTTAGAATTCGTATATAATCATTACCCAACATTTATAAAGTGATTTTAACCAATTAAAACACATAATTAAAGAATTAAAACATGCAAATTTCACTGTTCATGGTGTTCTTGAAGGTTTTGAACAAAAACATAAAATTTTAACACTACGGATTCGTTATAACACCAAATCCATCCATTCAAATTTTGTTTTCTTCGTTTTAGCATGCATAATCATATACAAGTGTTAATTTTACAAAACAATTTATGTTTGACATATTAATTTTACGTATAAGGGCCATATGGCCATATTCTATACTTTGTAATTTTTGAAACAACAACATACATTATAATATTATGAAATTGATGATATGGAAACCTATATAATATATAATAAAACATGTTATGCTAATCAGATTATCACATATATCCATATAACAACACAATTTCCCATTTACATAGATTTAATAAAGAGATTGGAAACCATTTTCATAGAACCTTAATGACGTAAAAATAGGAATTAGGTTGGAGAGAATTACCCAGAGTGTAGAGTGAGTAAAGATAACAATCTCTTTTTCAGATAATACTTCAATCATAGAGTTTCTCCCCCAATTCCTCTGAATTCTCTCTGAACTCTCTCCAAATTCTCTGACTCTCAGTTGAACACTTAATAGCAAAAGTACGCAAAACAAAGCAACTGACCCTTTATGCGCAGAGTTGAGGTCAGTTACTCCATGCGTGGTTTAACTGCCCCTAACTCCTCTTAAGGCCTCGTTTGGCTAGCCTTAAAGGCTTATATCCAATTAATTTAATTAAACCTTTATAATATAGTTTAAATAATGTCACACTCCTTTATAAAATAAATCCAATATCTTATTAAATTTAATTAAATAACATATAATAATTTCTCATAAATCAACATAGTCACATAATCAAATTTCTCATTTATTAATAATGTCAAATTATTAAATCTCTAATTAATTATTAAATTAATTAAAATACTATTAGGCTTATTAAATATTTCTTTTTAATACAATAAGCTCACATAATTACATACTTCGAAATAATAAAATTCTCCATATTAATTTAATAAATATAACACATATAATTAAATTAATCTACCACAATTTCATCAATTAATTATTTAATCTAATAATTAATTCATGGAAAAATATTTATTAAATCCAATAAATATTAAATTAAATTACAAAGTCTCGGTTGTCACAATAACGATTTCATTTAGAATTTAAATTACGCGAGTAATATGAATCATATATTTCTGTGAACTGTTTTCTTTTATAGATTCAAGTCACAAGTTAGAATTTGAAACACAAATTAATATTGTGTTGATAAAAATGAATTGTTGATACAACTTTAAAAGATTGTAGAGAATAAGAAAGTGGTGATTCCGAGGACGAAATCCTTTTAAGGAGGGGTGAATGTGATAAACCCGAGATTTCGAATAATCCAAATTTCACGAATAATTTTTTTATTTATTTAATATTGACCTTGACTGTTAATATTGTACTGTGTATCTGTGATACGAGTATTGAGAAGTAGTCAATTTATGTATTGACTGAGAAATTAGAGTAGAGTTGTGCTTAAACAGCTTTAGAAAACCCTAACCCTAATTTCTGGATAGGGATTCGGTAGAAAATTCAATTAAAATAATTGTACTGATGAGTACGTAGTTGTACTGTGTAGAAATATTGATCAATGATTGATCGGATAAGGTTTGAAATTAATAAACCCTAATAAGATATTAGAAACCCTAATCTCAAGATTAAAAACCCTAACGCACAGTAAGAAACCCTAATCAAAAGTCGGGAAACCCTAATTTAAAATATGGGATTTCCTAAACCCTAATTAGGCAACCCTGATCTTAATTGACAAGCCTAATGTATTTATTAAACGTTAATATGATTAGGAAACACTAATTTAATTAGGAAACCCTAATTGTAATTTAGAAATTTTATTTTTTCTAATTAAAACTCTAATTTAAATTTTTTTGGAAACTAATGATTTAAAACTTTAGGGTTAGAACCTTAGGGTACCCTAAGGGTTAAACCCTAAGGGTTTGTACAAATGTCAAGTATGCCATTAAATGTATTTTGCAAATGACAAAAATGCCCTTTTTATATTCTTTAATTAGCTAACTTGTAAAATTGGCTACAACTTTAGTAGGTGACCAACTATTTTGACCAATGAAAGTGTATATACCAGCAATATCAACTCCTTATATCAGATCTAAGCAACCTAGAATATTATATAAATGATCTAAGAGAGAGAAAGTCCATTAATTTGCTCATTTTGTTATCTTGTTCTCACCTACTCTCTCTCTCTCACCAAGACCTCTGAAAATACAAAGTGAATTAGTCCCAAATACAGTCCTTAGATCACCCAATATCAGTTAAGAAGATCAAGATCAAGATTGGTCAAGAGAGGTATAAACCCTAAGTTTCATTTTTATCTTGTATGCATTGTGAAATTTTGTGTTTATGTGTTTAGAACCTTGCTAATGGATGTTTTATGAAGATCTATGATGATCTATCATGAATCCATAGCATCAAAGTGATTTAAAATTGAGTTTTTCAAAAAATCGTCCAAGAACACAAAGAGTGGTCTGACAAGAAATGTCAGTGGCCGTAGATCTTTATATGGTTATGATATTTGTTGTTTTAAAGTTGTTATCGGTAGCTTGCTAGGTTGACTTTGATCTGGAAGTGGAATCAGGGTCATTAGATGTCTGGATTTGAAGTTATTAGCGGTCAAAACCCGTTGACCGGGCATGACCATGAGAAATCTGGGTAACCGAGAAGAAGTTTTCAGCGTTTGACAACATTTTGTTAGCTTGAGATATGTCAGGTTTTTAATGTTATGATGTTGTTGTTGTGACATACTTGTAGCCTGTTATATGTTCTTTGATTCCATGGTTAATCATCAGAATCGAGGTAGCAGGTGGTCAAAGTAGACCACTCGCACTGATTGTGCGTTTCTGGAAAAACCCAGAAATTGGAGGAACTTGTTTTCTGACCATGTTTGACCGAACTATAATTTGTGGTTTTGTTGTTGTTTGACCGAGATCATGGTATATAAATGTTATTTGTAATATGGACTACATGATTAGACCAAGAAAATACCTATTTGATAACCGGAACATAGAAGGAATCGATCTAGAAAATAGATACTTGTGACTGCCTGGGTTTCTGGGTTACCCAGAAAACCCAGGAGTCATCTGACATTGATTTTGTTTGGCCAGATTTTCATGGTATTGTATGTTATGACCTGGATTTTTATTGTTAATTGTAGTGTTACATAAATACTACATAAACAATATTTGACATGACCCAGAAACATTTCGAGATAAGAATTAGATTCGATCAAATAGGGCACCTCGACAGTGTTTTTGAGGCTAAAAACACCTAACACGATAAATAAGTGTCGCTATAGCCTATAGCGACGATTATTAATAATTTTATTTTCCTAAATTCCAGAAAATGATTAAAAATAGAAAATAAATTATAAAAATGGTTTTAAAAATGGTTTTAAAAATTATTTTAAATTATGAAAAATAATTTTTGACTAATTGGAATATTTTTCTTTAATATTTAAAATTATTTAAATATTAAAGGTATTTAATTTATTTAATTATTGTATTAAATAAATTAGAAAAAATGATTTAATATTATGAAAAATCATTTTAAATAAGAATAATGTATTTAACAATATTTTGAGTTATAAAATGTAACTTTTAATATTTTTAGAAAATTTTCATTAATAAATTAATATTAATAATTTTAGATTTATTTAATTATTAAATTAAATAAATAAGTTAAAAATAATTTTATTTATTTAAAATCATTTTAAATGTGAATAAAGTGTTAGAAAAATATTTTGAATTATAAAATATAATTTTCAATATTTTGGAGAATTTTCATTAATAAATTAATATTAATGATAATGATTTATTTAATTATTAATTTAAATAAATGATAGAAAAATGATTTTATTAATTAAAATCATTTAAAAATGAGAAAAATGATTTAAAAACATTTTAAGTTATAATTAATGACTTTTAATATTTGGATAATAATGTCATTAATATTTAAATATTAATGGTGATGACTTAAAAATAATTTTAATTATTTTAAAAATCATTTAAGTGGATTGTTGTTGATTTTAAAATATTTTAAGTTATTAATAATAACTTTAATATTTTGACAAGTATGTTATTAATATTTTTATATTATTAAATATTAATGAGGATAAGATTATTTGATAATTAAATCCTTTAAAAATTATTCCGATGTTTGAAAAATTATTATAAATTATAATAATTGATTATAAATTATTAAAAGCTTCCGAAAAATATTATAAATTATAATTGACTTATCTAAATTAATATTGAAGCTTAGAAACCGAATTTACTTGACAATAACTGTGTTAATTATCGGATAGGGTGACCAGAACACTGAGAATGGACCGAAGTCCAATTAGACCGAAATAGTTAGACTTGTTAAGTGTTTATATAGATTATAAACACTGATGTAGCTATGTGGTAATGTGTTTAGGAGAAGTTTGATTGTAGATTACAGTGTTGTGTGTTATGAAATATTATGCTAATTGTGAGACCGATATTATTGGTTATAGGTCTTACGAACGCAGATAAATTTATTGTGTAGATGTAATCAGCGGAAGAGGCAAGTTCCCTAACTCAACCTTGAGTTATATTCATTCAATTATTATAGTGGTTAATTATTGCTAATTATACCACGTCCAGGAATTTATTGCAGATTTTTCGCAGTTAGTGCATGTTTAATAATTCAAATTGAATTAATGATTCGTAAAATATACGTTCGTAGAATAACTGTTGTTGGATATTCATATCCGTAGAAGCTAGAATTGATGATGTGATAATTTCACATTTATTATCGAATTATGTTGAGAAATGTCTTAGCCAATTATTCAAGTTGATTTAATATTTGTTAGAACTTGATAGGTTCGAGAAGAGAATTAAATTATTATTGACAGATTGGTGCTAATTATTTTGGCTAGATCGAGAAGTAATTAGAAATTGAAATCACAGTATTTCGTTGTTAAATCAAAATCTTGATTCTGAGACTGAGAAGAACAACCTTTTATATAAAGGGAATATTTTATCAGTCATGTATTCGGCCTTTGCGCGCGATTAAGTATTATGCATAATATAGGGTATAATAAAGCTGATCACTTTATATACTTGTAGAGGGGTATGATTTAATCTTTATGGTTATCTGATACACCTGTGTATATCAAAGTCCAATCTTTGATAGTTACTCGAGAAGAGAAGTTCAAGATCCAATGGATCGCTCAACATAAATATGAAAAAACATTCCACTTTATTATTTCGTAGAATTAATTTTTGATTATTCATTTGAATATTGTGACGCCCCCAAAATAGGTATACATCACCTATTTTGAGTCGCCAAGTACATGGTACAGAATACAAATACAATCTTTAATATACAACAAGAGAGCTGTGAGTTTTAATACAAATATTATCTTCTAGACAATATCCACTCTCTCGTAATAAGTCCTCATTATATTTATTGTCACACTATTTAATGTAATAGTGAGGACTACTAATACTATCATCCGGGACCGTCACTCCGCTCCCCGACTAGTCACGGCTACGTTCTCATTTCTCAAGAGAATAAAGTGAAAGAAAGGGTGAGCTCAACTAGCCCAAGAAGAAATATTATGACTAAGATAATGCGTAATAAATTATCATTAGTCTTCAACAATGTTAAACCGATAAAATATAATAGACATCAAGTTAAATCAGAATGAACAAGCAATCCATTAAAAGAGTCAAGTAGAAAATAAAATCTACTATCTTTTATGATTTAAAAGGTTTTCATCACTTTTATCATTGGGACTCAAATTTTAATAAATAAACCACATCATCCCTGCTCTACGGCCAAGGATATTTATTAATATCACAACCATAAATTATCCATGCACTACGGGCCAAGGATATTCGTGTATTCATCAATGGTCATGATCATGCCAACAACTCGTCCATCAATGCACTACTGGGCCAATGAGGACTTTTACCACATCATTTGTAACATTACTATTGGCCATGATTATCTTAGAATAATCCCTATTCATAATCATACCATGTCCATCTATGCTCACTGTGCCAGATAACTTTCAACATAATATAAACATGAGGATGAAGGCGGAACCAATAACGTCCAAATTGTCAACATGATATTGCTTTGTGGGGGTAAAACTCAAGAATGCTCGTAAGAATATTTTCATGAAAAGATACTGGATGAAGCGCAAATATCTAGGATATTTCACTAATTTTCGTGGAGTATAAAAGTCAAAACTTTAACCAACCGAGTATAATAAAGAATGGAATAACAAAAAATCACCTGTGCATGCGGTACTTCAGATAGACAAAAGTTATTCCAAATGTAATAATAAATAACGGAACTGAGTCAGCGTAATACGACAAGCTGTGATATTCCAATGTAATAATAAAGAATGGAATAACAATGTAAATCACCATACATGCGGTACTTTGCATAGAGCAAAGTTATTCCAACATAATAATAAATAACGGAACCGTGTCCGTGAAAACGCATGCATACATGATATTCCAAATGTAATAATAAAGACGGAACAAGGTCCCCAGAAACGCATTGCATGTGAGATATTCCAATGAGAATAATAAAGACGGAACCAGGTCTAACGTAAAATGCACAGACAAGATATTCCAATAGAATAATAAAGAATGGAATAACAACAAAATTTCACCATGTATGCGGTACTTCACATATGAGCAAAGTTATTCCAAAGAGAATAATAAATAATGGAATAATGTAAGAATTTCACCAAGTATAGGGTAGTAGCCAGCATGTCTGATTATTCCAATGTAATAATAAAGACTGAAATAACAGAAGTTCTCTTCATGAATATGAAAAAAATATTACCCCTTACCTTGTAAAGAAGAGTACTCCGACGGTAGGGTGGGATATACTTGAAGAAACTTGCACTACGCTTAAAGCTTTCTTAAACGCTAAAGAAAGACGCTCAAGATTATAGAAGAAGAATTCTCTCTACAGTTTCTCTCTCTAGAGTTTTAGTGAATTCGTAAGAAATAATGAAGGAATGAGCTTCTATTTATAGAAGAATGGACTGAATAGTAACCAATCCATGAACGGTCCAGATTAATTTACTTTTAAACAGATGGTCCAGATTGGTTTACAATAAAATATAATATATTCTATTTATAATCTAATAAAAGGAATAACTTTATAAAAGTATTCTATTTAATTTAAAAAGATTTTACTATGCAAACACTATGCAGGCACTATGAAAACACTATGCATAATAAAATATTATATATTCTAATTATTGTCTAATAAAACAGATACTTTTAAAAAGATTTTACTATTAGCCTAATAAAATGAAAAACTTTATAAAAGTATTACATTTCTTTATATAAAAGATTTTACGTTTTATTACATTAATAATACTAATAAAACAAAACTTCATCATCATTATCATAATTCACACTATTAATCGATCGTGTCGCTCCGTGTGAAAGAAGGGGCTTTCAATAAGGATTTCTCCCTATCAGGCGCCGCAATTAGGTGACCAAACCTCTCCTTGCGTAACTTCTGACATCGTTAATAATGCAAATAATAATATTAACAACTTTGTTATCTCAATTATTAATTTAAAATATTGACAATAATTGAATCAAATAGCGTGAGATACTATGCATCAATTACTGAAGCAATAATTGAACAAAATTGAGTGACTTCTCACGTAAGTATCAATAATCATTACCTTGTGCTACTATGCAACCATGTGTATTCCTGTACTTTTAACACTGGGTGTTTCAACAGTTAACGGTAAAATTTCCGCAGTTATTTTCATAAAATATTTTTTTTGTCATTTTTTTAATCCGGACAATAATTTCGATTTGTGGGGTCCAATTAATAATTGTGTCGTCGCATTTAATATTTCCTGTTAAAACAAATATTCCCCGACCAATCGAATATTATAAACAACTTGCGTACTTTGCAAAATTTCTAAATATTACCCACAACTATAACATTATATCAAATTCATTCAAATATGATAATTATAGAAAATTAATCTTTATTCATAAAAGTTGGGGTCTTACAATCTCCCCTTCTTATGAAATTTCGCCCTCGAAATTAGGGTACGTACCTGGTATGTCGAAGAGGTAAGGATACCTTGATTTTATTTTAGATTCTAACTCCCAGGTAATTTCCTCAACATCGTGGTTTCTCCATAAAACTTTGACTTGAGGTATAACCTTGGAGCGTAGAATATGTTCCTTCTTATCCAAGATTTGAACAGGAACCTCTGATAAGTGGATTTTATATACACTTATCCGGTATCTTTTACTTGAATTAGTTGCTTATTTTCATGTGTCTTAGTTACTTTTCATGCATTTTGTGTTCATTTTGTAGGTTATATGTTTGGAAGCGGTGTGAGCGACTATTTGTAAGGAAAAGCAAAGAAAATGTAAAGAAAAGCAATCCGGACATCATTTGGGCTTTCATGTTTACTTCATGTTGTTGGTTTGGAACTTAGCTTACCTTGTAGAGTGTCTTCATAGCTTTCTGGAACATCTTGAATCATTCTAATCGGAGTTTGGATGCAAGAGTTATGATTGTTGTACCAACGGACGTCGAACTTCACTGTTATGGTTAGCCATTTTCATAGCAGTCACTTCCAACCCAATATCAACATTCATCCGGCCAAAATTTCTCAAATCTCAAAGAATGAAAGTTGTAGAGCTCGTCGATAGCTTTGATAGGTCGCGGGCCCTGTAACTCTTCCCGGATCAAACGTTATGGTTGTTTTACCAGAGGATGCTGTGATAGAAAAATGATGCCCACCGGGGTGGGCTTTTGCTTAGTAAAACCCTCACGGGTGGGGATACCAACAAAAAGCAGAATGGCTGCCACGGCAAGGATGCCCTTGATAAGCCTAGACCCCCAGGCTGGGGTATGCAGCGTAAAAAGCATTTTTGGACAAATTTGAGTTTGGGAAGGATTGTTTCGATCCAATTGACTTAAGGACTTCCAAGAGGACTTAAAAACATGTAAAAAGGCTTATAAAAGGAGGAGAATAACAAGGATTAGAGGAGAGATTAGGGAGATTAAAAGGGAAATATGATTCCATTATATTAGATTAGAGTAGATTAGATCAAAACACTAGTTCTAAATAGTTTTAGAGATTGAAGCAACTTGGAGACCATTGAAGATTCAAAGTAGGAGCAAGGAGGGAACATCAAATCTACAGACAATAGATTATATCTTCTCATCTTCTTTTATCTTTGACTTTTAATGTGTATTCAATTGTGGATTCTTAGTTTTAATTCAATAATCATGAACTAATTCTTTGTTTGAGATTATAATGGATCTTATTGTGTAGTTTATTTTAATATGTTTCGCTATCAATTATTATGTTCTATCGTGAGAATTGTCTATTGTGGTTTGGACTTAATTGTTTAATTGACAGGCCATCAATTACCGTGATAATCTATATGAATTCGAGAGATGAAGTATAGATTTAGATCTGATCATGATAGCATGTGTTCAGGATTTTGTTAGTAGCTTAAACTTGATGAGTGTTAAGGTAGAGATATGCTTGACACCGCATGTAATCGGATAGAAAACTTGTTCTTAAACCTTTTTCAATTGTAATTCACATAGAGATATAGTGGGTTAGTTGATTAAGGTGTTTAACGGATTTCTATCTTAATTGTGGATCGACGTTCATATGGTATTAGTGCATCGAGAGGTGGTTAATGCTACTTTAGTGTTCTTGATTAACAATTCGGGATAGAGAATAATTGATGAGAAGTGTGTTAACTTAAATGAAGCAATAAGTGAAGTTGTGATCTTAAATCTCCATAGTCTTAATTTAATTAGTGGAAAATTTATATAATTTGAAATTCATTCGTTTAAATAAGATTGAGTTGGTTAAGGGTTAGTACTTGGTGATTTTTATTAACTAATTCTCTGTGGGAACGATACTCAACTTATCACTTTATTACTTGTTGACCACGTATACTTGCGTGTTGTGCGTAATTAGATTTTACCCAACAACCTCTTCATACGTTAAATCTTCCGCTATTTCGTACGGTTCTAACTCAATAGTGTGGTTCGGGTCTTTCACATATTTACGTAACATGGATATATGAAAAACGTTATGAACACGAGACATATTTGGCAGTAAAACGAGTCTATAGGCTACAATCCCTACTCGACCGAGGATTAAAAATGGGCCAATGAATCGAGGATTGAGCTTTCCTCTCTTTCCAAATCTCGTAACTCCTTTCCCTGGAACAACACGTAACAACACATGATCTCCAATATCGAATTCCACGTCCTTTCGATGAAGATCAGCATAACTCTTTTGTTGGTCTTGTGAGGTTTTTATATGTTGTCGGATCGTTTGAATCTTTTCCGTAGTCATACGTATCAACTTCGGTCCCAACAACGTTGCTTCACCCACCTCATCCCAAAGATAATCGAGAAGCGACACTTTCTTCCATACAACGCCTCAATGGAGCCATGCCAATACTTACTTGATAGGCATGTTGTTGTAGGAAAACTCCACCAATGGTAAGAACTTGTCCCAACTTCCCTTGAAGTCAAGGACACGAGTCTTAATAAATTTTCAAGAGTTTGAATAGTCCTCTCTCGATTATGCAATAAAATGCGAGGATGATATCTTTGAACTAAATCATAAATTCGTGCCCATAGCTTTTTGCAAACTAACCCAAAATCGTGAAGTGAATCTTGGGTCTCGATCAGAAACTATGGATACTGGCATACTATGCAATCTTACCACCTCGTATATGTACATACGATCAAGAAGTTCAAGTGTATAAGTTTCTCGTATAGGTAAGAAATGAGCAGACTTGGTCAATCTATCAATAATGACCCAAATTGCATCTATGTATTGAGAAACCTTGGGAAGACCAGTAACGAAATCCATGGTAATGTGCTCCCACTTCCGTTCTGGAATTTCAAGTGGTTGCAATAGACCTTTTGGTACTTGATGCTCTACCTTAACTCGTTGACAAGTTAAACACCTTGAGATAAACAGCGTTATCTCTCTCTTCATATTGCCCCACCAAAATGTATGTCGAAGATTAAGATACATTTTGGTACTCCCAGGATGGATTGCAAACGGTGTGTTGTGCGCCTCCTTCATGATTTTATACTTTAACTCAGGGTCATTAGGAACACAAAGTCTGGAGTTGACTCGAAGTATTCCTTCTTCATCGATTCCTGCTTCCGGCATAGCACCATCTTATACTTTCTTCCTCATATGCATCAGCTCCAGGTCTATAGCTTGAGCATCTTTAACTTTATCGATTAAAGTCGGTTCTACTCGTATATTCGCCATCATCACGTGGGTCCCTGAAGTCTTTATCTCTATCTCCATCCTTTACAAGTCATACAAAATGGGCCTTTGCGTTGACAATATCGCACTCGTACCCACATATGATCTTCTACCCAATGCGTTAGCTACCACGTTTGCTTTTCCAGGATGGTATTGGATGGTATGATCATAATCTTTCAACAGCTCAAGCCAACGTCACTGTCGCATGTTGAGTTCCTTTTGAGTGAAGAAATATTTGAGGCTTTTATGATCCGTAAAGATCTCCACTTTCTCCCCATACAAGTAATGCCTCCAAATCTTTAGTGCAAAAACGACTGCTGCCAACTCTAGATCATGAGTAGGATAATTCCTCTCATATTCTTTGAGTTGTCGAGAGGCATAGGCTATGACTTTCCCATGTTGCATTAGAACACATCATAACCCTTTGCCTGAAGCATCACTGTAGATGACAAATCCCTACGAGCCAGATGGTATTGTCAGAACAGGTGCTGAAATAAGTCTCCTCTTGAGTTCTTGGAAACTCTTCTCATATTCCTCGTTCCAACCGAATTTGTATCTTTCCGAGTTAGCTGAGTTAAGGGAGTAGAGATTCGAGAAAACCCTTATACGAATCTCCGATAATAACCAGCTAAGCCGAGAAAGCTACATACTTCGGTCACTGATTTAGGTTGCTCGCAGCTTTGAATAGCTTCAATCTTTGCTTGGTCAACAGATATTCCATGACTTGATACCATGTGCCCAAGGAATGCTACTTCCTTAAGCCAAAACTCGCATTTCTTCAACTTGGCATAAAGCTTATATTCATGAAGCTTTTGAAGTATCAGCCTCAAGTGTTGCTCATGATCTTCATGGATTTTGGAATAAATAAGGATGTCATCAATAAAGATGACCACAAAGTGATCCAAATATTCCTTGAATACTCGGTTCATTATATCCATGAAGGCAGTAGGAGCATTAGTCAATCCAAAAGACATGACTAGGAATTCATAATGCCCGTACCGAGTTCTAAAAGCCGTCTTTGGAATGTCGTCGGTTCTAATCTTCAATTGGTGATATCCGGAACGAAGATCAATCTTTGAAAAGAATTTGGCGCCTTGCAACTGGTTAAACAGGTCATCAATACGTGGCAATGGGTATCTATTTTTGATGGTGACATGATTCAACTTCCGATAATCAATACAAAGTTGCATACTCCCATATTTCTTCTTCACGAATAGAATAGGAGCACCCCAAGGAGAAGTACTAGGACGAATAAAGCCAATGTCTAACAATTCCTGCAGTTGGGTCTTTAACTCCTGAAGTTCAATAGGAGCCATTCGATATGGGGCTTTGGAAATGGGTTTTGTATCGGGTTCAAGGTTAATACAAAATTCAATTTCACGCTCTGGGGGTAGGCCAGGAAGTTCTCCAGGGAATACGTCAGGAAATTCATTAATAATAGAAATATCATTCAAAACTGACGTATTTTTATTTAGATCCGTGACATGAGCTAAGAAAGCTTGACATCTGTTTTTCAATAAACGAATAGCTTTATGGCTTGAGATGACAGTGATTGATTTTAATGGTTTGGTTGCTTGAATTTGCATAATAGGTTGGTTAGGAATATGAAAGCTAACAACCTTACAAAAATAATCAATTTTTGCATGATGAGTGGTTAACCAATCAATCCCTAGAATTACGTCAAATGCAAGTATTTTCAATGAAATAAGATCGACAGGTAATATGAGGTTACCGATTTGAACCAAACAAGACTTATAAACAGTGGATGTAATGAAGGTTTCTCCCAACGGAGTTTCAACAGATAAGTCAAAGTCTAATTTCTCCTGAGTCAAATTTAAATGTTGGCGCAAGTAGGAGAAATAAAAGAATGGGTAGACCCGTTATCAAATAAGGTATATACTTCAGCTAGAGTTTATGATAAGCTTACCCGTGATGACCTCGTTTGGGTTCCTTGCTTTACGGGAGGTCACGACAAATGCTCTCCTTGCACCTCTGGCTTTGACTTTTCCGGGACGCCCTTTGGTGCCTCCATCCTATTTGAACTTGTCTTGGTGAATGACAAAATTGGGCTAGGTGACCTTCTCTTCCACAATTATAACATGCTTTGGACGGCATCGCGTAGTTTGGACTGATGTGTCCTTCCTCTCCGCATTTGAAGCATATGATAGGTGGTCATTCTCCTTCCTTAACCACGGGTGATGGTGCTGACGTCTTTCCATCATTGTTGAATCTCCTCTTCTTGAAATGTCCATTCTTATTGTTTTGGCCATGATTACCACCGAAGTGGTTACCATTTCTGGCATATTGATTCCCTCCACGCTTATTGTCACCGCTTCGATGACTATTATCACTAGTATTATCAATTTGTCGGCTGCTCTCTTTTGGTTGGGTTAACTCATTATCGCGCTCCAATAACTGAGCCCTATTAACAACATCTGAATACAAACATAGTTTATGAGAGATAAGATATTGACGTATCTCGGGTTTCAAACCTCTTAGAAATATTCGTGTCATTCTCTCCTCATTATCAACCAAATGGGACGCAAACCAGGATAACTCGGCAAACTTGGCTTCATATTATGACACGGTCATGTTATTTTGCTACAGCTTAATGAACTCTACCTCTTTCATGTGACGAATACTTTCGTGAATGTACTTGTCATTGAACAATTCTTGGAACTTCTCCCAAGTCATCTTGGTCTGGCGGGTTGAGTACTTTTTACTGATTCCCACTAGTAATCGCCGCGACGCACATAACATGAAGGTGGCAAAGGAACCTTTTCTCCTTGGAGCATCCCAAGACATCAAATATCTTGCAGATCCGCTTTATCCACGCTCTCCGCCTTAAGTGGTCCCAATTCCTTGAATCGCTTAATGGTGGATCGTCGAGAGTTGCCAGTGTTTCCACGCATTTTGGACAAAGAACCGCTCTTGCCTCGATGTTGCATGAATTGCATAAAGCCTCTGAACATTCCATCGTTCATCATCTGATCAGTGTTGTTGTTTGCCTGAGGATTGTCACCTTTCTGATGCACATTATCCTGATTATTGATCTGTGGAGACTCAACAGTCTCCTGTGCTCCATTGATGTTCTCAACATTCTCGGATGCCATTTTCAAACATTGCCACAAAACAAGGGTTAATTAACATATCACATATTATCCCTATACTCTGACCGACTAATTAAATATCAAATAAACTTAGGTAGGTCATACTAGCGAAGGAATTCTCAGTCTCTCCCATCTTAGTTCTTGTCTCACATCTCAGCCAGGGATCATATCCTTAAGCTTTGATACCAACTGTGACGCCCCCAAAATAGGTATACATCACCTATTCTGAGTCGCCAAATACATTGTACAGAATACAAATACAATCTTTAATATACAACAAGAGAGCTGTGAGTTTTAATACAAATATTGTCTTCTAGACAATATCCACTCTCAGAATAAGTCCTCATTACATTTATTGTCACACTATTTAATAGAATAGTGAGGAATACTAATACTATCATCTGGACCATCACTTCGTTCCCCGACTAGTCCTGGCTATGTTCTCATTTCCCGAAGAGAACAACGAAAGAAAGGGTGAGCTCAACTAGCCCAGTAAGAAATATTATGACTAAGATAATGCAGAATAAATTATCATTAGTCTTCAACAATGTTAAACTGATAAAATATAATAGACATCAAGTTTAACTGCAACGGAACAAGCAATCCATTAAAAAAGAGTCAGGTAGAGAATAAAATCTACTATCTTTTATGATTTAAAAGGTTTTTCATCACTTTTATCGCTGGGACTCAGCTTAATAAATAAACCACATCATCCCTGCTCTATGGCCAAGAATATTCATTAGTATCACAACCACAAATTATCCATGCACTACGGGCCAAGGATATTCGTGTATTCATCAATGGTCATGATCATGCCAACAACTGTCCATCAATGCACTACGGGCCAATGAGGACTTTTACCACATCATTTGTAACATTACGGTCATGATTATACCGAATAATCCCTGGTCATAATCATACCAATTCCATCTATGTACTACAGGCCATATATGACTTTCAACATAATATAAACATGGGGATGATGACAATGATATAAGAATTCAATAAAATAAGTTCAAGAATTAATTTATCCAGGAACCAATAACGTCCAAATTGTTAACATGATATTGTTTTATGGGGTAAAACTCAAGAATGCTCAGAAGAATATTTCCATGAAAAGATACTGGATGAAGCGCAAATATCGGTGATCAGATGTACAAAAGTTATTCCAATGAGAATAATAAATAACGGAACTGTGTCAGCGTAATATGCACGCACGCGAGGATATTCCAATGTAATAATAAAGAATGGAATAACAATGTAAATCGCCATGCATGCGGTACTTTGTATAGATAAAAGTTATTCCAGCAGAATAATAAATAACGGAACCGAAGTCCGGCATAAAACGCACGCATGTGATATTCCAATGTAATAATAAAAAGGCGGAACCAGTCCGGCGTAAAAAGCCTGTATGTGATATTTCAACAGAATAATAAAGACGGAACCAGGTCTAACATAAAATGCACAGACATGATATTCCAATAGAATAATAAAGAATGGAATAACAACAAAATTTCACCATTTATGCGGTTCTTGAATGACAAAGTTATTCCAAATGAGAATAATAAATAATGGAATAATGAAGAATTTCACCAAGTATAGGGTAGCCAGCAGTACAAAAGTTATTCCAAATGAATAATAAAGACTAGAATAATGAAGTTCTCTTCATGAATATGAAAAATATAATACACCTTACCTTATAAAGAAGAGTACTTCGACTGCCAAGAAGCGGGATATACTTGAAGAAACTTGCACTACGCTCAAAGCTTTCTTAAACGCTAAAGAAAGACGCTCAAGATTATAGAAGAAGAATTTCTCTCTGAGTTTTCTCTAGAGAGTTCAAGGTGAATTGTAAGAAATAATGAAGGAATGAGCTTCTATTTATAGAAGAATGGACTGAATAGAAACCAATCCATGAACGTTCCAGATTGATTTACTTTTAAACGGACGGTCCAAATTGGTTTACAATAAAATATAATATATTCTATTTATAATCTAATAAAACGAATAACTTTATAAAAGTATTCTGTTTTATTTAAAAAGATTTTACTATGCAAATACTATGAAGGCACTATACAAACACTATGCATAATAAAATATAATATATTCTAATTATTGTCTAATAAAATAGATAACTTTATAAAAGTATTCTGTTTTATATAAAAAGATTTTACTATTAGCCTAATAAAACGAATAACTTTATAAAAGTATTCTGTTTTATATAAAAAGATTTTCTGTTTTATTACATTAATAATACTAATAAAACAAAACTTCATCATCATTATCATAATTCACACTATTAATCGACCAGGTCGTTTCCAAGAAAAGAGGGGGCTTTCCAATAAGGATTTCTCCCTATTGGCGCGCAATTAGGTGACCAAACCTCTCATTGGCAGAACTTCTAGACATCATTAATAATGCAAATAATAATATTAACAACTTTGTTATCTCAATTATTGATTTAAAATATTGACAATAATTGAATCAAATAACGTGAGTTACTATGCTGTAATTACTGAAGTAATAATTGAACAAAATTGATTGACTTCTCACGTAAGCATCAATAATCAATACCGTGTGCTACTATGCAACCAATGCGTATTCTCGCATTTTTAAACTTTGGGTGTTTCAATAGTTAACGGTAAAACTTCTGTCGTTATTTTCATAAAATATTTTATTTGTCGTTTTCTCAATCTGACAATAATTCCGTTGTGGGGTCCACCAATGATTTTGCCATCGTACGAATATTCCCTGTTAAAACGAATATTCCCCGACCAATCGAATATTATAAACAACTTGCGTACTTTGCAAAATTTCTAAATATTACCCACAACTATAACATTATATCAAAATCATTCAAAAATGATAATTATAGAAAATTCATCTTTATTCATAAAAGTTGGGGTCTTACAAATATCGTAGAAAACCTTGAAAGTGTTGTACTCTTTCATTATCAGATTATTGTTGTGTAGAATGTTAGAGGAATTGATATTGATTTCTATACCTTTATCGTATGTCTTAACTTGCGGGGCAAACTTGTTGCTCACCCTTGCTAAATAAAACTTTCCAGCTAGGGACGAAGTTGCAGAAGGTGCTGCGAAGAAGAACAAAGGAAAATGCATAGTTATAAATTAGTTATGATGAACAATATTTTTATGTTGTATTGTATTGTAAACCCTTTTTGTTTATCTGAAGGGTAAAGTTGTTATGTTTAAGGTTAGTGGACCTAGGACTTATGTATTAACAACCTATGTTAATGAGTTATGTATTCCTATTTATATTTAAATGGGTAGTTAGATGTTAATATATTGTGGATCGTGAGCACCAAACTCGGGGGTTAGGTAACCCAGATTTGGGGGTGTCACATGGGATCTAAGTGACGAGGAAGAAACTGTTGAGTAAATCGAAGAAATTGCAAATCTATGCTTAATGGCAGATAATGACTCATCACCAAGATCTGAGGTAAATTCTGAACATCAATTGCCTAGCACCTCATTTTCTTCATACACACTGGAAAATATAAATAAAGAATACTATGAATTACAAGAAGCTTATAGTCATTTATATGGAAGTAATGAATTGTTAAAAGAAGAGTTAGAAAGATTAAGAAAAATAAATAAAAGTCTTGAAATTAAAAATGCTAATTTAATTATCACCAACGAAAGTTTAAATGAAATAAATTTAGAAAATAAAGAAGAATTAGAACAATTTAAGAAAATTAATAAAAATCTTGAAATAAAAAATTTCTCACTTATTATCTCAATTGAAAATCTTGAAATTAAAAATTGAACACTTGCTGTAATCAATGAAGATAATCAAGTACAAGATCAAGCTGTATTTGAAGAAATCAAAAATGAAAATTCAAGTTTAAAATTAGAAATAGAAAACCATAATTCCATAATTGAAAACTTAACCAAAGAATGTGAAGATTTAAATAATATAATTTATAAATTTACAAAAGGAAAGGAAAATCTTGATGTCATGTTAAATCAACAAAAATGTAGCTTTAATAAAGAAGGTTTAGGATATACTGGTGAAATAAGTGAATCAAAAGATAAAGAACTATATCACGTTCAAATTAGAGAAAAAGAAAGCCATATATCTCCCTTCACAAAATGTTCCTATTGTAACAGAAATGGACATTCTTTTTACATGTGCAATGCTAGAAATGGAAACTATAAAGGAAAAATGATTTGGGTTCCTAAAGGAACATATACTGCATCAACCATCACAATAAGAGAATTTCATAAATAGCATTATCATACTTATCACAATCCAGTTACTCATAGAATGCTTTTTTCTACTAAAATTGATTATCCTATGCCGAGTTTTGTAAAGGAAACTTCAAATGCTCCTTATACAAAATGGAAAACTCACCCTAAGGACCCTTCAATTTAAAGGGTACCAACTTGTAAAATTAGTACATATATTGCAGGTATATCTTGCAACTAATATAAATAAAAGCAAATGGTATCTTGATAGTGGATGCTCAAGACATATGACTGGAGACAAATCCAAATTAAGAAATCTACAAGCTACAAACTTTGGTGAAGTAACTTTCGGTGATAACAATAAAGGTAAAATAATTGGAGTAGGATGTGTTGGTAATAACCACATAACCATTTCCAACGTTCAATTAGTCACTGGACTCGGGTATAATCTTATATTTATCGGTTAACTATGTTATAGTGGTTTTAAAATATCTTTTAGTACACATAACTGCTCTATTTTTGATCAAACTAGTAAATTAATCTTAGTTTGTCCTAGATATCAAAATGTGTATACTTGTGACTTAGATGCATATTCTCATTTAGATAACATTTGTCTTGTATCTGCAAATGAGCATCCTTGGCTATGGCATCGCAGATTAGGACACATCAATATGAAACTCATTAATAACATTTCTTCTAAAGAACATGTCTGTGGTCTTCCTAAATTAAAATTTTTTAAAGACCACATTTGTGAATCTTGCGAATTAGGAAAACAAATTCATGCATCACATAAACCTAAATTTACTGTGTCAACCTCTCGACCCTTAGAATTGTTACACATGGACCTTGTTGGACCTATCCCAAAACACAGCATGGGTGGTGTTGTATACATTCTAGTTTTGTTTGATGATTACTCAAGATTTACATGGGTTGATTTTCTAAAATTTGAAAATGAGGCTATTAATTCTTTCTCTACCCTATGTAAAAAGATCCAAAATCAACAAGGGAGTTCTATTGTTTATATTCGATCTGATCATGGAAAAGAATTTGACAATTCTGATTTCATTATGTCCTGCGATGAGAATGGTATAAGTCATTACTTCTCTGATCCTTATACACCTCAGTCAAATGGTGTAGTTGAAAGGAAAAATCATTCTTTGAAAGAAATGGCTAATACCATGTTAAATGAATACTATCTTCCAAAGTATTTCTGGGCTGAAGTAGTGGCAACATCATGTTACATATTAAACAGAGTTTTATTAAGACCCATTTTACTCAAAACTCCCTATGAGCTTTATTATAAAAGAACTCCAAAAATAAACTATTTTCGTGTTTTTGGGAGCAAATGTTTTATTTTAAACACCAAAGGAAACTTATTGAAATTTGATCCTAAATCTGATGAAGGAATATTTCTTGGATACTCTCTTAATAGTAAAGCTTACAAAGTTTTCAATAAAAGAAGTCTAGTTGTGGAAGAATCAATGAATGTGACTTTTGATGAAACTCAGCCTCCCCCAAAATATAAAGAACTGACTGATAATGATGTTGTCATTGAAGATATTCTCAGAAATATGGAAGAATCAAAACTAGATAATGCATCTCCTCCTATTGTTGAGAATCCCCTTGAAAATCCAAACCCTCAATTGAATGATTTGCCCAAAGAGTCTTATGTTATCAAAAATCATCCTATAGAAAATGTTATTGGTAATATTGAAAAAGGGGTTATCACTAGATCACAAACACATAATCTAGTTGGTCATTTGTCCTTTTTGTCTCAAATTGAACCTAAATTGATAAAAGATGCCTTACTAGATGAAGACTGGATAATGTCTATGCAAGACGAACTTGAACAATTCACTAGAAATAAAGTATCGGAGTTAGTCCCATAACCCGAGGATGTTTCAATCATTGGAACTCGATGGGTATTTCATAATAAACTTGATGAAAATGGAACTGTTGTACGTAATAAGACAAGGGTATAATCAAATGGAAGGATTTGACTATGATGAAACATATGCTCCTGTTGCTATAATTGATTCTATTCGTATGTTGTTAGTATTTGCATGCCATAAGAATTTTAAACTGTTTCAAATGGATGTGAAATTTTCATTCTTAAATGGTATTATAGAAGAGGAAGTTTATGTTAAACAACCTCATGGATTTGAAGATTTTAGTCATCCTGGATATGTTTATAAATTACATAAAGCGTTATATGGTTTAAAACAAGCCCCCAGAGCTTGGTATGAAAGATTAAGTAAATTTTTGTTGAAAAATTGCTTTAAACGAGGAACTGTTGATACCACCTTATTTACTAAAAATAACAATGATGATCTTCTGGTAATTCAAATATATGTTGATGATATTATTTTTGGTTCTACTGAGATAAATATGTGTAATGATTTCTCTGAAAGTATGAGTAAAGAATTTGAAATGAGTATGATGGGAGAATTAAACTTCTTCCTCGGACTACAGATCAAACAAGGAGAAAAAGGTATTCATATATCTCAGTCTAAATACTGTAAAGAAATGATCAAGAAATTTGCCTTAGAATCAGCAAAACCTCTTAACACTCCTATATCAACGACTGAGAAATTAATTATTGATGAAAATGAAAAATCTGTTGACTCAAAGAAATATAGAGGAGTGATCGAAAATCTATTGTACATAACTGCTAGTAGACCTGACATCATGTTTAGTGTTTGAAAATGTGCCAGGTTTCAAGCTGATCCTAAAGAATCTCACCTGACCGCAGTGAAAAGGATTTTTCAATATCTTAAAGGAACCACTGAATTGGGTCTATGGTATCATAAGGATCAACCATTTAATCTCGTATGTTTTTCAGACTCTGACTATGCAGGTCATCATGCCGATCAAAAAAGTACCAGTGGTACCTGCCAATTTCTAGGAGGGTGTTTGGTTTCTTAGTTTTCTAAGAAATAGAACTCGGTATCTATTTCAACCACCGAAGCTGAATATGTTGCAGCTGCACGATGTTGTGCTCAAATACTGTGGATGAAACAGACCCTTGCTGATTATAACTTAAAATTTGACTGTGTTTCAATTTTATGTGATAATACTAGTACTATAAATGTCAGCAAAAATATAGTCTTGCATGCTAGGTCAAAACATATAGACATTAGGCATTATTTTTTACGTGATCGTGTTAATAACGGAAGCATTAAACTAGAACATATTGACACTGAATTAAATATAGCTGATATATATACTAAACCACTAAGTTCGGAAAGATTCTGCAAATTAAGAATTGAGTTAGGAATGCTAGATATTTCTTCTTAATTATTTTATTTTTGCTTAAACAAATTTTAGTTTATCTTTCTCTTAATTATATTTATTATTAGACCATATATATATATATATTTATATAGTATCTTTAATAATTTTATTTTAAGCTAAGGTATAAATATAAATATATTTTTAACAATATTTAAATAAAATTGTTTATTTTATCATTACTAAATTAATGTGTGTGTGTGTATATATATATATATATATATATATATATATATATATTCAAGGATTAAATCTGGTCCCTTAATTTTTGAATCAATCTAATGGCTAAATTTGATCCATCTGTGCCCATATTCATTAAACCAATGAGAATTAGTCATCAAAAGCACACAGATCATGATCTAGAACCATCCGATCAAGACTAAGCCTTCATCCCAGTCGTTGGATTAATTTTAATTGAAGAAACACAACTGTTTATCTTCAGATCAAATCCACGCCATCCAATTTTGTGACGCCCCCAAAAAAGGTATACATCACCCATCTTGAGTCGCCAAATACATGGTACAGAATACAAATACAAACTTAATTATATAAACGTCGTGTAATATACGACAAAACATAGCTGAGAGTTTAAACAGGAACATTGCCTTCTAAACAATATCTACTCTCAAATAGAGTCCTCATTACATTTATTGTTACACTATTTTATAGAATAGTGAGGACTACTATAACACCATCTCGGACCATCACTCCGTTCCCCGACTAGTCCCGGCTACGTTCTCATTTCTTGAAGAGAACAATGAAAGCAAAAGGGTGAGCTCAACTAGCCCAGTAAGAAACATTATGACTAAGATAATGCATGATAAATTATCATTAGCCTTCAACAATGTTAAACTGATAAAATATAATAGATATCAAGTTTAACTGCAGCGGAATAAGTAATCCATTAGAAGAGTCAAGTAGAGCATGATATCTACTATCTTCTATGATTTAAAATGTTTTCATCAATTTTTATCGCTGAGACTCAGCTTAATAAATAAACCACATCATCGAGTCATTCCTGCACTACAGGCCAAGGATATTCATTAAATCATCAATGGTCATGACAATACCGAATAATCCATGGTCATAATCATACCAAAAACTATCCATCAATGCACTACAGGCCACTGAGGACTTTTACCACATCATTTATAACATTACAGGTCATGATTATACCGAATAATCCCTGGTCATAATCATACCAAGTCCATCTATGCACGTAAAAGATGACTTTCATCACAATATAAGCATGAGGATGGTGACAATGACATAATAATTTAATAAAACAAGTTCAAGGATAAATTTTAAAGATTTAAATTTTAGTTTATCCAGAAATCAATAATGTCCAAATTGTCAACATGATACTTCTTTGTGGAGTAAAATTCAAGAATGCTCAGAAGAATATTTCCATGAAAAGATACTGGATGAAGCGCAAATATCCAGGATATTCTACTAATTTCATGGAGTATAGAAGCAAAAACTTTAACCAATTAAGTATAATAGGATATATAAAACTGCAAATGGATTTTCGCCCGCCATGCGGTAATCCACGTAGACAGATCATTTCCACAATTTAATAAGGAATGAATACGAAGGATCATTCACCATGCATGCGGTAATCCACATAGATAGGTTATTCTAACAGAATAATAAAGAATAGAATAACAGAAGTATTCACCAGGCGTGCGTAATTTGCATAGACAGGTTATTCCAATAGAATAATAAAGAATGGAACCGAAGTCATGCGTAATCCGATGCATGAGGATATTCCAATGTAATAATAAAGAATGGAATAATAATGAGAATTCACCATGTATGTGGTACTCAGATAGATAGAGTTATTCCAACAAAATAATAAATAATGGAACCAGTGTCATGCTTAAACCATTACGAGATAGGATATTCTAACGTAATAATAAAGAATGGAATAACAAATGAAATTCACCATGTATGCGGTGCTGATGTATAAAAGTTATTCTAACGTAATAATAAATAATAGAATAATGTGAAGAATTTCACCATGTATGCGGTATTTAGATAGACAAAGTTATTCCAACATAATAATAAAGAATGGAATAACAAAAGCTCTCTTCATGAATACGAAAGAAATAATATCCCTTACGAGTATTGAAAGAAAATAATTCTCTTCATGAATACGAAAGAAATAACACCCCTTACGAGTATTGAAAGAAAATAATTCTCTTCATGAATACGAAAGAAATAATACCCCATACGAGTATTGAAAGAAAATAATTCTCTTCATGAATACGAAAGAATAATACCCCTTACGAGTATCTAAAGAAAATAATTCTCTTCATGAATACGAAAGAAATAATACCCCTTATGAGTATTAAAAGAAAATAATTCTCTTCATGAATACGAAAAAATAATACCCCTTACCTTAGAAAGAAGATTATTCCGACGGTTAGGGCGAGGATATTCTTGAAGAAAACTTATATTGTTTTCTACGCTCAAAGCTTCTTTAAACTCTAAAGAAATACGCTCAAGATTATAGAAGAAGAATTCTCTGAATTTCTGGTGTGATTTTCCATTCTAACTAAGCATCCTATTTATAGGAGAATGGAAAGGATACTATGTAATAAAATATAATATAATATATATATATATATATATATATATATATATATTTATATATTTTATTTAAAATCTAATAAAATAAATAACTTTATAAAAGTATTCTATTTTATATAAAAAGATTTTACTATGAAAACACTATGCAGGCACTATGCAAACACTATGCATAATAAAATATAATATATTCTATTTATAATCTAATAAAACAAATAACTTTATAAAAGTATTCTATTTTATATAAAAAGATTTTACTATGCCAACACTATGCAGACACTATGCAAACACTATGCATAATAAAATATAATATATTTTATTTATAATCTAATAAAACAAATAACTTTATAAAAGTATTCTATTTTATATAAAAAGATTTTACTATGCAAACACTATGCAGTACTATGCATAATAAAATATATTATATTCTATTTATAATCAAATAAAATAAAACTTTATAAAAAGTATTTTGTTTTATATAAAAAGTTTTTCTGTTTTATTACATTTATAATAATAATAAAACAAAAATCATCTTCATTATTATAATTCACACTATTAATCGACCAGGTTGTTCCCAGGAAAGAGGGGGCTTTCCAATAAGAATTTCTCCCTATTGGCACGCAATTAGGTGATCAAACCTCTCCTTGACAGAACTTTTAGACATCGTTAATATTGTAAATAATAATATTAACAACTTTGTTATCGCAATTATTGATTTAATAATATATAAAATATCGATAATAATTGAATCAAATAACGTGAGATACTATGCAACAATTATCGTAGTAATAATTGAACAAAAGCGAGTGACTTCTCACGTAAAGATCAATAATCAATACCGCTTGGCTTTATGCAACTAATGCCAGCGTATTCTTTACTTTTTAACAAGGGTGTTTCAACAGTTAACGGTAAAACTTCTGCCGTTATTTTCATAAAAATATTTTTGTCGTTTTCTCAATCCGACAATAATTCCGTTGTGGGGTCCACCAATGATTATACCATCGTACGGATATATCCCGACAAAAAGAATATTTCCCGATCAATCGAATATTATATAACAACTTGCATATTTTTCAAAATTTATAAATATTACCCACAACTATAACATTATATCAAATCCACACCATAATATTCAAAAAAATATTTTGAGAAATTTAAATCTTTATTCATAAAATTTGGGGTCTCACAAATTCAGTTCAGATCAATTTTCTACCGTTGGATCAATCTGGTAAGTCAAACTATATATATAAATTTTCATTATTTTAATTCATTTTTCTATTTTTCTTTCTCTCTCTTCTCATTTCTCTCATCTGATTCTCTCTCTCTCGCCTCTCAGTTCATCTTCTTCGACTTCTCCTCTGCTTCTCTGAATTCTATCTCCGGTGTCGTTCTATCTCCTGTGTCGGTTCCTTCTTCTTATCTGATTATGATTCTCAAACATTTTACAAAAAACCTTATTTTTGATATGATTATTCGATCCATTTGTGAGTCTTAAGACTTTTAGGGTTTCGGTCAAAAGAAATTTTTTGTTTACTGATTTGTTTGTGTTTAGATCTGAGAATGCTTGTTCTAAGATTTTCAAACACTTGCATGTGTTCTTCTTTTCCCCCAAATTAAAAGATCATCAGTTTTGATAAAATACTCAAAATCACCTCTGTTTTAGTTTTCAAAATCAATATATATATTTTTGTCTGTTTGATACAAATATTCCGTTTTAAACAAAAAATTTTTGGGTTTTCTGATTTGTGAAACCTCTGATGATCAACTATCTGCATTTTTTAAGGGTTAGGGTTAATCAGTTGAACCTAACTGCAAAAAGTTTAAGAGTTGTTTCATTTTGCTCTCTCAATCCATCAAATCTCTAGTAAAATTTATCATCAAATTTCTAGGATTTTGGTCAAACAACAATTTCTTTTTAAAATCATTCTATTTAATCTACTGGATTTTTTTAATGTTAGGGTTTCTACTTAAAATCATGTCTGAGTTAGTTTTCAAATCAAGATTTTTTTGGCCTTAACCACAAATACGTTGTTAGGATTCTCTTTAAATCTTCTGATGTTCAAACTCTCCATAAAATTCTTTTTTCGTTTCTAGTATGCCTCAAAAGATCTCCGGTTGGGGTTTTCCTGAATTTTTTTCCTCGTCATTTTCATCAGATCCACTGAAGTCTATGGTAAGTTTTGTCTGCATTCTTTTAAAAACCCTAAGTTTTTTTTTCTTCACTTATGCCTATTTTCTCAAACCTAGTTCCTTTCTCGATTATCTTTTAAAACCTCCTATTGTCTTTCTTAAAAAAGGAAGTATCGTATATATATATATATATATATATATATATATATATATATATATATATATATATATATATATATATATATTTTGGACCCTATCTTTTTATTTTAAAATCACTCCAACGCTTTTTGACCTCTATATATTTAAGGTTTCCATGTGTTTTTTTTTTGGTTTTACATTTTTAAAACTTACTTTAAAAATGGGCTTATTTTTACATATCTAATTTCTATATATATATATATATATGTGTGTGTGTGTGTGTGTGTGTATGTGTGTGTGTGTGTGTGACTATGCACCTTTGATGGGCTCACTGATGTTTTCATTGAGAAATCAGACAATGAAGAGCTTTCAAATACATGAAGTTGGTATATTATTGCTACCAACTCGGTATAACCTTCCTATCTCTCAGATATATACTACTACTTTCGACGCCCCAAAATAGGTCCACACGACCCATTCTCGAGGTGCATGATATCATACTATAAAAATCACATACAAACTTCATTTATATTAATCGTTGAATGCGTGCAAGAGTACGATCACGACAACACATAAGCTATGAGTTTTAATACAATATTGTCTCGTAGACAATATCCAAACTCAAATTGTTACAATGCCATATAAAATACAGCAACAAATATTTTAAGACCCCAAAGAAGAACAAGAAGATTACTATCATATTCATTCTAATGAGGTGCACTTTTGACGCTTTCAAAGTCGGGTTCTCATCACCCTATTGTTGTTCGCCAAAATCAATTATTAAGTGACGTATAAAATATGACACACACATCTTAGGTCCTCAATACAATTATCTGTTGCATGTCATGCCGTTTTATAATGTATTGAGAAACTTTGACAGTCTCAGACCATCATACTATTTCCTTGTTATCCCCGCTCGACCCAGCTACACTCTTATTACCTGAAAGGAATTGTGAAGCAAAGGGTGAGCACAAATAGCCCAGTAAAGAATATCATGACTAAAGATAATTAAATTATCAATATCCTTTGTCAATAATAAATCAGAGATTTAGAACATATGGTAGATGATAAAACTTTTCAACCATAATTGCAGCGGAACGAGCAATCCATTAGAAGAGTCAAAAAGACCATCAGGTCTATTATCTTCTCCATGTTAAAAGTCCACCAATAATGTTTTATCCCTGTAACATCAATCAACAATTCCTATCCACAATTATATGAATAACTCATAATCATAATTGTGATTCTAAATTCCTCTTCGCACCCAGGACGAAGATAATTTTTATCACCTATCTTCACCTGAAACATCAAAAATCATGGTTATACCAAATCACAATTCGTGCTCACAATCATACTAATAAATTCATCTTTGAACTACGGCCAAAGATATTCATTAACAATTCATCTTTGCACTACAGGCCAAAGACATACAACTGTATTGTAGAAGAGTCAAGTAGAGCATGATTTCTACTATCTTTACTTAATTAAAAGTGTATAATCAATATTTTATCAACGAGACTCGACAATAAATAATCCACATCATCGAATCATCCTCGCATCTACTGCCAAGGATATTCATGTAATCATCAATGGTCATGATTATATAGAATAATCCACGGTTATAATCATACCAATAATCGCCCATCAATACACTACGGCCAATGAGGACTTTTACCACATCATCTATAACATTACGGGTCATAATTATACCGAATGATCCTTGGTCATAATCATACCAATAAATAGTTCATCTATGCACATAAGCCAAAGATACTAATCAATTAATAGTTCATCTTTGCACGTAAGCCAAAGATATACAACTGTAAAACCAATAATTAACAGTCCATCTTTGCACGTAAGCCAAAGATATACAACTGTAAAACCAATAATCAATAGTCCATCTTTGCACACAAGCCAAAGATATATAACTGTAAAACCAATAATCAACAATCCATCTTTGCACGTAAGCCAAAAATGACTTTCATCATAATATAAGCATGAGGATGATGACAATGATATAAGCATTAATCAAACGAAAACAAGGATAAATATTAAAGACTTTAAATTTATCCAAATATTATCAATCACTTAATAAACTCATAATCTAATATTATTAATATTATAAAAATATTTTAATCACTTCTTAAACTTATAAACAATTTATTTCAATTATTTACACTTTACCAAATAATGCATTTAATCATTCAAAATGCCTATACTCATAAGATTTCATCACCAATGATCAAATCCCTCATCAAAAATCTGGATATACCTTATATAGGATTCCCAAGCCATAAAATCCTATTTTCCAATTTTGTTACTTCAAATAACATATTTAATTCATTTACTCATAACTAGTTCATTTTTATGAAAATACCAAATCGGTCCAAAAAATATTTTTTTCCGAATTTAATGAGAATATAGTCCCATATTGAACATATATTTTTCTCGAATTTTTAAAATTCATTTACTATTTTTCATATGGCCAAAAGCGCCGAATATTTAGACATTTATCATAAATTGTACTTTTGTCCAAAAATTCAAATTTCTGAGGGTATACTCTCGTTATATACATGTACTCCCCAATAAAAATTTCACCAATTTTGGAGTTAACCACAAGGAATTATAAGGGTTTACTTTTAACTAGTATTTTCCATAAAATCCATAACTCTTAATCTATATATCCAAAAATCGCCATCTTTGGACACAATATAGAAAACTCATCAAATTATCATTTTAAATTTTTCCGGAATTTTTTTTGAGGGTCGAAAAATTACTTAAAGCGCAAATGGATTTTCACCGCCATGCAGTAATCCATGTAGACAAATAATTTCTACAATTTAATAAGGAATGAATATAAAGGATCATTCACCATGCATGCAGAATCCACATATAGACAAAGTTATTCTAACGAGAATAATAAAGAATGGAATAATGAAGAATTCACCATGCATGCGATAGACCGCATAGGCAAAGTTATTCCCAATGAGAATAATAAAGAATGGAACCGGTCATGCGTAATCGCATGATGTGATATTCCAAATGCAGAATAATAAAAAATGGAATAACAATGAAATTCTCCTGCATACGATAGACCGCATGCAGATGAGTTATTCCAACGAATAATAAAGAATGAAACCAGGTCATGCGTAATCCGCATAGACAGGATATTCCAACAGAATAATAAAGAACGGAACCAGGTCATACGTAATCCACATAGACAGGATATTCCAACTGAATAATAAAGAATGGAATAAGAGAAGAATTTTACCATGTATGCAGTACTTCTCATAGACAGGTTATTCCAACATAATAATAAGGAATGGAATAACAATAGAATTCACCAGGCATGCGATAGACCGCACAGACAGGTTATTCCAACAGAATAATAAAGAATGGAATAACAACAGAATTCACCAGGCATGCGATAGACCGTACAAATAGGTTATTCCAATAGAATAATAAAGAATGGAACCAGGTCATGCATAATTCGCACAGACAGGATATTCCAACAGAATAATAAAGAACGGAACCAGGTCATGCGTAATCCGCACAGACAGGATATTCCAACAGAATAATAAAGAATGGAATAATAGAATATTCTGTTACTTCACTATTGCAGTATCCAGTCACTAAGGTAAGGGTATTACTTCTTTCATATTTGTAAGGGATGTTATTTTCTTCGTAAATGATGTTATTTCCTTTAATATCATTATACCGAAATATTGATATAAGTTATATTGTGAAACTTTATCTTTTTCGTGTTAGGGTTACTATTCACGTATATGGCACTATTCACGTATACGGAACTATTCATGTATTTGGTGACTCAGAATGGGGGATGTATACCTGTTTTGGGGGCGTTACACATGCTCTATTTCTTCATCTTCATGATGCTCTGGATCAGATGCATGTTCTTCTTATTTGTCTTCTACTTTGTCTTTCTCTTGTTCTGGCTCCCCCTCAGACTTTGTTTCTATAGGGTCATCAACCTTTGGCTCCGCCTCAGATTATCACTTGTTGATGTTGTTTTGACCTTCTTTTTCTTCTTCTCTTTCTTTGTTTATCTGTTCTTTCTCTTTCTTGAATACCTTTTTTTCTCCCCCTTATTGTCATTAATCACTTGGGAAAGTTGTTGGACATTTGTTATAAGTTTCTCTATCAGATAAGATGAGTTGCTAACCTCAGTCTTGAGTTCTTGTTGGCTTAGCTCCAACTGGAGGGAGAGAGACTGCTTTAGTAAGTCAATCTTGTCAGAGAGGGACAAGATTTGATTTACATTATCCTTCTGAGCTTGCATAGCTTCTTCCTTTTGATCATTTATAAAATTCAGATAGATTTGATCTCTCTTTGATCTTGAGAGATATATCTGATATTGTGGCCTGAAATCTATTTTGAAGCACACTATCTCCTTCTTCTGTTAACATTTTGGCTTCTACAGCAATGAGAGATATCTTCTCGACCAACTCGTCAAAGTTCTTCAGTAACTCTTGCTCCTGAGGAGTTTGGTCATTTGGTTGAACAGACTCCTTCTGAATATCAGATTGGACTACACGATTCTCATTCTTGAACAAACTTTCGAATGTAGTGAGAATCTGATAAATCGTTGTAGACACTCAAAATTTTATTTTCCTATTACTAACTATGCAAGAGGACAAAAGTGTCTTTTTCAAACTCCAGAGATAACCCTGGTGGACTACAAAATCAATTCCAACTCCGGAGATAGCCCTGGGAGATCCAGTTTCCAACCACGGAGATAATCCCGGGAAATCAGTTTCCAACCCCGGAGATAACCCCGGGAAAGTAAGTTCCAACCCCAGAGATAACCCCTGGAGATCAAGTTTAATGCCCAGAGTAAACCCTAGGAGGTCAAGCCAACCTCAGAGATAACCCTGAGGACATTCAGAGTCAACAACGTGGCAATCTTAGAGATAACCCTGGGAAAAGACCGTTACAACTATGCCAAAGTCAGAAACAACCCCAGGAGGGGTAAAATGGTCATTTTTCCAACTCAAATCAAATCAACTCATTTTAACTCAAACTTCATCAAAAGAAGTCCCACAAGAACCATATCTTATCTTCTGAGTGCAAACTACACAAAATAGCTCAACGGACTGCCTGACGGAGACCCATCTTCCCGGATTTGAAAAAAGGCAAATCCTATGTCATCATGTAGCTCTCGGAAAGAGCTTTCCAGAATGGTATGGAACGCTTCCATGGAACTCCCAAATTGAAAGTTATGAAGGTTTGAGCGAACAGCGCGTTGTTTGAGTGCACGTACTTTAAGAAGGCGAGACCCACATAGCCTAGGGCACCCCGGGAAGCCGCAATTAGACATGAGGCTACCACAAGTACATATGTGGCTCCCCCCTCTATAAATAGAGGGCTTGGGGTGGCCATTTTTAAGAGAGAAAAGGCAAGGAAGCCCTGCCCATTTTGCTTTGTACACACTTTAAACTGAGTGTTTTCTCTTTCCAAACACCTGTGAGCTTGTGTTTTGCTATATTTTACCGGTGGAAACCGAGTATTCATTCATTTAAAGCCATTCGAAGTCTTCTTGGCAGCCCACTGTAAGACATCTCAGATTTATTAAAGCCTTTCTCCACTTTCATTCACACACAGTTATTCACGTTGAGAGTCGTGTTGTGTGCGTATACCCGGATCATTGATCTATGGCTTTTATTGCTTTATATATATATATATATATATATATATATATATATATATATATATTTACATTCTATCAGGCCTGGAGATCACTTCGTGGCCATTTACCGCTTTTATATTTATATATGTACACACACACACACACACACACATATATATATATATATATAGCTTTTATATATATAACTGTTTACAGCTTCACGAATCTAGATTCGGTTCTCATGATGGACATTTTCAGCTGCAACCAGCTTGTACATTATTTACAGTGTTCGGATTTCCTTAGAGGGCTCTCATGCCCACACGGAGTTCGGCACTTCTATGTATCTTTTTTTCTCGAAGATGTTTCGCATCTCAAAAATAATAAAAGCAATCTAGCTAAACACATAATAAAATGGAAGTATCAAAGGCTTCAATTACAATTGAGCATAAGGGTTTGAAAAACCTATTTTACAAAACATCACTGTCATATCTCATTAAAATTGAACTTTTATACAAAATTCAAACCCTTTGTATATAGGTGCAAGCGAGGCAGAGCACTACTTCCAGATAATAGCACATAGACCCATGCACACACGCATTCAGATGAGAGTTTAAATTGAAAAGTAGCAATCACCGTGTCACCACAGATGTCGGGGGGGCCTAACACCTTCCCTCCGAGTAACCAAGCCCCCGGACCCTAATGAATCTCAGTTTCACAGACCAATTAAATAGTGTCACATCACTGAGGTTTATGTGCAAACCATTTCTGATTGAGTTAGTGAAACCATTTAAAAATACCAACTGGCAACTCTTATAGTCCAATCGTCGACATATATATGTCAGACCTTTTCAAACTTGTTTTTTCAAACAAATCTCACCTAACATGAGAACACCAAAAGACAAGAACAGAAAGGGACAAACAAAAATTCTGTCGTTGATAGGTGGCGACTCTGCTGGGGACATCCAGTAAGAGGGCTTAAGCCGCTATTAAAAACTTTTTAAGGCCTTTATCTGCCTGTGTGTGGATGTTGCATTTACATGTGGATGAATGTGTACTAATACATTTACTTACTGCACTTAGTGCTTCGCACTATATCTGCCTATGATATTAGTGTTACGCACATGTTATCATTTCCATATGGTGAGACGCGTTGTATATGAATGTATGTCGTGTGGTTCCTCCACCAGGAGGCTATCCTATTAGTGTTTGATTACTGGACTCATAGGGAGACTAATTCCAACGAGGCTCAGGAAAGGCACTGTAATAACCCGAGATTTTCTATATAAAATAAATAAGAAATTTTGCGTATAATTTTTTTTTTTTATTTAATGACGAGACTAAGTGTCAAGTAAAGTGAACGATAAATTCGAATACATTTATTACTTGAAAAATTAGAAATAATTTTGGAATTATTAATTACCACAAATTATATGGTAATAAATTTTCGTAGTTTAAATGTTTTTTTAATTATTTTCCATGAAAACATGATTGGAAATAATATATGAAGTGATAATTAGATTTATATAATAAATATTTTATTATATGAATTGTTCAGAATATTTAAGTTAATTATTATTGATGCTGTGTACGAAGAATAAGTCAGACATGAGATCCAAACCCTGGATTGGGATTGTGATTAAGAGATGATAATAATAATATTATATTATTTATATAATGATTTTACAGTACCATAATTATGTATTGGGTATGTGTGGACGAGATAATATTGAGCAATGACGGTCAATTAGGTCACAAAGCATATTACCAAGTCGTGAAACCCTAATTATTAAACTTCGGTTATGGGATATTTACGAGTAGTGGATCGTGTGTATATGAAGTTACTGTGAATAAGAATATCGGTAATTAGAAGAAACCCTAATTACTGTTGTACGTCGATAATTAGGACAAACCCTAATTATTATAACCCTAACCGGTTGAAATTAAAAATCGTAATGACTGTGTTAGTAACATACACAGATAATTAAAGAACCACTAATGGTCAATTAGAAACCCTAATTAATGACGTTGAGAAACCCTAATTTTAATTACCGGGTTTAATTTCGATGTTATTGTATAAGTGTTTTAATTTACCAAAGGATAGAAGTTAATTGGTAAATTATAAGAATTAAATCTAGTGATTAAATATTATATTTAATTGCCTTGTACAAGATTGCCCATACACTCTTAAACAAAGTCCAACCATAACCCATAACAAATCAGAAGCAAGAATCAAGAATTTTTTGGCAAAAGGGTATAAGAACACTAAACCTAGAAATCCTTTGATTCGATGTTATTTGATGCAATTGATTGTTTAAAGTTGTGTAATAGAATGTTAATTGATGATATGGGTTGATAAATCAAAGACCCATAACATCAAAGTGCACGAATTTGAAGATTTAAGCAAGTTGGAAAAAACCGAATTACATTATTTTTTCACCAAATGTCGAGGCCATAACTCTTTGCTCAATCATGAGTTTTGTTCTTCAAAAGTTGTTATGTGTAGCCCGATATGTGGTCTTTAATCTGCAAAAAGAATCAAGTCCATATCATGTATAGATTAGAAGTTATAGATGGTCAAACATGGTTGACCGATCATGATAAAGCTGCTTTTTGGGCGATGCTCAGAAAGGGGAATTTCGTCCACTTTTGTGCATTAAAAGGTCTGGGCTTTTGATATGTTGTAGTGCATTGAGTTAGGAAGCCATAGGCTTTGGAATGACCTCATCCCGACCTCGGATGAGGGAATTACTGATGATTGGAAGGAAAAATGTCAAATTTCTCAAACCGAAAGTCAGCAATGGATGTGCTATTCGGGACACTGTTTCGATCAGTTAATGTTTCCAAAACCTTCTGGGCTTTTGGTATGTTATAGTACACCGAATAAACTTTCCATAGACTCCGAAACGGACTAAATCCAATATCGGAGGAGAGAGTTATGACATTTCAAAGTAGTAGTGTCAAAACTTCTCAACTAGTGCAGTGCAGTCCATTTGAACGGAATTTCTGGGCTGATGTGTTTGGAATTTGGAAATGGTCAAAGAATACAAGTTGTAGCCCCAGAAGTTAGCTTCGCGTGGGCTCAAGAATCGCTCAAAAATGTTTTAAAATGAATGAGTTATGACTATTTTAGCGAAAGAGGGTAAAACTGAAACGAGATTGAAAACTGTTATGAACGTCCACTTTTGACGTACTGTTTGGGCTACCTAATGAACCCGAATTGGGTAATTCGTATTTTTTAAAAATAGTCTTACATACCATGTATAACATATCCAAAAATCAGATTAATCGGAGTTATGAGCAATGCGTTAGAAAATCTCAAAGTGAGCTATTGAAAAATTAATATAAATCAAGTCCCACATCGACTAAATTGAGAACTTCACCATTTTCTAAACCTATAAATAGAAGGGCTTGACCTTTGTTTCATTCACCAATAATAAGGCCTCCAATTTTTGAGAAAGGCTTTGTTGTGACGCCCCCAAAATAGGTCCATTCCATCCAACCCATTCTGAGTCGCCAAATACATGGTACAGAAAATAACTACAACTTTATTACAACAATTGTTGTACAAAATACAACAACACATATGCTGTGAGTTTGGATACAAATATATACCAAATGTGACACATGTCCCAACCGTGGATAGCACCTCACAGTGACACCTTACATAAAGGTATAGTCAAAAACTGTTTTAGAAACTAAAATCTTTGGGAAGTGCTCAAGAAAACCTTCGTATACATGGGAGACCATGCGTCTCAGGTTATGATAGATATCATATGGCCACGTAATTATCCTTGGTTGACCCAATAGACCCAAAAAGAAAATAAGAAGATTACTATCATATTCTTCCCAATGGTAAGTCTTCTCTTGACATATCATTATCTCCACTATCTCTAATTGAGAATTATACTTCAAACAAACATCAAGATTATATAGGTAGTGCTCGTATATATACTCAGTAAGTGGATGAGCACATCCCTGTCTTATGATGATACGAGGTTGTATGTCATTAGACATCTTGTATGATAGTGACAAACACCCTTCCAACGTTGGGTTTGCCTCACCCTCAATGACTATAGACCACCGATTCTATCCCTGTTATCCCCCACTCGACCCAACTACACTTTTATTACCTGAAAGGAATTGTGAAGCAAAAGGGTGAGCACAACTAGCTCAGTAAAGAATATTATGACTAAAGATAAATAAATTATCAATAGTCTTCATCAGTAATAAATCAGAGATTTAGAACATATGGTAGATGATAAAACTTTTCAACCATAGTTGCAGCGGAATGAGCAATCCATTAGAAGAGTCAAATAGACTATAAAGTCTATTATCTTCTTCATGTTAAAAGTCCACCAACAATGTTTTATTCCTGTAACATCAATCAACAATTCCTGTCCACAATCATATGAATAACTCATAATTGTAATTGTTGTTCTAAATTCCTTTTCTCATCCAGGATAAAGATAATTTTCATCACCGAAACATCAAAGATCATGGTTATACCAAATCACATTCATGTTCATAATCAAACTAATAAATTCATCTTTGACTACGGCCAAAGATATTCATCAACATTCATCTTTGCACTACTCTGAGCCAAAGATATTCATCAATGATTCATCTTTGCACTACATGCCAAAGATATTCAACAACAAGTCATCTTTGCATTCTGAGCCAAATATATTAATATCTCAAAGAAATATATAATCGTTTTGAATTTATATAAACAATAATTATAACCATGTTGATTAATTCACCTTTGCACTTAAGCTAAAGATATTCAATTATAAATTCAATGGTCATGATCATACCAACCACAATTCAACTTTTCACTCATGGCCAAAGAGAACCCTAGTCATGATCATACCAATAATCTATCCATCTTTACACTCCGGTGAAAGAGAATTTCAACATCGAGGTTATAAAAATGTTATATATGATAATAAAATCAATATAATCAATATATAGTTTTAATCTCCGAGTAATATTCATAAATCAACTATAATTTGGTTAGAAAAAAAACCAATTTTGTCATGAATAAGTAACTCATGAATAGTAACTTCGTGAATAGTAACTCATGAATAGTAACTCGTGAATAGTATCTCATGAATAGTAAACCCGACTCAAAGAGGTAGAAATTCCACAATAAAATCCATACCAATATTTCGGTATAATAATATTGAAAGAATAATATTTTTTTAAGCTTATAAACAATTTATTTTAATTGTTTACACTTTACTAAATAATGCATTTAATCATTCTAAAATGCCAAACTCATAAGATTTCATCACCAATAACCAAAATCCTCATCAAAAATCTGCATATACCTCATGTAGGATTCTCAAGCTATAAAATCCTATTTTCTAATTTTCTTACCTCACATAACATATTTACTTCATTTACTCATAACTAGTCTATTTTCATGAAAAATAACAAATCAGTTCTAAAAATATTTCTTTTCTGGGATTTAGCAGAATATAGTCCTATATTGAACATATATTTTTCTCAGAATTTTTAAAAGTCATTTACTATTTTTCACATGGCCAAAACCACCGAATATTTAAACATTTATCATAAATTGTACTTTTATCCAAAAATTCTGAAATTTACATAGTATACTTATATAATATAGATGTACTCCCAATAAAAATTTCATCAATTTTAGAGTTAACCACAAGGAGTTATAAGCGGTTACTTTTAAAATAGTCTTTCCCATAAAATTCATAACTCCTAATCTATACATCCAAAAATCACCATTTTTGGACACAATCAATAAAACTCATCAAATTATCATTTTAAATTTTTCCAGAATTTTTGAAGGTCTAAAAAGTTACGAAACCTGAAAACACAACAACCATTAAAATCCCTTACCTCGAAAGAGCAAAGATTTACGATTGGAATAACTTATTTGAACGAACTTGCACCGTAGTATAGCAACACTCAAGATACAAGAATATACTTGATAATATAGAGAGACAAATAGAGAAAACTTCAATTTCTGGTGTGTTTTTAATTCTAACTTAGCCCTCTATTTATAGGAAAATGCTAGAACGCCAAAGGAGACTAAAATAATAAAATATATTATTTATTTTTCTTATTCCACACCAACCTTCACCAACCAATTTTGAAGGCCATCAGCCATCTTTGAACAAAAAACATCACCACCCATGTGCCAACAACCACAAAAACGTTTTTCTTAAATAAAATAATTAAAACTTTCAAAAATTAATTATTTCGGAACTCTGGAACTTCAATAATTCACAATAAATAGCCCTTTTATCAGAAAATTCAAATCTCGCGACTTTTTATAGGAATTTCAATTCTCTACAACTTTGCAGAAGAAAATATTTCCAAATTTCAAACAGAAATTATTCGAAATCCACAAAAGGATGATTTTAAACACCGTTTCAACACCTTTTAAAATTCATAACAAATTATACGTTCGATTTTAACGGTTCAAAATTTGTGGACATATACTCTACTTATATATGTATAACATATCCAAAAATCACAACGATCCAACGGTCGGATTAAAATTATAATTCACACAAGAAAGCTTTTTAAGAACATCGATTTGAGTTTTAATACCTCCAATCCGGCAAAAAATCGATAAAACACTTCAACAAAGAATTCCACATAAATAAATCCATCATCTATATCCACATCAAATAAATATTTTCTTATCACATAAATCAATAACTAATTATTCATAAATAATATTACAGAATCGCAATAATGACAACCAGGTGATTCCCAGGAAAGAGGGGGCTTTCCAATAAGGATTTCTCCTTATTGGCGCGCAATTAGATGACCAAACCTCTCCTTGACAGAACTTTCTAGACATTGTCAATAATGCTATCTAATAATATTATTCAAATAATATGAATTATTGATTTGATAATGAGAAATACTATGCAGTGACAATTATTGAACAACAATAATATAAAATATCAACGCAGCAATTATTGAATCAATAAAATAAAATATTGAACAATAATTACTGTAACAATTATTGAGTAGTGCCTTCTTACGTAAGAATCAATAATTCAAAAATACTGTGCAATACCGTGTGCTACTGTGCAACAACGCGTATTACTGTATTTTAACCACCAGGTAATCCAACAGTGTTAACGGTAACAATTACGCCGTTATTTATAAAAATACATACTTGTCGTTTTCCTTATCCGATAATTATTCTGTTATGGGGCCCACAAATGACTGCGCCGTCGTACGGATATTCCCGACAAAAAGAATATTCCACGACCAAACGAATATTCCCCGACAAAAATGAATATTTTATAACCACTTGTGAAATTTGAAAATTTTATACATATCACCCTTAACTTTAAAATTTTATCAATTTAACTATTTACTAAATAGAAAAATTGAATACTTTTATTTCATAAAATTCGGGGTCTTACATTTGTTGTGGGAGAACTTTTTATAAAGATCTCCTTAGTTAAATTTTGGCATGGAAGTGCGTATTAGGGCCATGGAATTAAGTATTTTTCGGGTATGTTTCTTATTTAATTTTGTAATGTTATTATTTTTAATTGTTAGTTAAAGTTTGAATTTTTGAAGTTTAGTTAGTGTTGTTAATAAACTAGTTAGTTTACTATGTTTATTTTGGCTTGGAATTGATTATGTAAATGAGTTATTTGTGATGACTTTTAATATTTTGTGATGAATTTCATTAATTAATAATTATTAATGATATTTTGTGATTTTTTATAAAGCGGATAGAGTGAGCGATGAATTTCGTTCAAGTTATGTATTATTGATCAATCTGAGGTACAATCTGGTCGATCACCCTCCAGGTGCCGTAAGTTATAACTGAGTTTGAGGATAGAATTCCCACTAAACCTTTTGAAAATGAAAAGAATGTTCATAGTATGTTTCTTAAACCCTATTCAAGGGTAGAGCGAGCCAAATTTAAGGAATTTGAAAGAGAGTTATTATGTGAATTTTTATCAAGATCTGATTACTTCACAACTTTCAATTCGTTGTAGAAGTGTTATGTAAAGAGAATACTTATACTCTTTCAAACTTTATATATAATTGCTATTACTTCTTTGGGCACTTAAATGCTCATCCTTGCTTAAATTAAATGTTTTCAGTTATGTATGAGCAACCTGAAGGCTCAGGCACGAACAAAGGAAAAGGAAAGCTGATCGAATAAGTGTGTATTATGAGTTAATGGTTATAGTTGTATTGGTATCTATTTAAGTATTGTAAGGAATGTATTTGAAGGTCACGTACCTGGGGAAGTAAACTTTGATGTATGTAAATTACGTTCGAATGTATTATTATTTAGTATTATTCAGCTTAAAGAAATGGTATCGTGGAGAACCGAGTTCGGGTTTCAAGTACCTGGATTTGGGGTCACAGGTTGGTATCAAAGCTGTTGGTTATGAAGCTTAGGTAGGAATACCGAGACTAATAACCGCAATGATTAGGATAAGTATTTAACTCATATAGAGTTAGTTGGTCGATAAGATTCAAAGATGAATCTCTACGAGTGTAAAGAGACACGAGTTCCCTAACTCGATTATAAAGTTAAACGATAGAGGGGAATAGATTGAGTCTAAAAAGATGAAAGTGTGCGATTATGAGAGATCGTAAAATAAAACGATCAAGATATAGAACTAAATCGTATTATATATACGATGAGATCACCCCGTGATCTCGATAAGGCTATGATGACTGAAGGAATCAACTCGATGATTGGAAAGTTTACAACAAGATTCTTGTGTGTATGAATTGTACTATCAATTGGTACAAATCCGAGAAGAGAATTATAAATCTGAATTAAATTCGTATGGAGAATAAAGTTAGTGTTAGATGGGGATTCAATTGAGGACTCATGCGGCAATGAGTTGTATGATTCTTCGTATGGGAGATGAATTGTACTTGGTGTAAAAAGCACTTAGTTTCTGGCACTGATAATCATTAAAATGTCTGTGTCACGCTATTTGTTATATGCACATTAAGAGGATGACTCCATCTCAAGTGTATATGTGTAGATAGGTCATAGATAGAGAATATAAGATTAAGTTTGAGTTCTTAAAACTCATACCTATGAGACATTCTTGACTCATAATTATATGAAATGTTTATGAACCCTCTCGTGAATGGACGCCAAAGGTCTCGACTAGGATAAGTTCTTAAACTCATATGATTGTGGCAATTTATGAACTCATAAGTGTGGTTTTGACGAAGCCTGGGTATAGTTTTGTGTGAATGGAGTGTTATGGATTACGTGAGCATGATAGATTGTTAAGTAAATGATTTTAGTGAAGGTGTTAGGTTTTCCTAAACTCCTAGCTATGCTAAACTTCAAAATTTTTGACATCAAGCTAAATACGCACTATGTGCTTTTGAAAACAAAAATGTAGACTCGTAATCATTTTTGAAACGGTTTAAAGTACGGTTTATGCTACTTATTTTGGCTAGACGCAAATGATTTGAAATATCAAAATTTGTTTTTAATTATCACTCATGTACCATGTAACTTCAGTGCGTAGAGATGATAAAATGTGATGGAGTTGTAAATACTGGGGAATACTTAGTGTGAATTTGACCTGAAATTGCTCCACTATTGTATGATGTGTTATGACAAAAGTTATACAATGACGGCATCCTCAACGGATTGTTAATACAGTACGACATCATGACGTCATTCTCGAAAATGTTTTCAAAAAGTTTAATTTGCCAACGGGGTTTGGCTACATCTAAATAATTCGATTGAATTGAATTATTGATATGAGTCTATGCTATTTGAATCAGCTAGACTAATGTTTATGAAAACTTTAAGTGTTCATTGAATGAAATTTCCCGAACCAAATTGTTTGGTACGGAATCCTATGATAAGACTGAGGTGAACAATGTTCTTTGGATAAATGATCCAATCTAATGGCGTAAATATTCACTAGGTATGATTAATACGTTATGCATGACGTAGGGGTACAATAGGCTAATCACCTAAAGTACTATTAATGGTAGTTTACCTTCTTTGTGATTGTAAACATACCAGGTAATGTTTTGTTTTGCGGTATGAATACCGTTAAAACTATGTGTTCATGGTCTATATGACCACTCAGCACAATTTGAAAACTTTTACTCTTGTGAGAGGTGTATTGGGTAGCATGTGATGATATGTGTGAATGTTGTAAGTACAGATAGAGTTAATGAAAGTTATGAGGAGGTTGGAGCAGAGGGAGATATTTAGATAAGACAGTTGAAGGTTGAAATAGAAGCCAAAGACACCAGATATATACCTTGGACTAGGCTTTAGTCATCACCTTCATGCGATTCGATGTAGAGTGGATGGAGCTGCCTTTCGACAGAGATAGGCGTTGATGAGAATTGAATAAATTTATCGTCAATCAAAATAAGAGACAACGTATATAGAACTCTTGATTGTTGTGTATATGTACTATATGTTAATCAGGGTAACTTATGTTTGTAGATGTCTGGTGAGAAAGATATGTGGAATAAGAAGGATCATATTCACACCCCGAGCTAATATCAAGGCCAACAGATGAAATAGAAGCTCACTAGGAACCCAAATCGAACGAGGTGGCTATTGTGGAAAAACGTAGCATCAGATCCAGAAATGTTGGATTTGATAGATAGTGATTCAGGACACTAAAGTTGAAAGCCGCTCAAGCATCAGCGAGGAGGTGTGATTTGGAGAACAAGGTTTCTTCATTGGAAAGGTTGTGGGAGATAGAAAAGTTGATGCGTCAAAGCGTTAATGGAAACAATGGAAGAAGCGAGGATAAGCTCAAAATCCAAATTGACCGGATGGAGCCTCAAGCGACACATCCGTGAAGGACACACCTCTCCTCGTTGCCGTGACTATAAGAAAGGTGGATGTTTTAATTGTGGGATGGAAGGACATCGAAGTGTTTAATGAATGTCCGAGAAAAGGCTTAGTAAATAAGTAGTATGGGTTATGTATGTAATATGTGTGATAAGTAATGAACTATTTTAACTTTTATGTTGGTTAAGATTTTAAATCCAGACTTTTCGTAGTCACTAAAAGGGATAGTTGTTGATTAAAAGGAGGATGTCTTTGTGTAAATATTCGATAAATGAATATGAATCTAAGTTTGAGAAATGAAACGAAGTTTAATACATTAATCTTATGCAATAAGGTTTAAAATGTAAGGGTATAATTTATGGTTTTATTTAACCAGATAATGCCGCCAAGATGTCAAACTCGAAACCAAAGGATAGAAGAATCAACTAATGTTGGGGAACACAAACCAGAATCGATGTAAAACTTTGCAAACATGGTAGCTCAAAGCTATGCAGTGAGGAACACGATTTGAAACCGGCCAGACAATAATCTTGGCAAAATTCAAAGACTTCAAAGCCATAGGACCACGAATTGAGAGGATCGGTGACCTATAGAAGCCAGGACTTGGGTGAGCGAGAGAGAGAAGGCGTTCAGTAATTGCTAAAGTAGATGAGGGGAAAAGACCGCTTTTCCACTTATATGATGAAAGGGAAGCTAACTTTTGGTGGGAGGCAAATAAGACTCAGACGGAGAAGAAGAAATTACTTGGGATAGGTTTAAGGATTTATTTTTGAAAACTATCTCTCTGTTAGTATGCGATCTAGAATGGAGGTGAGATTCACGGAGTTAAAGCAGATAACATGATTTATTGCGGAGTATGCCATAAAATTTAATGAGTTGGCTAGGTTTGCTCCACATCAAGTGGATACAGAGGATAGGAAGGCAAGGAGATTTGAGCTAGGCTTAAAACCCTGGCTCTACAATAAGGTGTCAGTACTGCAAATCAATACTTTTGTAGCACTCATGGAGAAGGCTATCATTGCTGAACAGGAAGTGAGGCCATGAGCCTCTACCATAAGGAGAAGAAGAACAAAAGCAAGTCAGGAGGAACAGTAAAGATAGAAAGTAGTAGTGGGAATAGGGGTGAGAAAAGAATGAGGAATTTTTCTAAAAAAATGCAAGTAAAGCAAGAAGGTATAAAAAGCGAGTGAGTGCGGTGCAAGAATCATGGGAAGAATCACTCTGGCGAGTGTCACGAAGGGCAAGTTTGTATGCTACAAGTGCGGGCAAGAGGGTCATATCTCTCCAACCGCCCTAACTCAAGGATGATCGATGGATGCTTCATATGTGGATCGATTGAGCATAAGGTGAGGAACTATCCACAGAGGGGAATGGAGGCGAGGGCGTAACCACGGGGAAGTAGTGGGGCGTTAGCAATTTGAGGACCAAACTCAACCAAAGAACCCAACGTAAAGCAACTCAGGGTTTACAACATGACGACGGTCCAGGATACGGTGGAAATTTGGAAAGCGTAACTCAAGTGCTATTTGAATAACTTATATATCTTATATTTCGCTTAATCGGATAGACAAGTGTTATGATGAATAATTAAAGATCGATTCGATCAAGTATGATCGAGATCTACGTACAATGATTATATGCTATGTACCTTCTGCATATGAGTTTTAAAGCGGTGATTAGGGGACGGAATCCTTATAAAGGGAGGGTGAATGTAATAACCCGAGATTTTCTATATAAAATAAATAAGAAATTTTGCATGATAATTTTTTTTTTTATTTATTTAATGACGAGACTAAGTGTCAAATAAAGTGAGCGATAAATGCGAATACATTTATTACTTGAAAATTAGAAATAATTTTGGAATTGTTAATTACCACAAATTATATGGTAATAAATTTACGTAAGTTTAAATGTTTTTATTAATTATTTTCCATGAAAACATGATTGGAAATAATATATGAAGTGATAATTAGATTTATATAATAAATATTTTATTATATGAATTGTTCGAATATTTAAGTTAATTATTATTGATGCGTATCACGAAGAATAAGTCGTATACATGAGATCCAAACCTGGATTGGGATTGTGATTAAGAGATGATAATAATAATATTATATTATTTATATAATGATTTTACAAAGACCTATAATTATGTAATCGGTATATGTGCGACAGATAATATTGAGCAATGACGGTCAATTAGGTCACATAGCATATTACCGTCTTTGTGAAACCCTAATTATTAAACTTCGATTCACAGGATATTTACGAGTAGTGGATCATGTATATGAAGGTTACCGTGAATAAGAATATCGGTAATTAGAAGAAACCCTAATTATTGTTGTGCGTCGATAATTAGGACAAACCCTAATTATTATAACCCTAACTTAGGTTGAAATTAAAATCGTAATGACGTGTGTTAGTAACATACATGATAATTAAAGAACCACTAATGGTCAATTAGAAACCCTAATTAATGACATTGAGAAACCCTAATTTTAATTACAGGGGTTTAATTTCGATGTTATTGTATAAGTGTTTTAATTTACCAAAGGATAGAAGTTAATTGGTAAATTATAAGAATTAAATCTAGTGATTAAATATTATATTTAATTGCCTTGTATAAGATTGCCCATACACTCTTAAACAAAGCCCAACCATCACCCATAACAAATCGAAGCAAGAATCAAGAATTTTGGCAAAAGGGTATAAGAACACTAAACCTAGAAATCCTTTGATTCGATGTTATTTGATGCAATTGATTGTTTAAAGTTGTGTAATAGAATGTTAATTGATGATATGGGTTGATAAATCAAAGACCCATAACATCAAAGTGCACAATTTGAAGATTTAAGCAAGTTGGAAAAACCGAATTACATTATTTTTTCACCAAATGTCGTGAGGCCATAACTCTTTGTCTCGATCATGAGTTTTGTTCTTCAAAAAGTTGTTATGTGTAGCGATATGTGGTCTTTAATCTGCTAAAAAGAATCAAGTTCATATCATGTATAGATTAGAAGTTATAGATGGTCAAACATGGTTGACCGATCATGATAAACTATTTTTGGGCGGTCTGTAATGGGGGCATTCTCGTCCACTTTTATGCTTTAAAGGTCTGGGCTTTTGATATGTTGTAGTGCCTTTGAGTTAGGAAGCCATAGGCTTTGGAATGACCTAATTCCGATCTCGGATGAGGGAATTACGGTGATTGGAAGGAAATGTGTCAAATTTCTCAAAACTAAAAGTTAGCAGCGGGATGTGCTATTCGGGACACTGTTTCGATCAGTTAATATTTCCAAAACCTTCTGGGCTTTTGGTATCTTATAGTACACCGAATACGTTTTCCATAGACTCCGAAACGGACTAAATCCGATATCGGAGGAGAAAGTTATGACATTTCAAAGTAGTAGTGTCAAAACTTCTCAACAAGTGCGATGCAGTCCATTTGAACGGAATTTCTGGACTGATATGTTCGGAATTTGGAAATGGTCAAAGAATAAAAATTGTAGCCCTAGAAGTTAGCTTCGCGTGGGCTTAAGAATCGCTCAAAAATGTTTTAAAATGAAAGAGTTATGACTGTTTTAGCGAAAGAGGGTAAAGCTGAAACGAGATTGAAAACTGTTATGAACGTCCACTTTTGACGCACTGTTTGGGCTACCTAATGAACCCGAATTGGGTAATTCGTATTTTTCAAAAATAGTCTTACATACCATGTATAACATATCCAAAAATCAGATTAATTGGAGTTATGAGCAATGCGTTAGAAAATCGCAAAGTGAGCTATTGAAAAATTAATATAAACCAAGTCCCACATCGACTAAATTGAGAACTTCACCATTTTCTAAACCTATAAATAGAAGGGTTTGGCCTTTGTTTCATTCACCAACAATAAGGCCTCCAATTTTTGAGAAAGGCTTTGTTGTGGGAGAACTTTTATAAAGATCTCCTTAGTTAAATTTTGACGTGGAAGTGCGTATATCAGGTTTGTGGAATTCAGTATTTAAAGGTATATTTCTTATTTAATTTTGTAATGTTATTATTTTTAATTGTTAGTTAAAGTTTGAATTTTGAAGTTTAGTGAGTGTTGTTAATAAACTAGTTAGTTTACAATGTTTATTTTGGCTTGGAATTGATTATGTAAATGAGTTATTTGTGATGACTTTTTATATTTTGTGATGAATTTCATTAATTAATAATTATTAATGATATTAAAGTTATTTAATGATTATATTAAATAATTTAGTTTAAAAATGATTTTAATATTATAAAAATCATTTTAAATGAAAATAAGGTATTTAAAAATATTTTAAGTTATAAAATATAACTTTTAATATTTAAATGATAATTTCATTAATAATTAAATATTAATGATATTAAGATAATATTAATGATATTTAGTTTATTTAATGATTAATATTAAATAAATAGTTTAAAAATGGTTTTACTTATTTAAAACCATTTAAAGAGGATATTAAGGATTTAAAAATATTTTAAGTTATAATTAATGACTTTTAATATTTGGATAAATAGTACATTAATATTTAAATATTAATGGTAATTATTTGGGTAATATAAATGTTTTAAAATAGTTTGAGTTATTATAAATAACTTTTATATTTTATAATGGTTTCATTAATAGTTTAGTATTAATTAAACTATTAATGATAATGGAATTGTTTAATGTTTAAATCATTTAATTATGATTCCGATATTTGAAAGTTATAATGGCCAAACTAGTGACTTGAGAACCGATTATGAAGTTCGAATTTGAAGAAGAACACCTATAGTAATTGTTATATCACTATAGGCCCTTTAGTGAAAGATTTGAATTATTTTAAATTTTCAATTTACCGAAATTGCGAAAATGATTAAAAAATAAGATGTCCGATATTTTGAGATGTTGAGGTATAGATTAAGAGTCTTATTCTAAGTATTTACCCGATAAAAGTTGCCAAGACGTTGCGACAAATGTCGGGACCTTATAAAAAAGAAAGAAAAAAGACTACCGAAAGAGCATGGATGAGATATTTGAAAATGTATAAAAATATTTCAAGTATAGAATAGGAACTAAAAAGTATGATCACTTTGTGATTATGTGATTAGACTATGTCTTTGGAATTGTAATAGAGGCGAGACTATGTGTTAAGATATATTATTCTAATCGAATCTAATGATCCGATTATTGATAGGTTGTGATAAAGAGATAAAACCTAAGTTTAGATTTGTAATCGGTGAATCAGCAAGTATCCTACCTTTGCACTTCCTTTATGCAATGGGCATGAGTAAGAAGTTTCGTAATTATTCTATCCTGCATGATTATGTACTCTTTGATTATCGACATGTTAGCTCGGATATATAATACATTCAATTATTTCTATAAATGGTTATACAAGTGTCCCACTTGGATAATCATAGCATTTGTTCACATGTTGATATACCTTTGTCAATTACCCGTATATATATGTTGAATTACATATTATTGTTGATCAAGATTAAAACCTTGGGGTTTGGAACTGGGCATGTATGAACATCCCTATATGGGAAGATTTTTTGCTAAGGCGGATAGAGTGAAGCGATGAATTTCGTTCAAGTTATGTATTATTGATCAATCTGAGGTACAATCTGGCCGATCACCCTCCGTGCCCATAAGTTATGAGCGGTTTGAGGATAGAATTCGCTAAACCTTTTCAAAAATGAAAAGAATGTTCATAGTATGTTTCTTAAACCCTATTCAAGGGTAGAGACGAGCCAAATTTAAAGAATTTGAAAGAGAGTTGGTATGTGAATTTTTTATCAAGTCTGATTACTTCACAACTTTCAATTCGATTTGTAGAAGTGTTATGTAAAGAGAATACTTATACTCTTTCAATTTTATATATAATTGCTATTACTTCTTTGGGCACTTAAATGCTCATCCTTGCTTAAATTAAATGTTTTAGATTATGTATGAGCAACTTTGAAGGCTCAAGCACCGAACAAAGGAAAAGGAAAATTTGATCGAATAAGTGTGTATTATGAGTTAATGGTTATAGTTGTATTGGTATCTATTCAAGTATTGTAAGGAATGTATTTGAAGGTCACGTACCTAGGGAAGTAAACTTTGATGTATGTAAATTAAGTTCGAATGTATTATTATTTAGTATTATTCAGCTTAAAGAAATGGTATCGTGGAGAACCGAGTTTGGGTTTCAAGTACCTAGATTTGGGGTCGTCACAGGCACCACCCAGATTCGCTCTAGTTAAAAGACCTGATTGACTTCCCGTCGAGTAAATTGCGATGATTTGGGAACCTTCATGCCAAAAAGCCACGAGAGTAGCCTAAGATGGGTCAGCCTCTGATAAAACAAGCGCGGAGGGAAGTCTCTTCATACCTTCCCACATCAATTACTTATAACTTCAATTACTTGTAATTTCATTTCCATGTCAATCTCAATGTAATGGAAAGTATAAAGGAATATGTGCACTGGCATTCCCTTTTATTTCTAACCCTGTCATGCTATCTTGTCATTTAAACCGCTAACATCCGTTTTGCAAGATAATAATCCTAAAAATGGACACATTACATAGCATGTAACATTTCTATATTCCCTAAGACTAAACTACATAAGTCTTTTTATATGGAAGCAATTGGACATGTTTCCCATTCAAAGTCCAAAAAGGCATTAAGCCCACAGTCAGACATGGCTACAAGTGCCCCACCTGATCCTACTCCTGTCTCTCGAGAGGAGTTTGAAGGATTAAGGAATCAGGTAGCAGAATTGGTTGTCTTTCTAAAAGAACAAAGCAAAAACACTTGGGGCCAGACAATGCCTACTCAACCTAAGTCATTCACACCAGAGGGCAGTCAGGGTATTGGCAAAAAGATGGAAACCCAGATACCTGAACCTCATTCCAATAAAGGAACTAACAAAACCCCTGAAATCACAAAATTCAGGGATGATCGAGAAACTGGGGATATAAGAAAGAAAGTCCAACAAATGGAGGAAGCCATTCGGTCAATTAAAGGGACTGGAAACTATGGAAGTGTCACCTATTCAGATCTCTACATATTCCCAGGGGCTCGATATCCTGACAAATTCAAAATCCCAGAGTTTGAAAAGTACAATGGGGAAGGCGATCCCTATACGCACCTAAAAGTATACATTGGCGAGCTAAGGTCTTATGCTAAAGTTGAAAGCCTTAGAATGCAGCTTTTCCAAAAAAGTCTCACCGGAGAGGCTAAAGTCTGGTATGCCCGACTTGACAATGCCAAAATCCACAATTTGGAAGAATTGGCTCACGCCTTTTTAAATCAGTACAGTTTTCAATCATAGATGGCACCGGATCGATACCAAGTGACTAAAGTCAAAAAGCAAAGTACTAAATCTTTCTGAGAATACGCCCAGAGGTGGTGTGATGCCCCCAAATCCGGGTATCTTCCAACCCAACATATGGTGCTACACGGTACTCATAACTATACAATCATTCCATTAAAAATACAACACAATGAATATATCCACTATCTTCTTATTACAAATATAATAAAATCCTTTCTCAGGTTCATAAACTGATTACATCATTCATTGTTCTTAAGTACAATACATACAATCATACTAATCTATTACAAGATGGTTAACTATCCATCTTAGCCTTGCCCTTATCTCTCTTAGCATTCTTAGTACGCTCATCTTTAACTGCAATTATATAATTCATGCAAGAAATGAGCATAAAAAGCTCAACAAGTTTAACAAAGAATAATATCAATACGACATTCGTGAATTATATGACAATCTTCCATAACTGAACAAATAGTCATGAAGTATTACAAAACATTAATACTTAACTCATAACATCAATTCCTAAAGTATATAATAGTTTAGGAATTCTGAACCGGTCGAAAAACCATGAATAGTAGCTTTCTGTTTTCATACTTGAAAAGGACATCACATCACTAAGGCTGTACATCCGGCATTACTTACGAGCACTTCTAAGTGATCAGCCTATAGTACTCTATGTTGATCAACATTTATCCATTAAACGTATTTACGTTTAAGTTTTGCCAAACTCGCGTGCCCATCGAATAATCAATGAAAAATACTTTTGTTTGCTCATAGACAAACCTTACCTTTGAATCCGTACCAAATACTTGGCATAGGATAGCATTATCATTTCTATATAGAAAGATATATATACAAATAAATCTATCTCTTACGAATAGTCTAGCCGAGTTAAAACTGGCATTGACCCTTTCTTTAAAATCATTCATGCAACTCAATACAATGAATCACAGAAAACTTGACTAACTCGAAGGTTAGACAAGCGTTAAGAAAACTTGCCTTCAAGCGTCTTCAAATAACTTAATCAACTGATCTTAGCCTTTACAGAATCTACATGATATATTCACATAGCACACTGTAATTAGCTACCAAACAATCAATCACATTGTTTCTACCAACTTCTTTCTCTTCTATGTCTTAGTTGACTTTATATCATTAATATTGTCAATTCAACTTACTACCCTTCATTCCGGCTTGTTAACATTTTTACATTACTAACCGAACTCAATCATCATTGGTGAAGTACCAATGTCGATTACTGATCATGGTTTACTTTCTTACACACCACGTTCTTAGTTTAGTTCTCACTAAATCGTTCTTAATTTCCTGACATTATCACTTAATAAGTAACTTAAGAATGAGCGTTTACATGTATATTAAGTATGTCTACATTCTACTTATTCATCACCAATTAATTAGAATTATAAAACTAACTTGGTCAACTTTTGCATACAACCCAACGCCATGACGCGGTCCTTATATATATATATGGCATTGGTAGCCATTCAGATTCTAATACCTAAGCTTGGTCTCATGGACTGCGGCATGAAACTCCTTCACATGAGTGGCACTACGGTGCCACTCTCAAGTAGGTCATTACACTGTTTCAACGTCATGCAGCAAGAAGACATTAAGTTTTGTCTCTGGCCGCTGGCTCCTGACCTAAACACTGTAAAATTTTTGACAGACAAAAATTTAGTGAACTTCTCGGCTTCATAACTTCTTCGTTATAAGTCCAATTTGGTCCGTTCAAAAACCTACAACTCATAAATTATAAACTCTATGCGTTCATATAAGAATTTTACAATTTTGAATCCATTAACTCGAAATTCACTATTAAATTCATTTTCAAGCGTTCGTTAAACGTTATTGAGCGTTCAATACTCATTTCTTTGTTTTAAGTCGAAACCCGACGATTCTTGAGCCCACAACTCTTAAATACCCTATCTCACATGTTGACATTGAAAACTAACATTTTCAACTCTCACGGCAACTTTCGACTACCAATCCGGAATTTCTACATTTTCGACGTTTAACGTCTATTTTTCGTAAAATTCGACATAACTTCGTTACTAGTGTTCTATATGCCAAATCAAATGGAACACTCCATTGATTTCATATCTACATCTTAACCAAGCAAGATGCATATATCTAATAGTGATGGTGTTCAATTTATCCATCAACAACAAATTTCATTATTCAATAATTTTATGGTTTAAACTTACGCGTTTCCTTACGATTTCTATTTCCACATGATTTATAAAGGTTTTACATATTACAAGCCAACCTTATTCCTCCATAAGAGGCATGCTCCACCAATTTGTGATTCTTTATAATTAAAGAAATCAAAAGAGATGGAAAACTATTATTAAGGAATATTACCTTTACGATCTTGGTGTTCTTGTTAGCAACTCTAAGGTTTTTTGCTTCAAAGTGATATGTTTGATTAAGTATAGCTCTTTCTCTCTCTCAATATAAGTTGAAAGACTCTTGGAAAACCAAAAATAACCTACATTTGCCTTCTATTTATAGACAATTCAAATGGAGGGTAGTTTGGTCCTTTCTCCCACCTCCTTACTATTCACTACTTCATCACCAAGTAAAATACTTGGTGATCAAGTAGTGCACTTTACTTGGCCACCAAGTGGCCAGCCCACATGCCCATGGGTCATCCCCGTGGGTTTTACCCATTCAGTGACCCACCGGTTTGACCCATGGTTCAATTTATTGGATTGGGCTTAATTAATTCTAACATTGGGCTTAGACTTAGGCTTAACCACTTAATTCATTGGGCTTGATATTTAATCACTTGGTCTTGATATAATTCAACTCAATTGGATTATACTAAGTCCTAACTCTAAATCCATTACACCAATCGTATTCCATACGTATAATTCGTGTATTCTCTTCGTATAATACTCGTACGATAATCGTATTGTACTTTGTATTAACTCTTCGTATTATACTCATATACTAAAAAGTATCATACTCGTATAGCGTATGCATAATCATTATCGTAATTCATTATACGTCTCTCATTTCCTTCTCGGAAATCATTCTACTGAACCCTTAGGTTTTAAGTCCGCAGGCGAAAACTTCGTTTGCCATAAATGAAATATTATTAGATATTCCATCACATCTTTATATTCTATCATTACGCGTTTCTCGAAATTTCAAACTTAATTCCCGAGTAGAAACAGATGAATAGTGTTTTTACGGAAATTTCTCGAATTTTTTTTATTTTCGTCTTGGAAATTCAAAACAATTAATTCTAGCATGTAGCCAGAATACTACCCACATACGCACATTCTAGGTCATAGAACGACCTTCACATAACTTACTCACATAAATAATCAATTAAATTCATTTAATTCACATAATCAAATAAAAATTTAATTCTCATATAAATCCGATTTTCTCGGGCGTTACAGGTGGAGACATCTAGCAGCGTAAGTCATTCCATCAATGACAAAAACTGAGATGGTAATGACGTTTATTGATATTCAAGAGGATCCTTGCTATGAGAGGATCCTAGCAGGCAAAGGAAAGCCATTCTCAGAAATGATCAAACACGGCGAAATGGCAGAGATGGGCCTGAAGGCAGGAAAGATTAAAGACTTCACTACCTTGGAAGCAATCGCCAAGCATATACAGACTGGAAAGTATGCGAGTGATCCCAAAAGGGTACTCAATAAAGGCAATGAAGATGTATCCCTTATTTCACAGGGGCAATCTAGGAGACCAACCTACAATCCCCCTATTTGGAAAAAGTAAGACAATCTGCCATTTCAACAACAGGCTGTAATCAACCAATGCCAAGACAGAAAAAGAAAATTTGAAAGAACAGAAAATCGGGTGTTCACTTCACTGGGCGATTCCCTTGAAAATGTATTGGCGATATTAATGGATCACAAGAAAATTACTTAATTGGCTTCACCACTGGAACCCGGGAGCAAAAGATACAATCCAAGCCAGAGATGTGCTTACCACTCAGGGTCTCCAAGATATGATACACAAGATTGTTGGTCCTTAAATCATAAAATTCAAAATCTGATCGAAAGTGGCAGTATTATGGTCCAATAACCTGACCAACAAAATGTCAACACCAACCTTTCGTTGCAGCATGATACGGAGGAAGTAAACATGATCGGGTCAGGAAGCGCTGAAATGTATCCAAATCGTAAGTACATACGAAGGACGGAGGAATACACCCAAAGGCACAAAACAAATGTCCTAGAGTGGAAAAAATCGGAGGAGGGTATGACAATAATGCAAAAATTAGAGACGATCCAGAATCAAGTAAATCTGCTAGCTAAGTTGATAGTGCGCCAACATCAGGAAACATGGCAGTTTTTCACTCAACTATCAGAAAGCCAAGAGAAAAATGAGGTCAACCATAATGTAAGCCCATATGTCTCTAGGATAAGCTAGTTAAATGAAGAAGATCAAAGTAGGCTGAAAGGATAAGAAAATGGGATTGATAAAATTGCTAGAAGATCTCGCCAACAAAAAAATCGCTCGGGGGAACACGAATTCCCAAAGAAGAAAGATCAAACAACCTCCACAAGAGGGCGAAAATTCACTTCTCTAAGCAAATCAAATGAAGAAATGCTACACTTTCTGATAAGCGAAGAAAGGATTACTGAGTTGCTGTCTCCTATAAATTCCAAGATAAAGAGTTATGATTCCACCAAGATATGTCTCTACCATTCTAACTCACCTGGACATGTGACTGAGGAATGTTGGTCTTTGCGACATAAAATTCAGGATCTCATTGAAAATGGAGAGCTAAAGATAAAATCCCCCATGACCAGAAAAGGAGAAAAAGGAAATAAAAGCTTAAGTTGTCCACTCGAGACAAACATGTCAAAGGAGTTGAAGGCTATGAGCATCAATTTTGGCGTAACACAAGGTGGACTAATCCTAATGCAGGGAATGACAGAGGAGATAAGAGAATCCCCAAAGGAGATTCCTCCGCCAATATCAAACATCCTGTGGCCCAAAGATAGTAACAACGTTCCTAATTTTATCATCTTGGATTATAAGGAAGAAATACTAATCCTTTCCAAGGAAGAAGAAGTCAAAAAGGAAAGTTTCTTACAAGAAATATAACAACAGTTCGAGGGAGATTTCATGGTCGAATCCACTCAAGCCCAGGAAAAAGGTGAAGGAACAGATGAAGGAAAATGTGGTGAGGTTATCGGGGAAACCAACCCATCGAAGAATCGGGAGTTCATACCTTTTTGCGATGGGTCCAATTCAAGCGTCCCTGAGGAATGTGTTGAATCAGGAGGCGATCAAGTTATGGTTGTGAGTGAAGATTTCCAGAACCAAGAGGTAACCTCTATCGTGAGCCTTGAAGGCAACAAAACCACTGACAATTGGACTATCAAGCCTCAGCTAGCCAAGAAGATGTAGATCCAGAAGATAGAGTTGTGAGTTCCAAGAGATGTTGGTACGGTATCACTTTCTTCGCAGTATGCCTTTTATTATCCATGCATGTAAATATTGAAAAAAAAAAAGAAAACAAAACAAAAGAAAACAAAAGAAAAAAAAATCGAAAAAAAGAAAAAAAATCAAAAAAAAAATAAAAAAAAATCAGGTCTCAGCCAAAGGCCTGAACTACAAAAGACCTGATCTCCCTTCATCAATGGGAGTACGTAGGCAGCCATTTATGGTGCGGTCAAACTAAAAAAACCTAAAAAAATCTAAACAAACACTTCTCAAACTATTTATCTTATCAAGTAGGAACTACGTAGACCTAATCTCTCGCACATACAAGAGTACGTAGGTAGCCATCAATGGTACGATCGGACCCTCAAAAGAAATATCCAAACTCAAACATCAATCCCAAGACAACCAGCAATAGGGATGAAATGGCCATCATCATAAGATGTAACTCATCAGCAACTCATCGCTCTTGAAGTGTGAGAAGACTTGATTTCTTTTGACCTCCAGCAATACATGGGCAACCGTCGTGGCAAATTCTATCTCATACTTGACAACTTAGTCCCCCAGATAAAGACAACAAATCAAACCTTACAGATCAAATCAAACTTGGGTGAAGTCATCACCAACCAAGCTGAGATCTTTGGGGTCAATTTAGTGGAGTCCGAAGGCCTCTCGACATCAATCATCAAAGTTGTAACCACAACACAGCGATATATCAAGCATGATCAGTAGTGAGGACCTTCAAAGAACTGACACCTTCAATCACAAGTCTTCATAAAATCAGAAGAAAACCATCAAGGCCAATTGCGTGAACAAGTCAAGAACAATGATTGAGGGCATCAAAGCCCAAATCCACTACTTGTTCACCATCTAGTATAAAGGTAAAAGCCTCTTATGATCTTGCCATCTTATCAGCCTATCTGTCAAAGCAAAGATCCTAGACAATAAGCAAGGCTGGGGAAATTTCAAAATTGGCGATAAACAGATATTGGGTCCCTTACAACAAGATTGGTCCAATCTCGGAAATAGCGACAACTCAACACTGGGGAATTTATCAACCATCTAAAGAGGAAAATGCACTAGTCAGCACCATCAGCATGGTACATCATCATCAGAGCTTCCCTCACATCATCTCATTGGCAATTCAGTATGATCATTTGGTCTTTTCTAATTATACTGTTCTTAAAATGAATAATCCACATGTGAGGATATTACTCACTCGCGACTTGGTCAACAAAGAGAGTTTCTTATATGAATCCTCGGCAACAACGTGCGAAATGACTGAGGTATTTTTTGATTCCAGGAAAGGGAAGGAGTTTAAGGTGGGATCAAGCCTCTCATCAAAAGAAAGGGGAGAACTCCTAGAAGAAATCATGGCGACATAAGCTTGCCCCTAAAAAAGAAGGGGAAAATTCTTAAGAAAGTCCTTAACTCAAAAGCAGAAGCTCAATGACAAAAGGTTTAGCGAATGAAATCCTCATCATCAAATGTGCCAACCGACGTCGAGTCCTCACAAGTCGAGGCCTCTACACCAAAGTTCAAATTTGGACAGCTAAAGAATGGGCTGCACCCTCTAGGGATGTCAGCAGCATTCAGGTCATCAGTATAGCCAAGTTACAAATTAAACACTCAAGGAAATGGAGCACAAGCACCCAACATCTAAAGGAAACTCCAAATCACCTCAAAAAGGGTGAGCGAAGGTATCGAAAGATCTGGTATTCGAAACCATTGGCATTAATTCAGTGTAACATCAAGACAGTTCAGAGATACCACCGTTTGAGTGGGAACCAAAATAGTTTGGCAATGTTAGTGTTGTCAACTACCAAGAAGGTAGGGTAGACACCGTTGTAAAGTACCAACATATGCATCGGGAAGGTCCGGTGATTTCAGAACGTCATCCCCAGTAGAAATGTAGAAAACATCTCAACTTATCTTCATCAAACAAGCATCGGCAACACCGACAAAAAGCTAAATCGTTGGAGTAAACACCAGCATAGGCATCATCAATGATCGATAAAGTTAAAGTGATGTACGAAGTGCGATTTGTGATATATGAAATGCGAGGTGTGAGTTACAAAGTACGATTGGCCAAAAGCGAAGTACGAAATGCAATGAGCAATTTACGAACTGTGATTTGCGAAAACATTTTAACATTCATCATAACATTCATTACATTGTGATTTGCATCATTAAAAATACCTTGTCATATTTGAAGTGTCTAGTAATCTTTATCATGTCCATTCCATTCTATTGCATGAACATGATAAAGAGGGGCATCTGTAGACACTCGAAATTTTGTTTTCCTGTTACGAACTATGTAGGAGGACAAAAGTGTCTTTTTCACACTCTAGAGATAACCCTGGAAGACCACAACATCAATTCCAACTTTAGAGATAGCCCCGGGAGATCCAGTTTCCAACCACGGACATAACCCCGGGAAATCAGTGTCCGACCCCGGAGATAACCCCAGGAAAATCAGTTCTAACCCCGGAGATAACCCCAGGAGATCAAGTTTAATGCCCAGAGTCAACCCTGAGAGGTCAAGCCAACCTCAGAGATAACCCTGAGTGTGATGCCCCCAAAATAGGTATACAACACCCATTCTGAGTCGCCAAAATACATGGTATAGAAAGCAAACTACAACTTTCATAATACAGATGTCGTGTAGAATACGACAATACAACTGTGAGTTTAAATACAAATATTATCTTCTAGACAATATACAAACCCAAATAAGTCCTCATTAATTATTCATACACTATTTTACAGAAATAGTGAGGACAGCTAAAACATCTTCCTAGAACCATCACTCTATACCCCACTCGATCCTGCTATGTTCTCACCTCCGAGAAGAAAAATGGAACAAAAAAGGAAAGGGTGAGCTCAACTAGCCCGAAGAAGAATATTATGACTAAGATAATATACAACAAATTATCGTTAGTCTTCAACGAGGGGAAAATCTAATAGAATACAATAGACAACAAGTTTTAGATCAACAAATGCACGTGAAACGAAGAATCCATTAGAAGAGTCACGTAGAGAAAGAATTCTACTTTGTCTTCTAAGTTTTAAAAGTCCATCATCAATATTTTATCCTCGTAACAACAATCAATATTCATCTTTGCACCTTACAAAGCCAAAGATATTCATTTAAATCACCGATTGGTTATGTTCATCTCAACACCTGTTCATCTTTGCACTACAGGCCAAAGATATTCATCAGTTAATCGTTCATCTTTGCACTACAGGCCAAAGATATTCATTTATATCATCATTTAAGACTGAGGATGATGAAAAATATTTTTTAAAGAAACGAATCCAGTGAAACAAAATGACAAGGATTAAGGATTAAGGATTTGTACTTTGTTTTACCCATGTCCAAAAATGCTTCGAAAATAATCATATTGGTGTAAAATTCAAGAATGATCAAAACATGGATACAATCAAAGCTAGTATCCAGAATAGATATTTTGGACAAAAAGAAAAATTTTTATTTTTCGGTGAATAGTGCCGTATTCATGAATAGTGTCGTAGATACGAGAATAGTCATAGTATCGTGAATAAGTAACCCCGACACAACAAGTTCCAAATTTGATAAAAAAAGTTCACCAATACTTTGACATAATGATATTGAAGAAAAATATCATTTAAGAAAAAATAATACCCATTACCTCAAAATAACCGTATTACGACTGAATTTTCAGTATAGGTTGTAAACCCAGCATTGTATAAAGCAACACTCAAAGTATACTCACAAGAATACGCTTCGATAATTTAGAGAGAGAGAGAGAAAACTTAGTTTCGGTGTGATTTTCAATTCTAACTTAGCCCTCTATTTATAGGAAAATGTTTAACGCCATAAAAGGAGACTAAATTAATAAAATATATTATTATTTACCAAATATTCAAGCCCACCACCAAGGAATCTGATTTTTGCCACCAACCACATGTTAAATATGCTCACCAACCTTTGAAAAACGTTTTTCTTGAAAATAATAATTAAAATTTCCAAAAATTAATTATTTCAGAACTCCGAAACATCAATAATTCACAATAAATATCCCTTTTATCAGAAAATTCAAATCTCTTGACTTTCCATGGGAAATTCCATTCTCTACAACTTTGCAGAAGAAAAGTTTTCCAAATTCCAAGCGTAAATTGATAAAAATCCACAAGCAAGCGATTTTACGATTCTATAATCAATTTTCGGTCAAGAATTGTGTTCACCGACACACAAAACATATGTTAAACATTTAATGCCACAAAATACTCTACCTCCTCATATACTCATATATCCCACATTCATTATAAAATATCACCAGTTAATATATTATTAAAATAATATATTTAAATGAATTATTTTATCAGAAAAAGATAAAATATTAATTTTCAACAATTGTCACATTAAAAATTTTCTCCATCTATATCCACATAAAATAAATATTTTCTTTATCATAATAATCAATAATTAATTATTCAAAAAAAATATTACAGAATCACAAAGATCGATACAACCGTGGTAGTTTCAGAAAGAGGGCTTTCAATAAGGATTTCTCCTTACTGGCGCGCAATTAGGTGACCAAACCTCTCCTTAGACAGAACTTTCTAGACATTGCCAATAATGTTATCTAATAATATTATTCAAATAATATGAATTATTGATTTGAAAATGGAAAATACTGTGTAATGACAATTATTGAAACAACAACAATACAAAATATCAACGCAGCAATTATTGAATCAATAAAATATAATATTGAGCAAGAACTCATTGTAACAATTATTGAGTAGTGGCTTCTTCACGTAAGGATCAATAATAATACTATGCAATACTGGTGTACTTTCTTTGTGCAACCACGCGACATCAGATTTTAACCACGGTGTAACCCAACAAAGGTTAATTCATGTAACAATTATACGCCTAGTTATTTATAAAACTCAATCTTTGTCGTTTTCTTTCATCCAACCGTTTTTCCGTTATGGGCCCACCAATGACTGCGCCGTCGTAACGGAGATTCCGACAAAAAGAATATTCCACGACCAAACGAATATTCCCCGACAATAATAAATATTTTATAACCACTTGCTTATTTTGTAAACTTTGCACATTTCACCCATAACCAAAGAATTATATCAAATTAACCCTTATTAATTTAGAATAATGAATAAAAGAAAATTCAATTTTATTTATAATAAGTTGGGGTCTTACACTGAGGACATTCAGAGTCAACAACGTGATAATCTCAGAGATAACCCTGGGAAAAGACAGTTACAACTATGTCAAAGTCAGAAACAACCCTGGGAGGGGCAAAATGGTCATTTTGCCAACAAAAACTTAACTCAAATCAAATCAACTCATTTCAAATCAAACTTCTTCAAAAGAAGTCCCATAAGAACCATATCTTATTTTTTGAGCGCAAACTACACAAAATAGCTCAACGGACTACCTGATGGAGACTAAGAAATGCTATTTTGGTCATGGACCCATCTTCTTGGATTTGAAAAAGGTCAAATCATATGTCATTGTGTCTCTCAGAAAGAGATTTCTGGAATGGTATGGCATGCTTCTATTGGACTCCCAGATTGAAAGTTATTAAGGTTTAAGCGAACAGTGCATTGTCCGAGTGCACGTACTTTGAGACGATGGGACCCACATGGCCCGAGGCACCTTGGACAGCCACAGGTACACCTTCGGCTCCCCCTCTATAAATAGAGGGCTTGGGGTGGCCATTTTCAAGAGAGAAAAGGCGAGGAAGCCCACTTTATTTTGCTTTTGTACACATTTTAAATCGAAAGTGCTTTTCTTTCCAAACACACGTGAGCTTGTGTTTTGCTATATTTCTACCTAATTGGGGCGAGTATTCATTCATTTAAAGCCATCTGAAGTCTTGTTGGCAGCCCACTGTAAGACATCTCAGATTTCTTAAAGCCTTTCTCCACTTTCATTCATGCGCAATTATTCACGTTGAGAGTCGTGTTGTATGCGTATGCATATATATATATATATATATATATATATATATATATATATATATATATATATATATATATATATATATGCCTAGATCTTAAGCTCACCTCTTATCTAGCTCACCTTGCTCACCCCCATTTAGCGTGCCATTGGGTGATGATTCAATCCAAATCACTATATGTAGGACTGTTGTCTTAGCTTTTACCAAGGGACAACATATAGCGATGGACCGAACATATAGCGACGGACATAATCGTTTCGGTCCGTCGCTAAAAGGGGGTGAGCAAGGTGAGCTAGCTAAGGGGTGAGCTTAAGATCCGGACCATATATATATATTTCATGTCCTGCCTAGAGTTTACTTTGTGGTAGTTGATTATCCATATATATATTTACAGCTTTTATATATAAATAACTGTTTACAGCTGTTATACATATTGCATCATCATGTGAGCCTAGGAATCATGTGATCACAGATTTATTTCACGAATCTAGATCGGTTCCCGTGATGGACATTTTCAGCTGCAACCAGCTTATACATTATTTACAGTGTATGGATTTCCTTAGATGGCTCTCATGCCCAGAAGGAGTTCGGCACTTCTATGTATTTTATTTTCTCAAAGATGCTTCGCATCTCAAAAATAATAAAAGCAATCAAGCCGAACACATAATAAAATGGAAGTATCAAAGGCCTCAATTACTATTGAGCATAAGGGTTTGAAAAATCTATTTTACAAAACATCACTTCCATATCTCGTTAAAATTGAACTTTTATACAAAATTCAAACCCTTTGTATATAGGTGCAAACGAGGCATAGCACTACTTTCGGATAACAGCACATAGACCCACGCACACACACATTCAGATAAGAGTTTAAATTAAAAAGTATCGGTCACCGTAGATGTCGGGGGGTGCCTAACATCTTCCCTCCGCATAACCAAGCTCCCAGACCCTAATGAATCTCGGTTTCACAGACCAGTTAAATAATGTCACATCACTGAGGTCTATGTGCAAACCATTTTCAGTTGAGTTGGTATAACCATTTAAAAATACCAACTGGCGACTCTTACAATCCAATCGTCGACATATATATGTCGGACCTTTTCAAACTTGTTTTTTCAAACAAATCTCATCTAACATGAGAACACCAAAAGACAGGAGCAGAAAGGGACAAAAAATCCCGACATCGACAATTTTACGCACTCCTATTCCTAACATTGCGGGAGGGTAGATTTGTCTTTTGGAATAACCACAAAAGAAGACAACTTACATCCATCTTAGGATATCTAGGAAGTTTTCAGCTCAACCGGAACACAAGCAGAACATCATCTCAAATCGGGAACACAGGTGTCATTTCATTTCAAATCTAGGAGATAACAGAGATATGAGATCAAAAGGCCAAGCAACAACACAGAGGAGAGAGATCGATCTGTCTCGGCGATAACTGCCATGACGTTCGGTTCGGTCGAGAGACAACTTTGGGAGTAGTAACCCCATCCTTGGTGATAACCCCGAGGATGCCATTGCGATTCGGTGATAACCCGAAATGCTTTTTGCAAACACATGCAAACAATCGACTTCAATCGGATAGCGATGAGGCATACAAACAAAAGCGTCAATCTCGGATGTAACCACGAGCAGCGTCTACTTTTTCGCTTAAGCCGGCGATAACCCGGTGAGAGTCAACACGTCATCTTCTTGTCTCAACAAGATGATATCACTGACATACCAACAAGTGGTCAATCTCGAAATTTGTAACCACGAGCAGCGTCTACTTTCAACTCAAGCGGCGATAACCCCGGCAAGAGTCACATCATCTTGTTCCTTCGACAAATGGCGCGTCGTCTCAACACTTCATACATACATACATACAACAATGTCCCACAAGAAGTAGAAGATTGACAATCCCGAGTGACTATTACGTGTGGCGATACTTTGGATAGAATTTGAAGCTTGAAGACCATGGGCATAGACCCTCTTCGACCCGTACAACCTCTAATCCATGTCATTCGTAACTCTCGACACAAGCGATCGAAAATGCAGATATACGCCCGTTCGGATGCTCGGATTGAAGTTCTGCAAGTTCGAGCGGACATTACGATTTGCATTGCGCGCGTCTTCTACGAGACAGCCGGGACCCATGAGGCTCGGATCCACCACGACCGGTAGCTTGGTACAAGCTGCGGCTGCTGCGAATGTACTGCTGACCATCGATCTATATATATATAGGTGAGGGTTGACCATTTGAAAGGAGAGAGAGAAGGAAAAAAGCGAGGAAGCCACTGTCCATTTTGCTCTGCATATACATCTTTTGAGTGTTTCCTCTTCTTTAAACACTAGTTAGCTCACATATAGCTACTTTTTATCCGAGGGAAGGTGAGTGTTTATCCATTTAAAGTCTAAGAAGTCTACTTTGGCAGCCCATTGTAAGCCTTCTTACATTCTATAAAGCCTCTTTCTCATATATCACACCTTTGTTGTACCGTTGATAGTCGTGTGAGTGTGTTTGCCGGACTTGGTCAAGTGGTTTTTTCATTTACATATATATATATATATACTAATATATGTATATATTTCATATATATGGACTAACATTATCGAGTTATGCCTCGATTGAGCCTGAACTTGATGCGGGCGTTTTATCTGCTTATATATATATATATATATATATTATATATATATATATATATATATATATATATATATATATATGGATATACATATAGGGAATTTTACATCGAGCTTTAATTATATATATATATATATATATATATATATATATATATATATATATATAATCTTTATCGAGACATATCGATGAGCTTTGGATTTTACATCAAGTGCGTTTACTCGCTTTTTATATATATATATATATATATAATTCTTTGTCGGACATATCATGATGAGCGGATTTACATCGGTGCGTTTCTTGCTTTTTTATATATATATATATATATATATATATATATATATATATATATATATATATATATATATATATATATATATATATATATATATATATACTACTTATTGGCCTTTTTTTTGGCCTTTTACGACTTTATTTACATTACATCTGCACAGAGTTTACCGTGGCGGTTGATCGCTTTTCTGACTTTATTTACATTTCGTCACTTTGGAGTTTACCCGTGGCGGTTGATCATATATATATATATATATATATAATATATATATATATATTTACGCTTTTATATATTTACATTTTCGATCCCCCATGGAGTTGCTTACGTGGTGGTTGATCGATATATATATATATATATTTATGACTTTTATATATATATAGCTACTACTTTGCTTTCCATACAAATTGCGGTATCATGTGAGCCTAGGAATCATGTGATCACGAGTTGATCTCTTGAATCTAGATTCGGTTCCCATGATGGACATTTTTTAGTATGGCGACTTGTACATTATTTTACGATGTATGCAGAGTTTCCTTGGATGGTTGTCATGCCCATAAGGAGTTGACCTTTCTTGTATATTATTTTCTCGAGGATGCTTCGCATCTCGAAAATAAAAGCAAACAAAATAGAACATTTAATAAAATGGAAGTATGAAAAGGTCTCAATTCTATTGAGCACGAGGGTTTGAAAAACCTCTTTTATAAAACTTCATTGCTATATCTTGGTTAAAAGCTGAATTTTTCTATAAAATTCAAACCTTGTGTATATATAGTGTGACGAGGCCCTACACTACTTTCAAATAAATTGCACATTGATCACACACACACACACATTCATATAACAATTTCTTTGAAGAGTGGCGGTCATAGTGGTAACACGGATGTCGGGGGGTGCCTAACACCTTCCCTCGCATAATCAAGCCCCCGAACCCTTAATGAATCTCGGTTTCACAGACCCGTTTAGCAGTGTCAAATCACTGGGTCAATGTGCTAACCTTTTTTTGGTTGCGTTAGTGCGACGATTAAATACACCAATGGCGACTCTTAAAGTCAATAAATCGACATTATACATATCGGACCTTTTCACTTTTTTTTCAAACAAATCTCACATTAACATGAGAACACCAAAAAAGAACAAGTGTGAAAAGGACACCAAAAATCCCGGCGTCGACGGTGGCGACTCTCTTTGGGACTCGATAAGAGGGCTTAAGCCGCTATTACAAGCTTTTCAAAATTGTTATATGCTTGTGTGTGATTGTTGCATTTACATTTACGATGAATGTATGCGAATGCATCTTAATTATTACCTTTGCTAAATATCTATCTGTGATATTAGTGCTTGCGCACATATCATCATTTTGCATAAGCGGTGAGACACGTTGTATGTGAATGTATGTTGTGTGGTCCCTCCACGAGGAGGCTATCTGTCGGTGTTTGATTCTTTGGACCCGTGGGAAGAATAATTCCCGGGGCTCGGGAAAAGGCACCACTCAGATTCGCTCGGTTGAAAGGCCGGATTAACTTCCGTCGAGTAGATTGCGATGATCAGGAACCTTCATGCTTGAAAAAGCGCGAGTACCCTAAGATAGGTCGACCTACGATAAACCAAAAGCGGAGAAAGTCTCTTCATTCTTTCCATTTTCAATTACTTGTAAAAGCATTTACTTGTAATTTTATTCCATGTTCATCCATATGTAATGGAAAATATGAAGAATATCATGCATGACATGTTATCAATTAACAAACCCGGTTTTGCGGGACAAATTCCTAAAAGCGGACATGTTATGATAACATTTACATTACCCTAAGACTAAACTACGTAAGTCTTTTGTAGGGAAGCAATTGGGCACATTACGCTCAAAATCCAAAAAAGGCCACAAGCTTCTGACCGATCATGTCTTCTTAGAGAGCAGTCTAATCTAATCTGTTTCCAGAGAAGAATTTGCGGATTGAGTAAACAAATCACAGACTTGGTATTTGTTCTCTTGAAAAAATTACACGGTCTACTCGAGTGCGAAGATACCTACATGAGAACCCTTTACACAAGGAGTTCAAGAGTGCGGAAAAAACAATTCCAGAACATCGGTTGGATACAACCAACAAAGAAGACTTTGAAGGCACCCATCTCGAGGAGATCCGGACAGCGGTGACATCGGGAAGAAAGTCCTTCAAATGGAGAAACCATTACGTGTTCTCAAAGTTGGAACTCATGGCGGTGTTTCATATCTGAGACCTTTGCATATTCCTGGTGTTCATTATCAGGAGAAATTTAAAGCCCACGATTTGAAAAAAGTATGGCGGATTAGGGGATCTTATACACATTTAAAAGTGTTCATTGGAGAACTTCGGATCTTATCTTTGAGAATGAAAAGCTCGAGAATCACATTTATTTGAGAAAAAAATCATTTGGAGAAGCCCGTTCATGGTATACAGTTTAGACAACTCTAAGATCCATAGTTGGGAAGAGTTGGCCCACGCCTTCCTCACTCAATCTGATTTTCAATCTCGGATGGCTCTGGCCGGTACCAAATTACCAAAGTCGAAAGCAGATCTAATGAGTCATTGAGAGAGAGTATGCAAAAAGTGTGGGCGCCTTCTTTGCTCAAGTTATTCCTTCCATGATGAGAATCGAAATGGTCATGACTTTCATAGATATCTGAGGAAGCCCCTTTCTATGAAAGAGTTCTATTTAGTATTGGCAAAGCATTTTTTGAAATGATCAAACATGGTGAGATGTTGAAATGGGATTGAAGTCGGTAAGATTCAAGACCTAGCCAGCTCTTAAAAGGCATTCTTTGAGCACATCGATCCGGATCTTATGGAAACAACCCGGGAGGAATCCATAAAAGAAAAAGGAGGATGTTTCCTTGATCTACAAGGACAAAAAAAGGCAATCAAGCATGCCTATCACGGAGGAGAAACTTCTCCCTTTTCGGCACAATCTTCAAACCCTCCATTACCTAAAAGTGGAGAAGTGAAAGCGGCCTCGAGCGTTCACACCCTTAGGGGACTCGCTCGAGAATATTCTTGCTCTTACTTTTGCTCGGAGAAAATTACATCTTCTTCCACCGGTGACCCTAATGGGAAGGGTTTTAATCTTTACTCGGAAGTGTGCTTACCATCTTGGGGCACCCGGACATGATACTCAAGATTGTTGGGCCTTGAAGCATAAGATTCAAGATCTAATAGACAATGGTGAGATCGTGGTCACTAAACCCGATCAACCTCACGTTCAAGACAACCCTCTTCCTCGACCACAAAGAAGAAGAGGTCAACATGATCGGTTGGACCTTTGGACATGGTTCCAATTCTCTTGGTGAATCATCCCGACCCATCAAAGGCGGTGTTGACAAATGGGATTATGCAAAGTTCGGTTTACCATGGAGCGAAAAATGAAAGCTCTTTGCAAACAAATTGAGCAATTGGCGAGCGGTGACCCACCATCATCAAGTCAAGTCACGCTTGATGATTAATCGGCGAGAACACGCCTATCTCCTTCCATTTGTTATGAATGCTTCATCAACACCTTGAAAGCGAAGCTATGGAGGATAAGGTTACAAAGCGAGCAAGTGCTAAAGCCCGTCGGGATTTTGCGATAAAAGGAATTCACCTATTTGGGCCAATCTATGGAGGAGATACTTCAAATGTTGATCAGCGAAGGAAGAATCACATTCTTCTACCTCAATCAATCCCGCTTCGAGGCGGTTCAATCTGATGAAATGTGTCGATATCATTTACATTCTCGCGGTCATGACCACGGAAGAATCTTTGGGCACTCGCCATCTCATTGAGAATCTTATTGATAGCGGTGTCCTGCAAATAGCGGATGATTACCTTTATGCTGACTTAAGGGTGGGAATGCATGCCCTACCCAATGGAAGGATCGATGGCGATTATATCGAAGTGGATGATGAGGCTGTCAAAGTATTTCCCATACAACCAATTCATCAAAAAGGTGACAATCCTTTGAAAGTGGCGCACGAGCAATTCCTTTACCTTTGGACTCTGACATCTGTTGTCGACACACAAAGTTCCATGGAATTATGGAGAAAATTTGAAGGATCCACGTCTCATACTACTTTGCTACGATGGTGTCGAAAGAAAATCCATTGTACCTTCCTCAGCGGGTTATCAAGCCTACTTGCGAAGCAAAGGGAAGTTGCCCATGGGAAGATTGAAAAAATTCCTCCGTACTTATGGGCCATAATGAAGCAAAGTGGTTTTAAGCTTGCGAGAAGCTCCACTTTGATTTCAATTACGGACTGGTTTTCTCTTAGAGGAGCATCGGAAGATCTTGCTAAAGGTTTTTTGGAAGAAGCCTACCTGCCAAAATCGGTGAATGTAGAAAAATTTCAACATTTGGTTGATCACATTTTCAATGACAATGTGATATCCTTCGCTTGATGATGACATACCTCCGAAGGCCGGTCATTGCAAACCACTTTGCACATCGCGGTGTTGTCTAGGGTACATGCTAATTTGGAGTATTGATAGATGGAGGTTCATCTACGAATATACGTCCTTATGCCACCTTGGTGAAGATGAATATCAATCTCAATCGAATCCAAAGTAGCCATCGACGATCATCAGAGCTTTTGATGGATCTCGGTGAAATTCCGTTGGAAAGATTGAATTGCCAATTGAGATTGGTCTAATACATTCAGCGTATCCTTCCACGTCCTCAAGATAGATTCGAGGATACAACTTTGCTTTATTGGGAGACCATGGATACACATGGTTTGATTTATTCCCTCCACCTTACATCAACAACTCAAATACATCATCAACAACAGTCTAGTCTTTTATCAATCTTTGGTAGGAATGTCTAGATCGGGAACTCTACCAATTATCGACTTGATTGAGGAAGTTGGTAGGCGATTCCATACTACGGAAGTGAGTAAACACATGATACCATTCTATTGGGCGCCACTTCCGTACCCAAGATTTACGATGAGGTTATATCGACCACTCAAGAAATGATGTTATTGGGTTATCAACTTTGGACAAGGGCTTGGTAAGGATCAGCGAGGGTATTAAGCACCCTATCAAATGTCAATCAAATTGGGACGGCCGGGCTGAGGCTATTACGCTAGTTCACTCACGAGGAACCCTCGTAAGCATAAGCGGGTTCCTCGAACTTCCGCGCATGCGGCGATTTTCTATACCTTTCTCGCATGAGTTGATGCGGTCTCGATAAAGGTGCCGACCCATCTTTGTGGCTATCTTTGTTTCGAAACCGGTGCCAATCAAAGCTAAAGAGGTGTTGATTCACGATCCGAAGCGGAAGAAAAGGAGGCGAAAAGCGTAAACATGACCTTGCCTTGATGATGGCGGGCATTAGCGTCATTGTTCATGATGAACACACCAGCAGATACACCCAGACGATGATTGCCCGGATGTCATGGTTATCATTCGGGAAAAGGAGGACAGCGGCGATCCTTTATCACTGCGATCCATCGGGACTTTTCCCTCGACAATTGGGCGACCTCCATACATTGGTCGCGAGGGTAAAATGGGCGGAAAATCCCTACGCCACTGTAGATAACTTTAATTGCTTGCTTTCCTTTCTGACCTTAGCGGTTATTTTATCACGTACATACTAACACTTTTGTATGATCGAGCAGTTGCATATATTAAGTGAAAGCATATTTTTGTTTTGAGGACTACGAATTTAGATGTGCATGTACTTTGATGAGGTGCCTTTCTCTCCTGAGAAGTTTGTAACTTTGATGCAAAGTTGGACTCGAGACTTGATGGACATCGAGAGGACATTGAGACACCTCGAGAGATTAAGGAATGGGTCGTGACAAACCCAAACCCAATCTTGATCAAACCACTCCTTTCAATCTGGAACCTTAAACTGACCTAAGCTAATCCAGTTAGTTTGGACCTTACCACAAATCAGCGGAATGACATGGTTGCCTTTATTAGCCCAATTCAGGATGTGTTTGCATGGTCTCATGAAGACATGGTGGGATTGTCCTTGACATTGTTCTTCTTCGCCTTCCCATTAAAGAAGGATTCAAGCCGGTTAGGCAAAAGCTCGGCGATTGAAACTTGAGTGGAGTTTAAAAGTTAAAGAAGAAATTGTGAAACAATTTCAAAGGTTGGCATCATCATGGTGTCTACATATCGGAGTGGATATCAACATTGTTCCGTGCCTAAAACCGGGGGAAAGGTGCGAGTTTGCGTGGATTATCGAGATTTGAACAAAGCTTGCCTTAAAGATAGCTTTCCGTGCCATTTATCCACATTCTCATTGACAATCTTTGCTTTCGATTATGGCATGTACTCCTTTCTTTGATTGCTGCGGGGTACCATCAAATTATGGTATTTGAGGAAGATCGTGAAAACTGCTTTCATCACGCCTTGGGGAACCTTTTACTCTGAGGCGGTTGTCATTCGGCCTCATCAGCGGGGGGGGCAACCTACCGTGACTATGATGGCTCTTTTCCACGATTTAATGCACAAAGAGATAGAGATCTATGTGGATGACATCATTGTCAAATCCGGAAGGAGGATGACCATTTAGACCATCTCAAAATTTACATTCAGCGAGGTTGCGTAAGTACAACTTAAAGTTGAATCCTTGAAGTCGCCTTTGGTGTTAAGTCGGGCAAGTTGCTAGGCTTCCTAATCGACCACAAGGGATTGAGCTGGATCTACCAAAATCCGAGGCCATCGAGGAAATGCCCATTCCTCGAGACGAGAGAGAAGAAATACGGGATTTTTGGGAAGGATCAACTTCATTAGCGATTCATTTCTCAACTCACGGCAACTTTGTGAGCCGATCTTCAAATTATTAAGGAAGAACTCCTCCATGAAATGGAATGATGAGTGTCAAAAAGCCTTCCTCACAATTAAGGAACAAGCGATCAGCGCTCTCTTTTTTGGTACCTCCGGGGATGATGTTCCCCTGTTCATGTACCTGTCCATAAATGACAATGCTATGGATTTGTATCTTTGAGGAGAGAAAGACAATAGAGGCGAAGCGAGCTATCTATTACCTCGACAAAAGATTGACATCGGTGAACACAAGTACACTCGATCGAGAAGACTTGTTGTGCTTTAGCATGGGCTTCCATGAGATTACAACATTATCTCCATGGTCACACAACCCATCTCATATCGCGTGGATCCTCTTAAGTATGTGTTGACAAACCCATACTAAATTGTCATTATCCGGATGGCGGTTGATCCTCTGACAATTTGACATCATCTCTACGTGACTCAAAAAAAAGTCGGTCGAAAAGGTCGAGGAATTGAGAGATCAATTGGCATTTGCACTCTGAGGGATTACAAACCCTTAGAAACATACTTTCACGATGAAGGAGTAATGACAATTCGGCTACCACATCGATACGATACATATCGTTCGTGGAAAATGTATTTTGATGGGTTTATTAACTCGAGAAGGCTCTGGGTAGGGGGCGGTTTTAATATCATATGGGGAAGCGGTATCCGTCGCCGTCAAATTGCGGTTTATCAACACCAACAACGGTAAGTGAGTATGAAGGTTGTATCATGGGACTCAAACTTGCCGTTCGATGGGTATCGGCGGTTAAGCTTGTCTTTGGGGATTCGAATTGGTAATCAAGCAATCCACGAGGAATCTATCAAACCAAAAAAATTACATTTTTTGCCTTACCATCGGCAAGTTCTCTGAGATGGCTTTGGAGTTGAAGAAATCTCCTTTCTACACATTCCTCGTAATAGGAATGACTTTGCGAGATCGCATTATGCGTTGGCCTCCTTGGTTTACATACGACAAGGAAAACATGCAAGCATCACGATTGCTATCTGAGAAAGCCCGATCTATGGGAATTACATTGGAGAAGTATCGGATGAGTTGCCTCCCATCCACAACCCTTGGTATCAACATATCAAGGAGTACTACGAGATGGATCTACACATTTGGCGAGCCCTAAGCGAGAAAGGCGGATTCATCGACTTGCTTTATGAAATTCTACTGGCGGAGATGCACTCTACAAAAGAGATGCGAGGATTAGGTCTCCTCGGATATGCGGACAAAGACCAAGCTCGGTGACTCATGGATGAGATCCATGGTGGAGTATCTGGCCCTCACATGGCGGACCCCTACTTGTCGAAAATTCTCGAGCAGGGACATTATTGGCTTACACTCAAAAGTATTTGTGATGATCACGTCGAGAGGTGCTATCGATGTCGATTCATGGGAATGCTATCACGCCCCTCGAGGAACTCCTGATATGAGTTTGCCATGGCCCTTTTCAATGTGGGGAATGGGCGTGATCGGGCCCATCGAGCCCCAAAGCCGATAATGGACATCGATTCATATTCACCATGATCGACTACTTCACCAAATGGGTTGAAGCGACTTCCTTCCCGGGGTTACTAAAGAAGTCATCATTGCTTTTCGCCGAAACAATGTTGTTTGTCGATATGGACAACGAGAGGTCATTGTGTAGAGACAATGCTAAAAACCTCAACAACAACATGATGGAGGAATTATGCGAGAAAATTCCACATCAAACATCTCAACTCTCATCATCTCTGGTCAGAAGATGAATGATGGTCTTTGTTAAGCGGCTAATAAAAACATCAAGAAGATCATGCGAGAAAATGTCGCCGATCACAAAGGATGGGCGACCTCTTGCCCCTAACTTTATTAGCCTCTGAGAACTTCAATGCGTGCTTCCTTTGGGGCAACCCCTACTCGTTAGTCTATGGGATGGGCGGTGCTCCCCATAGAAGTGGAAATGGAATCCCTCGAGTATTGATGGATGCTCGGTTGGATGAAGACCAATGGGTACAAAGGCGGTATCACCAATTGTCTCTAATAGATGAAAAAAAGCGAACCGCGGCTATCTTCCATAGTCGATTATATAATGAGAGGATCGCATGCGATCCTACAAGAGAAAAAATCGACTACTGACAATTCAAACAACATGACTTGGTTTTGAAGAAGATCATTGACAACCAAAGATCAATCTAAAGGAAAATTGCCCCTAAGCTGGGAAGGCCCATTTATTGTCAAAAGAAGTATTGACGGGGAGGTGCTCTCGGGTTGCGAGGAAATGGATGGCGATGAATTTCCGCGACTTATCAACTTCGGACGGACAGTGTGAAGCGGTACTATATCTGAAGTAACCATCGAAACAAACATCTGGTTTTGATCATCAATCACCGGTCATTCGGTTTTGAACCCTCTCTCTTTTTACAAACTCTTACGCCCCGAGGGGAAACATACACTTCAAACCCGGTGACTGGTTTTATTCCATTTCAAACTTTTCACACTGCTTCTCACGAAGGCGAGATTAAACTTTTAAACTTTTTTCTCACTGCTTCCACGAAGGCGAGATTAAACTTTTCACCCTGCTTCTCACGAAGGCGAGATTAAACTTTTTTCACCTGCGGTTTATCCTCAAGATAGGATTAAACTTTCTCCACACTTGCGGTTTATCCCCTCTATGGGATTAAACTTTCTTCTCCCATGATATATATAGCTGCGCATGGGATTCACGCTTCTCTTAATTGCGATTCGTCACGAGGCGAACTCGTCGACTTTGATCTCCACGATACAGAAGTGCGTAGGCAACCATATTCTATATGGCGGTCGTAATAAAGAAAAAATAACAAAAACATTTCTACCCTTTCTTCACAAAAACAACAAAAAAACAAAAAAAATACTTACTACACCCATCGCCTCCGCATTGACGTTGAACCTCTCTTACACGAGGTTGAACTACATGAGACTTGATCTCTCTTCAGCGAGAGTGCGTGGCGACCACCATTCATGGTGTCTTGATCTAACCCCTACCGAACAAACATACTTGTCTGCAGATCTTTGGGATCAACCTTCAAATTGCCCCCCACTTCATCGGTTTTGGATCAAAGGGATGGAATTATCAACCTCTTCTCACAAATAGAAGATTCGGTGACCATCTAAAAGGCTGCGATCGTGCCTCAAAAAAAAGCAATACCAACCCATAAGAGATGGAATTAACTAGGCTTCTCACAAATAGAAATCTTGGCGACCATCGTAGTGCGGTCGATCTCGAGAGAGGAAGAAACTACCCTCCTCTCCATTTTTCCATCTGAGATACCGGTCCCGAAGACACAAAGATGGTAGGGATTTTCGGTAATCAATGATCCAGATTACGAGAGACCTTGCGGCGTCTCAATGTCCATCTATCGAGGATAAGTTCGAGAATGCATCAAGATCAAAGGCCTGGAGAAAGCGAGGCAAACATCAAGCAAGTATCAAGGCATAACTAAAGGGAAGTGAATCAAAAAATATATTTCCTGCCATACATAATCTTGTTTGATATATACATATGTGTTGTACATGACAAAAATGGCTAAGCTAGTGCATGCGAGGAAAATACAAAGCTATCTCTGAGATCTGTATACATGCGAACTATCGGATCTAACATAGCATCCCTCTACGAAGGCGGAGGAAGCCTTTGCAAGCTCACCTTGAGGTATCTACGAGCTAGCGGATCGGAGGCTAGCTTGCATGGTGGCATAATGCTCATCAATGTAAGCACTCATGTCGGCCGGTGGCCGAAGTCATCTGGGATCTCTTTGAAGTGTTATGCTGCAATGGCCACATCCCTAGCAGATAAGGCGGCATCCGCTCAACTATCAATGCATCCACTGGTGATCTAGCCTCATCCCCTCTCTATGAGGCGGTATCTCTCTCATCAAGAGCTATCGACATCGTGGCCCTAGCACGATCTCTATCATAGGTCATCGGATGTAAGCTCTGCTCCAAATGTTGTCTTAGAATCTTGAATGCGGTGGTGGCTTTTCGGGGTGGGAGAATCTATCACAAATCTTTGGTGACCCAATGAGTCAAGTCATCGGTGGGAATGGCGGCCTCCTCTATAGGCTCCTCATCGTCGAGAATCGGTCTCTGCTTTGTGGATCTTGCGCATGACCAATCGATATCATCTCTCCATCCATGCGGAATACTCTGCGAGAACAACTGGATGGTGACGAGAAAACTTCGGCCGACTCTCGTTGATCCCGGCAGGCATCTGACTGGGATCATCTCTCATTTGACAAGCGGTGTGATGTGAAGCTTGACTCACTTGCCCCCCTCATACGGATGAAAATCAGGGGCTGGTCAAGCCTGACACATCACGGCCCGGTGGGTGGTAAGTGATCATGCCCCTCAAAACCGACCCGGAGGAGATAATCCATGCGGAGCATGAGTAATGAAAGTATATAGGGTGAGCTAAGCCACGAACACGACAATATATCAAGCGGATCTCAATCTCTACGCGAAAGCGGACCAAGATCTGACATCATGTACACCCCATGAATTTGAAAAAGAGTGCGACATGGCTATCTCATGGGTGAAACAAAATCCATGATGTCTAAATGTGCTTGATCGGTCTCAAGTGTGACATGAACCACACATCTGACATGGCCAAGAGCTACTGTGAACACTCTGCTTGGGATAAGTGCGGCGGTATGTGGCCGACCTCAAGGTCTCTGCGATATAATCATCGGTACTGATAGTGCGACCCTCCACGAGCTCTCCTTTGCCATAATGGTGGCGATATCCGGCTCATCCATGTGCTGCGGCATGTATCGTATGACAATCGCGCATAGAAGCGATACATCTACTACTGGTGAGCATGATGATCCTCGGTGTGGTGAAATCCCCGGAATCTTTGTGCATAAATTTGTCCTCGAGCCAAACTTTGTCAAGCGAGGAAAGCTTATTTGGGATATAACATGGCGGGATGTAATCTCATCTGCACTACTCTGCGCCTCAATCTGTGAGAGTCATGAGCTGTCTACTCATGTCTCCCGTCGCCATGTGTGCGCAAGAGTGCATCGGGCGGCATAAATCGATCGTGCATACTCCTCCAAAGTAGGAGTCGACTCACGGGTCCCAAAGCGGAATACATGCATCCGGTACCCGGTGCTCTAGCATGCCCTCTACAAATCTGGAGGAACACTGAAACATCGGTAAGGTCATAGTATCTTTGACCAAATCATCTACGATCACCATATGCGATGGTGATATACTATCATACCATGATCGCATACCGGCTACCACCATAAATGGTGGGGTATGATCAATCTGACTAGCTATCGAAGAAGACATGTATGTATGGTAGTGTCATAAGACCATCCGAGGGGTCAATCTTTGAATATCTCTGGACATACATACATATGCATAACAATAACATGCATGATCTGATAGATGGCAATATGATATAGGGAATGGAAAAGCGTGCATACATTCTAAGTATATCATCATCTAATACATCTCTGTCTGACTAAAATCTGGGGAAATGGGGGAAGAAGCTACCCAACATCTATGAGAGGCCTATCAAAAAAGATATAGCGAGAATGGGGTGAAGCTACCCGGTGACTATGAGAGGCCTATCGAAAAGAAATACATCGGAAAAAAAAGTCAATGGTGTCGATGTCCATCATCATCGATGTTGTCCACGATGTAACTCCTCTGAGTCTTTGGATCTCTATCTCTACGGGGATGTCGGGGCCTATACAAAGGAGGAGGATCTCTGGCGGCAAAACCATATGGGTCATCAGGGGACCGGTAGCCTTGATTTGGAAGGATCAAAAGTATCTACCTCTGCGGGATCTACGCCCAAAATGCGAATGAAAAGATGTGGTGGGTCCAGCTGCCGCGTCAAATCATCAATCATGTCACATGAGTCGGATCTACGACACGGGCTAGCCAATCCATCATCATCACGGATCTGGAACCATATCCCCATAAAGTGTGTGTGTGGCGGGTGCGAGCTCCAATCGTACGAGGATCCACCAATCTTTGGAACATCTCACGAGAGCAGGGGGCCCTCGACAATGTAAAAGCCGTCGATCCCCATCAATGGGATGTCGATGATGGGGGGCTGAAAGCAGGCCGATAACGCTGGCGGGGAGGCAAGATCGGCATCTGAATCTCTCTCTGTAGTGCTCTCGATAGCACGCTCTCCTAAATAGAGCTCCCATCCTCCTCCATCTGTGAGAGAGGAATCCTGCGGGTGGAAATGATGTACTCTACTCGATCGGTGCCCATCCTCAAAGCCGACTCCCAAATGCTCTCGAGTAGGGAATCCATGTGATGACATCGGTATCATCAACAACTCGTTTATGGCGACAATGAGTGAAACCCGACAACGAGGGACCTCACCGGTATGGAATGATGCCATCTCAGTCCTCGTGGATAGGTATCTAAACCTAACACGCTCACGGGGCGCAAACAAGGAAGCCTCTCATAGGCCCAAAAAACTGCCAACACAAAAGGCAAACATCTGCTTTGTCGGTCAACACTCTTAACCCACACATGGGAAAGGACAAGAAGAAACACTCACCGGTGAAATGGGTAGAATCCTAACCACGCCTCGGTCAAGCCCCTGCGATCGCATCGCATTCCCACGAGGAAGTAGGCAAAGGTGTAGGAACCCCAATCATACTCTCTATCGGTCCGCGTGTCGAGTGGCGCTAATCAAAGCGAAGGACATAGTAGAGAGAATTATCTGCTATAAAGCGACCCCTAATGATCATCGGGAACAATCATGAGAAGAATCGATCCACGACTCTCACATCATCGGGTATAGGCTCACTCAAGCGGCCCGCTCATAGCATCTATGCTCAAAGGACTGTCTCTGAGCAGTCACCCTTGGCGCTTCATGGAACTCCCAACAAGGATCGTGGCGGTGGGGTGATATATCCGCCGTCTGAGCACCGGCTCCCCTCAAACTCCATACATGATAAGCAGCCGATCCATCGGCGTCGTCATCATCACCTCATGATCCGACAAATGGGTGGTGAGTGCAGGTGGGACCTTGCTCGAGACAATGCCACGAGGTAACCCCGGGGGGCGATGACGGGTAGAATGGAGAAGAACCTCCGAATCCCCAACCATGGACGATCGCTCTATAGTCATCATGCGAAGGCACGATACATAGAGTGGATGCTAAACCAGTTCCTCGAAGTTTGTGTGAAGCGGGAACCTACATCAAAATGCGAGATCAACATCGGACTCCTTGACTCCTCATCAATAGGAAATAAGGAAGATTAAAGATCTAACTTCATACCTCGTTTTGCGTGCGGTATCTTTGAAGGATGCCTACTCAAGTCACCCGGAAGATGCAGGTTCGCCATGAATATACAGCAATTCCCTACGGGGAACACGTCTGATGAGGGCGGGAACCTCGAGCGGTACATCCTCCTCCTCGTCCTCGACATTCGGCACCTCGGCCGAATAGGGCGTACCACCCGCCTCCATGACAGCGAATTTGTTTGTCTCACAGAAAGCAAGCGTTGAGGCTCTTCAAAAGCCCTCCTCCGTACACGAGAAGTGGTCCTGGGAGGCTGCTTTCGGTGATCTGGATCCATAATATCTGGATAGCAAGTCTCAAAAATCACCTCGAGAAAGGGTGTGGTAATTTTCGTACACAGAGTCTTTTTCAAAATGCATTCTATGATTACATGCATACATGCATTATTTTAACATACATCTCTGATAGAGTTAAAAATGCATAATTACTCAATGCCTACATTTTTGGGAAAATTTTGCCATAGCCCCTTTGTAAATGGGACTATCCACATGCACATAGGCATGACTAGGTGGCCATTCAGTAGCACACCTATACACAGTCATATACATCATGTATGCATTCATCACATCACAGTAAAAATCCGTAAGTGTAATCTAATTACGGGATTATTTTACTATTCTACCTTTACTCATTTGTCCTCGAGATAGGATAAGAAATGGCGATAAAAGGTACCAATTTGCTTGCTTCAAAAGTCAAATTTTTTCACATCATTGTGTTCAGCATGGTTTAATACTAACATTTACTATGTTGAATATTTTTTATCAAGTCATATCAGCATGCATATTCACTACTATGTGTCTAAATGCATTTCATGCGATAAGTCATTTTCAGCGGACGAGAAATTGGAAAAAAAAATACATGCATGTGTTACGGGATAGTGAAGAAGCGCTTATGCGGTGGCGAGAATATATCGAGAAAGTTACCCGAACTTCGTGAGATCACGAAGAAGAGCTCTCGGATTTCCTTATTTGCGTAACTTGAAAATGACTTATAAGCGACCGACCACTATACATATAGCACGGTGGTGGCGCGTGAGAGTTAACTGCTGGCTCCTGAAGGTACTACCGGCCCCCTACATGGGTCCCCACCTCGGCTCGCTCGAGTTAGAGTTGCAAAGGAGGTCTCCTGGTGAAAAGGCCAAATCGGGAATAAAAAATGCTCTGCGATGGGCGGAGCGACTGAAATCTGGTTTCTCGTCGGTCGAGTTAAACTCCGTCGTCTCAATGGTATTCGCTTTGGATGCGGGATATCTTATACCAATGAGCTCGACTTTCATAAACCATGCTCGGCAATACCCCAAAGGTCGATGCCGTCATTTGCGAGGTTCTGACCCTAAACAATCCCGGCCGGGGAATTCTGTATGAAACCACGAAATATCAAACCTCCCCCCCCCGGAATTTACAATCTTGAAGTTATCAAACATCTCGCCTCCCCGGTGAAGTCTGCACGCACATCCTTCAAACATCTCGTCTCCCCCGTGAGAAATTTACAACATAATCTGACCATTGATACACACATCAATGAAGGTCAATGACCTTGACAATGCACCCCAGTGAGGATTCATCGGTGATACACACATCAGCGGAGGTCGAGGCAACCACAGCGACAACAAAAGCTGTTGGCGATAACTTTCCGGCGGTATGAGGGAACATGTTATACACATCCTCAAAATAGACGACTTTATTCCCACGGATCTCTTCCACACTGAGAGGTACCTCTATGGAGTATAAACCGGTGTCTAGGATTCAAGACTTTGGTGGTAGTCCCAGCGTCGACATCCTTGAAGACTTGGATCGCATGTCAAGCCATCTTTGATTGTCATCGGCGAGGATTACACGGCAATCATGCATCATGCATTTGCATCATGTTTCTTTGCATATAGCATCATGTTTATCTTGCTTGCATTTCAAGTGTCTAGGATTCTTTATCCTATCCATGCCTTGCATTGCATGAATATGATAAAGAGGGCATCTGTGAACACTCGAAATTTTTCTGCACTCTATTCCTAACATTGCGGGAGGGTAGATTTGTCTTTTGGAATAACCACGAAAGACAACTTACATCCATCTAGGGACTACTAGGAAGTTTCGGCTCAACCGGAACACAAGCGGGAACATCATCTCAAAAATCGGACACACACAGGAGTGTCATTTCCAATCTCGGAGATAACCGAGATATGAGATCAAAAAAGGAAAGCAACAACACGGGAGGGCAGTCTGTCTCGGCGATAACACCATGACGTTCGGTTTAGTCCGAGAGACAACCTTTGGGAGTAGCAACCCCATCCTTGGTGATAACCCCCGAGGATGCCATTGCGATTCGGCGATAACCCCGAAAATGCTTGTTGCAAACACACATCTGATCGACTTCAATCGGATGAGCGGTGAGGCATACAAACAAGCGGTCAATCTCGGATGTAACCACGAGCAGCGTCGCTTTTCCGCTTAGCTTAAGGCGATAACCCGGTGAGAGTCAACACGTCATCTTCTTGTCTCAACAAGATGATATCACTGACATACCAACAAGTGGTCAATCTAAATTTTGTAACCACGAGCAGCGTCTACTTTCAACTCAAAGCCGGCGATAACCCGGCGAGGAGTCACACATCATCTTGTTCCGCCGACAAATGGCACGTCGTCTCAACACTTCATACATACATACATACAACAATGTCCCCCAAAGGTAGAAGATTGACAATCCGGTGGTGACTATTACGTGTGGCGATACTTTGGATAGAATTTGAAGCTTGAAGACCATGGGCATAGACCCTCTTCGACCCGTACAACCTCTAATCCATGTCATTCGTAACTCTCGACACAAGCGATCGAAGAAATACGAGATATACTTCGTTCGGATGCTCGGATTGAAGTTACTGCAAGTTTGAGCGGACATTACGATTGCTGCATTTTGCACGTCTACGAGACAGCCGGGACCATGAGGCTCGGATCCACCCGACCACGAGCTTGGTACCGTGTAGCAAGTACAAGCTGCTGCTGCTGCGAGTATACTATGACCATCGATCTATATATATAAGGTTTGGAATTGACCATTTGAAGAGAGAGAGAGAGAGAAGGAAAAAAGCGAGGAAGCCACATCCATTTTGCTCTGCATACACATCTTTTGAGTGTTTCCTCTTCTTTAAACACTAGTTAGCTCACATATAGCTACTTTTTATCCGTGGAGGTGAGTGTTTATCCATTTAAAGTCTAAGAAGTCTACTTTGGCATGCTGTAAGCCTTCTTACATTATAAAGCCTCTTTCTCATATATCACACCTTTGTTGTACCGTTGATAGTCGTGTGAGTGTGTTTGCCGGACTTGATCAAGTGGTTTTCATTTATACATATATATATATATATACTAATATATATATATTTCATATATATGGACTAACATTATCGAGTTATGCCTCGATTGAGCCTGAACTTGATGCAGGCGTTTATGCTTTTATATATATATATATATATATATATATATATATATATATATATATATATATATAAAGCGTGGTGGGACTACATCGATGAGCACAGATTTTACATCGGGGGCGTTTAATTGCTTTTATATATATATATATATATATATATATATATTTATCGGAGATATATCGATGAGCTGGATTTTACATATGCGATTACTTGGATTTTTATATCGTTTTTATATATATATATATATATATATATAATTGTTATCGGACATATCAGATGAGCGGATTTACATCATCGGTGCGTTTCTTTGCTTTTTTATATATATATATATATATATATATATATATATATATATATATATATATATATATATATATATATTATATATCTGGGCACAGAGTCTACTTACGTGGCCTTTTACGACTTTATTTACATTACATCACACTTTGGAGTTTACTTACGTGGCGGTTGATATTCTGACTTTATTTACATTTCGTCACTTTGAGAGTTTACCGTGGCGGTTGATATTTTATATATTTATATATATATATATATATATATATATATATATATATATATATATATATATATATATATATATATATATATATCGCTTTTATATATTTACATTTAGATCCCCCATGGAGTTGCTTCGTGGTGGTTGATCGATCTGTATATATATATATATATATATATATATATATATATATATATATATATATATATATATATATATCTTACTATTATATTTACTTTTATATATATTCTTTGCTTTCCATACAAATTGCGGTATCATGTGAGCCTAGGAATCATGTGATCTGAGTTTGATCTCTTGAATCTAGATTCGGTTCCCATGATGGACATTTTTAGTTGTATGGCGGCTTGTACATTATTTTCTGATTGTTTGAGTTTCCTTGGATGGTTTGTCATGCCCATAAGGAGTTAAACCTTCTTTGTATATTATTTTCTCGAGGATGCTTCGCATCTAGAAAATAAAAGCAAACAAATAGAACATTTAATAAAATGGAAGTATGAAAAGGTCTCAATTCTATTGAGCACGCGGGTTTGAAAAACCTCTTTTATAAAACTTCATTGCTATATCTTGGTTAAAAGCTGAATTTTTCTATAAAATTCAAACCTTGTGTATATATAAGTGTGACGAGGCCTCGCCTTTACTTTCAAATAAATTGCACATTGATCCACACACACACACACATTCATATAACAATTTCTTTGAAGAGTGGCGGTCATAGTGGTAACACGGATGTCGGGGTGCCTAACACCTTCCTCTCGCATAATCAAGCCCCCGAACCCTTAATGAATCTCGGTTTCACAGACCCGTTTAGCGATGTCAAATCCTTTGGGTCGATGTGCTAACCTTACCGGTTGCGTTAGTACTGACGATTAAATACACCAATGGCGACTCTTAAAAGTCGATAAATCGACATTATACATATCGGACCTTTTTCACTTTTTTTCAAACAAATCTCACATTAACATGAGAACACCAAAGAAAAGTAACAAAAGGACACGAAAATTTCCAAACCATTTGGACAACCAATCAATTAGAAGGGCTCCGAAATTCATTTGCAATTTCATGACAATTGCAGCCATAACCCTTATTTGTAGATCACTAATAGTATCGTGTGTAGTATCTTTGCATAAGATACATTTTCCAGCAATCTCAGCTAGGAATTCAAACTCCTCAGAAAACTCCTTCTTCTTCATGTCTTTCAGATTTACATTTCCTTTGTAGCGCATTAACTTGCCTTCTTCAATGTTGACATCATCGAGATTCATCGGACCTTGGTCAGGAAACCCTAGGCATTGGTTGATGTCTGATGCTCTTATTTTCAAACTTACTCCCTTGACCTTTGTGGATAGAAGCCCAGAGTCTACAGTAGCATTTGAATAGAATTCCTTCACTAATTCAGTATAGACTGGAGTGTTGGCTTCTAAGAATTCTGAAAACCCAGCATTCTTTACAAGCTCAAGAATATCCTTGAACTTCTTTTCTGATCTTTCAAACTTCTTAGAACTGAGTTGGATTCCAGTTATAACACGTCAATCTTCTATTTTGAGGATTCAAAGTGTATGGGTATTCAATCTCAGGAATCTTACAAGAGATATTTGAAGGCGATTTGGGCGTAGCTCGAGGTTTGGTGGATTTTGGCTTTGAAAAAGATTTAGGGTTTAAAAAAGGGAGGGAGAAGAAGTCGATAGCCTTTGATAACTATTTGAAGGTTTTTGAATTTATCTTTATGATAGTTCCTTCTGACTCTGCAAAAGCTGTGATGTGTTAAAAAGCCATTGGTTGAACGATGCCCAATAAGAAACTGTAACTCCCCATAAACTGATTAGTTTTTTAGTTTTGATTTTTCTTTCAAGAAAATAAGCATTACTTAAGTCAGTTGACCGTTGACTTCTTCAGTGCGTAGAGTAGCTTGATGAGATAGCTATAGGCACTATGTTTTTCTTTGTCAACTCAACGATCATCTTCTGTGACCATGCTTTAGTGAATGATTCGTCATTAATCCCCAACTAGAAGTTACATGATTCATCAACAGGCTTGATCTCTTTTGAGGAATTTTATGTACTCCGTATGAGTTCTTGTGATGCATTCTATTTTAGCTCTTCTTCTAGGTTAAGGAAGCTCAGAAAGGGTTGGCCTCTTAGTATAAAACTTAGGGCTAGGTTTGTCTCTGAGGCGCTTATCAGAAGAGAGATTATATATACTTGATGGTAAGAATGTCATCACACCAGGTTTACCAGAGTTTGTTCATCATCATTGGATATACTTGATATTGGTATTTGTATAGTCAAGAAAGTGTATCAAGAAGTTTTTTCATCGTAGAGTTAGTACTTTTATACTCTACGATCAGGATGTTGATCGTGTGGTCTCTACGATTAAGATTGTAAGACTGAATTAACTATCAGTCGTAGAGTTTAGGGACTCTACGATCGTGAATAGAAACTTATTTGGTACATCAGCCATAGAGTTTTGGGACTCTGTTACTGGGAGAGGATTTGTTTGGATGAATCGGAGTTTCATTTCAAGAATCATTGAGGCTACTCTCAATACCTTAAGAATTGTAGGTGGATAGTTCATTATGTAGCATTATCTAGTGAAACACTTTTCGTTTTAAGAAAAACTTAAGATGAGCAGCTAATGATCAGCTTCTGGAGAATTCTTAGTCCAGTACTTTTTAGTGTTCATGTCTGATTCACAAGGCTTCATAGTAGAGGACTGGTGCTTTGTGACATGGTTATCAAAGATGTAAGGAAGGTTGAGCTTTCATCTGAGCTCATCTCTAAGTATAGCAATGAGTTCCACTTCTGCTTTTACTTAAGTTTCTTCATCGTGATCTTCATCTCCTCAGTTATTCTTGCATTTGCCTTTCTTGACTTTCTTGATTGAATTTTCTTGACCTTGGCAGTTTATTCAAAGCTAAGAGATTGTTCTGAAGATCTCCTTTAGGCTGAAATCATCATGAATGAATAAACTTAAATGAATCATATGGAGGTATCCTCAGAACTAATTACTCTACGATTATTGACAAACTACGAACGTAGTCTTTCTCATTTAGGCTTCAGTATCTTGTACACTCAAGAAGTTATGCTTCAATGGTGCATTCTTCATCATCAATGTTTGAAGATCTTTTGATATGAACTTCCTAAATGTTCCCTTTGGAATGATATGTTTTGCATGGATACAGCCAGCCGATCTCTTTTGTCTTGTCATGAATAGCCTTGACTTTGCAGCTGGTTGAATCCTTGTGACTGAAGCTATCTGTTTTAGTATTCCTTGTGTGGTTAGATAGACCAAGTACCTGCAGGTTAGGTAAATTTCTATTTTTGGTATCCATGATTGTTTGGGTCCTTTTGGATTAGTTTTCTCAAAATCCCAATTTCTTGTATGCTTGAATTTACATCACATTAGCATCAACAAACATATTTATGCATATATATCATATTTAGATATGACATTTATAATGCATTATGATGAGTGTGTGAATGATTAAGCTTTTTAATATGACACTCTTTTTCTTTGATTGTTTCACCCTTTGCTTAGTTATGTTCATAAATTTTAAATGTTCTTAGAGTAGGAATCAACTCTATTTCTTATTTGTATCTGGTTGATTCATGGAGATGATTAGTTTCTAAGAATCTTCAAGATGTTCCTCTAGTGTTGATCATACTCTATATTTTATCAAAAACACAGAACATTTATTTTGTATATCTTTGCATACATACCAATCCTTTAGCAAGAGTTAATCCACTTAAGCTTCATAGGATTTAGATTAACTTACGACGTACTCCAGACTTCTTTCAAGATGATATCTTCAACCTGAACTTGAGTGGAGAGAGAGTTTGTTGACAATTAAGTATCCAACCTTAATGTACTCTCTCTCTCCCTCTTTTTCAGGAAGAGTATAGTCTCTTGATAGAATATTGTTGTAGTACATAAGGTGATGCAACATAATGTACATGTAAGTGTTAATGAGGAACCATACCTTTATACTGTCAATTTCTTAACAGTCATTTTTGTCTTGCTATAATGATGTTGGGCATTGATGTGTAAATCTTTACATTCATTGCTGACAGCTTGTTGCTCCATTTGACCTTAGATCAAGCATCATCTTGGAGTTGACAACATAGGAAAGTCTTGGCAGCTTTAGTTCTTTGATAATCTTGAGTCTTAAGGATCAGATCCAATTGATTAGCCAAATACATATTGAACGAAATTTTCTTTCTTCTTTGGATAGACCTTTTATTTCATGTATAGGCCCTTCATCTTTCAGAACAGTGGATGACAGACTCTTTGCTTTTGATGCCCTTTTTGACTTTCCATCGTTGGTCTACAGACTGCTGCTTTACTTTGGACACGGATTGCTCTTGTTGCTATGTTTTGAGCAAAGACCACTCTAAGCAGCTTCAGGTGAATATGCACATTTACCTGTACGCATAATTTCTAACATGTGAGCTCATCTGTAATCACAAGTGACTTACTGGTAAACTAAGTTTAAAACATGGTTTGTGCCTAGGATCAGACTTAAAGCGTTAGTTTTAGAATATAGTATGAGAACCTATTTTGATACCAATTGTTAGTTCCCAGAGGGCACACAATAGATCTAGAAGTGGGGGTTGAATAGATGCTTTTCATTTTCAAAAAACTTTTATATTTTAGTTTATATTGCTAAGTAATTAGCAAATGACAAACTTAAGAATTATTTCAAACACAGCGGAATAGGTTAAGGTTCACCTACATTGATATTTTGTTGACCATTTTTCTAAAGTTAGTTTAGATGCAAGTGGCTATTATATTCATAGCCGTTATAGCAGTTATAGGTTCATAATGTAAATAACAGTATGTAAAAGACATAGGGATTTTAAGTGGTTAAGAGACTCAAGCTCCTAATCCACTCTTCTGCTTCAACAAGCAGGGATTCCACTAAGGAAGTCTTTACATCTTTGAATCACTAAGATTCCTTCAAGGCCAGTAGCCTTGGAACTTTAGTTCACTAAGAACTCTTCAAGTCTAGCAAACTTGGAACTTCAGTTCACTAAGAACACTTCAAGTTCAGCAGACTTGGAACTTAGTTTAGTCCCTAGGAAAAGGACCCCTCAGGCCCTAGCTTCTTGTTGATGTTGTTGTTGGTACTGAGCTGCTAAGATAACTTTAAGCTTGTTCATCCTTTGATACTTAGCACCTTGATGTGATCCTCTTTAGATTCTGCATCGAGACTGGATCACTATTGGACAGACTGCTAAGTTGTTCATGAAGCTCGTTCTCTTTGAGTACTTAGCAGTTTTTCACTTCTTCTTTAGTGCAACTGATCTTGTGGTTGGTTCTTATCTCAGCTTGCACATTCACCACTTGAAGCTTGCTAAGTCTTTGCACTTTTGGTAGACTCCGTCTGGCATTTAGCATTCCCCAAACCTTGGTTAACTTGTGTACAGATTTGGTTCTGTATTTGTCCTTCTTCAGCTCTTGGTGGTTCATGGTGATTCGTGGAATGGCTCTTTGAATCTTCTCTCTGATCTACCAATCTTATGAATGCAATCTTCTTGGCCTTCTCGGCTCTCAGCTTAGCTACCATTTTGAGTGGCATTCTCATTGTTGTTAAGTGAAGCCTTTTCTGTTAAAGCTCTTCTCTTATCTTACTTCACTTCTACTTTCACAGTCTCACTACCATTGAGATGTATTATGTTTTTGGCTATGTAGAACTCGTAGAGTCAATAACTTATTAAAACCAACAACTCTTCTGCATTCAAGATTCAGCTGTTAAATATCCTTTCATAAGCTTCCCGTTGGACTATAGCAGTTGGAAGCTATTTAAATTGGTTCGCAGATCTCGAGTTATTTGGTGCAGATTGCTAATGTGACGTGACAACCCCTTCTTCACTTTTCTGACATTGTAGTCTACTATTTCACCTGCCACATCAAAGATGTCACTTTAACTTGTTAGGCTGGTAGTCACCTTTATTTCTTCTTTCTGACTCCTCGATCAGAACATCAGGAGTTACCCTTCTACATCGATGTTTTCAATCAACAACGTTCGAATGTCAGTCTTTGTATTGAGACATTACCAAGGCTTCAATACTCAGATGACTGAACTCTATGATTCTGACGCAGATGACCTTGAACTTGATCGTAGTTAGTCTTTCACATATTGCTCGTTGACTAATTGAGACAACACTACGATTTTGAGAGTATTCTTTGGATTTTCAATGTAGAACCTCTCTTCCTTCACTCGTATGCTTCAATACTTCTGCTTGCCTTTGACTTGCATTAGAAACTTATAACTTGTTTGAATATTTTGGCCCTCCTAAACTTCAAGACTCATCTGATTGGTCATTCTCAGCTCTCTTTCTCCTTGTGATCTCTCGTTCACATATCATTAATGGTCTGACCCATGCTAAATCTTCTTTGTATATTCTTTATAGGTTGGCAAATATCTCTGTATAAACCGCATCAGTTCCTGGTCCTCATCTGGCAAGCACTACGATCCTAATCACTCCCACGATCGTCATCTTTTGTTTATCTTGAAAGTTACTGCATTGCTGACTTCCTTTTGTCAGTCATATTATCTGAAGTCTTCTTACTATTTCTTGTGGAAGACTTCCTTGAATGACTTCATTTTTCAATCAGGATGCTAATTGAATTGGTGCTTTGATCTTCTATTTGCTTGCAAGCCATTTGGTCAGTGCTCTCTGGCTTCCTTCAGGTAGATTGCATCTTTATAGTTCTGACCAGAGGCTACATTCTTTGGATGCTTTTGGAAGTGCTCATGTGTTGAGAATCGTGTTATCACTACGATTCTTCCGTGGCTTTGTGAGCACTGATAGACTTTGTCGAAGACTTTATTCTGCAGACTACGATTTTGGTTCTGCAGGCACTATGACTCCGAGAACAGACTACGATTTCTGCCTCTGATATGATCAATAGACTCCACGACTTCAATTGTGGTCTACGATTCTTGACTTGGCTCGGCAGGCACTTGAACCATCTCTACGATTCTGAGTGAGACCTTCCAAAGCAGATTACGATTCTGTAGCAACTTTCTTGATACTCTACGATTCTGCCTTGGCTTCTGCAGTCCCTTGGCTGGCTCGCCAGACTACGATTCTGTCTTGATAGTCTCCGAGTTCCTTGTCTCTCTTAGTAGACTTCGAACGCTGGTGCAGTGCTCGACGATAAGACAGACCTATCTGTTATGTGACAACCCGAGAATTTAGAAAAATTTTAAAATCATAATTGATTGATTTAAGGTTCAATATTAGAACCTAGACTGAAAATAAGTGTATGGAATTAGCAGTTCTGTAAAGGAATTTTAAGAATTTCAAAATTTTTGGACAAGACTTGAATAATTTGGTAGACTGTAAGTGATAGTCTGGTAATGAGGTATAATATTTTGCTGGATTTAAAATTCTTGTGAAGAATTATCAGGGTTAAGTATCAAAGTGTATACGAGTCGGTATATGTAACCATATATGTGAACAGTAAATTTTTATATGTATAATTTGTGGATAAGGATCAAATTTCGATCAGATAAGTTACATAGGTGACAAACCCTAAAATTATAATGAGAACGTTAGGGTCAAGTTATTAAACCCTAAGTATATCTTAAGAACGTCAACGTTCAGTTATTAAACCCTAATCAGATATTTTATGTGTATAGTTGTGATATAAGGATCAAGGATTGATCAGATAAGTTGTAACTTTAGCAAACCCTAAAGTTATGTTAAACATATGTTTATTAAGTTAAAAACTTTAACGAACTGTTAGAAACCCTAACGATCGGATCAAAGGATTAAGCTTAGAAAGGTATAAAACCCTAATTTTGAAAATCATGTGATTTTGAGTTAGATGTTGTTGTTAGATGTTTAGAAGTGTGTTTAAGGATGTTATTTAGTGATCTATGATATAGATCCATAGCATCTAGAAGCCAGAAAATCAAGTTTTAAAAACTGACCAAGAACCCTAAAATGTTGTCTGACAAGCCAATGTCAGGGCTCTTAGATTCTTGTATGTTAAAGATTTAAGGTGTTTTGTGTTATAGATATGTAGTATGCCATGTTGTCTACATGATCTCAGAATCGAAGCAGGTATGATCATGTGTAGATCTCAAGTTATAATCGGTCAAACATGGTTGGTGACCATGGAAAATCTGCTTTCGAAAACCCAGATTTTTCCAAAGAGGCTCTAACAAGCTTTTGCAGGCCATGAATCTTGTTGTTGTTTGTTAGTTTGGCCAAGTTGTTGTTGTTATGTTGTGGACTGGTATGTAATATACACATATAAGTCATTAGAACACCTAGAACCATTACATAATTACAATTAATCACGGTCAAATATGCGTTGACCAATTGCCTTGGACAAATTCTGGAAAACCCAGAATTCGTTGAAGAACAGTTCATGTCATGTATTTTGTCCGGCTCAGATCTTGAGCTGGTAATGTTGTAAAGCTATAAACGTCTTATATTATTGTACCCTGACATCAGGGATACAAGATAGAACCTCTAAATCACACAAACTAAGCCTAGAAAACAAAGATTTTAGGTGGCTAAATAGGAACCTTTAATTCTGAAAAACCCAGAAAAAAAACCCAGCAGCCTCTGACAATGAATTTGGAGACTTAGATCTCTTTGATCTGATGTTGTATGGCCATGAACTTGATATGGGATTATAGTATTACATAAGAACTACAATTGTAACATGAATTCCAGCCCAGAAAGCAACAAGAACACTGATTTAATTATGGTCAAACTTAGAACCTTAGCGACTGACAATGAGTTCTGGGTTTTGGTGAAGAACACCTATAGCGACGGTTCTGTCGCTATAAGGCCCTTTTAGCGATAGTTAGTTATAAAAATTAATTATTTTATTAAATAATTAATATTAAATAGTTTTTAATTATGAAAAAATACAAAATAAATTGTTAAAAATTATTTTAAAGCCCCGAAAATTAGTTTTTAATTATTTTGAGTATATTTCAAAAATATTTAATATTTTTGGAATATAAAGGTATTTAATTTATTTAATAATAATATTAAATAAATTAGTTAAAAATAATTTTAATACTTGAAAAATCATGAAAAATTATTTTATGGTATAAGAAAATATTTTAAGTTATTTTTAATAACTTTTAATATTTTGTGATGAATTTCATTAATAATTTATTATTAATGATAATTAATTTATTTAATAAATATATTAAATAAATTATGAAAAATTAGAATTAATGCTTTAAAAATCATATAAAATGATTTAAGTGTTATAAAAATATTTTAAGTTATAAAAAGTAACTTTCGATATTTTGTCATGAAAATATTAATATTTTAATATTAATAGCAATTATCGGATAATGGATTTAAAGGTTTATAAATCATATAAATGAGAAATTAAAGTATTAAAATACTTTGAAATATTATAAATATATTATAATATTATGTTATGATTTTTCATTAATATTTAATAATAAATAAATATTAATGATAAAGGAATATTAGGGTATTTATATTATATAAATATGATATAAATGATTCAAAAATCATGATAAATGGTAATAATTATCTGAAAATTATTCGAGCTTATGAAAAATATTTTGACTGATAATATAATTATCTAAGTTAAGTGTTAAGTGTTTAGGCAGAGTTTAATTGAACTTAAACTCGATAATTGTCTAACTAGACCATCGGGATGTTAGAATTGAGTCGGATTCAACTCAGACTGCAATAGTTTGACTTAATACCGAGTCTTAGGTAGTTTGTGTAGGGTTATGTGTTATGTGTTTAGGATTATGTTATAATTATATATATAACAGTATTATACTGTGATGATATTATTCTAATGTGGAGATCTATATTACTAATATTAGGTCTTCGGATAAAGCGTTGTAAATTGCGTAACAGTAATCGACTGTACAGGCAAGTTACTAAACTTGAACTCTTAATTATTGTGCAAGTTCTCTTGACTTGACCTCGAGTTGTTTATTCGAATATGTTTATGGTTAATCATTTTTGATTGCCATGTCTAAGAATTATTAAATTGCACTCTGTGCGTACTGCATGTATCAGGTATGAAAGGCTGATCACCTTCATTACCATTCGATTTATATATATATATATATATATATATATATATATATATATATATATATATATGTGTGTGTGTGTGTGTGTGTGTGTGTGTGTGTGTGTGTGTACATGTCCAATGTTTGTTCAGTCAAAAGTTTGTTCGTGCTAAATTCACAACTATATTGTTGAATTATAGCTAGCTTATTATTACAATTCTTTCAATCATGATATATCCTCAAATATACTTAAACTTGCTGGGGCAAACTTATGCTCACCCTTGTTATATCATGATAAAATATTGCAGATTAAGACGAATGCGTCGGATTCAAAAAAAGGTTAATTAAGAAAGTTCTAACTTTAGTTTGCATGTGCAGATAGATTGGTAACAATAATGCATGATAATATCTTTGTATGTCAGATAGGATAATGAATTTTATATAAGCTAAGGTTACTCGACCTTGGGAAATAGTGTGTAAATTTTTAATGTATAAATAATTTATGTTTATATCTTCCGCAATTAGTTATAGAATGATTGTACCAGATCCTTGGTGATTTAGGACCGGGATTTGGGGCTTTCACAATTGGTATCAAAGTTGTTGGTTATGAACCCTAAGTAGGAATACTTGAAACCAATAACCGCGGCGATTAGGATAAGATCTAACTCACATAGAGTTGGTTGGTAAGATTCAAAGACGAATCTCGACGAGTTGTAAAGATACAGAGTTCCCTAACTCTGATAATAAAGTTAAACAGTAGTGGTGAATAGATAGAGTCTAAAAGACTAAAAGTATAGGGATAGGAGATCGTAAAACAAAATGATCATAGTATAGAAATGAATCGTAATATATACGATGAGATCACTCCGTGATCTGATAAGATGATAGAAGGGAAAAGAATCAATCTAATGATTGAAAAGTTTATAGCAAGATTGCTATGTGTCAGTTGTACTATGAATTGGTACAGATTCAAGAAAGGATTATGAATACGGATTAAATAAAATTCGTATTGAGAAGGGAATTAGGATTAAGTGGGAATTATGAAATGTTTGTGTCGCGCTATTTGCTATATGCATGTTAAGAGGGTGATTCTTTTCTCATGTGTATAACAGATAGATAGGTTATAGGTAGAGAATATAAAGTTAAGTACGAGTTCTTAAAACTCATACTTATGCGACATTCTTGACTCATAGTTATATGAAATGTTTGTGAACCCCTCAGCGAATGGACGCCAAAGGTATGACTAGGGTAAGTTCTTAAACTCATATGATTGTGGCAATTTTATGAACTCATAAGTGTGGTTTAACTAACTGGGTATAGTTGTGTGTGAATGGAGAATTAAGAATTATAGGAACAGATAGATTGTTAAGCAAATGATTATTAGTGGAGACATAAGTTTTCCAAAACTCCTAGCTATGCTAGACTTTGAAATTTTGACATCAAGCTAAATACGCACTATGTGCTTTTAAAAAAAATTTTGTACACTCGTAATCATTTTTGAAACGGATTAAAGTATAGTCTATGCTACTTGTTTCAACTAGACGAAGATGATTTGAAATATCAAAATATATTTTTATTTATCACTCATGTACCATGTAACCTGGTACAGAGATGATAAAAGGTTGATGGAGTTGTAAATACAGGAATACTTAGTGTGAATTTGATCTAAAATCGTTATTCCACTATTGTATCATGTGTTATGACAAAGTCATACAATAATGGCATCCTCAAATGGACTGTTAATACAGTACGGCATCATGACGTCATTCTCAAAAATATTTTCAAAAATTTTAATTTGCCAACGGGGTTTGGCTACACCTGAATAATTCGATTGAATTGAATTATCTATATGAGTCTATGCTATTTGATTCAACTAGACTGATGCTTATGAAAACTCTAAATGTTCATTGAAAGAAATTTCTCGAATCAAATTGTTTTGGTGCGGAATCCAATAAGACTGAGGAAAAATTTTGTGCCTATGGCGGACGAGAAATGATCAACCCAAGTACATGGGGCCAAGAAAGGCGAGCAGGGCCGATCACCCACTATGTTCATAAGACCAGTGCGATTTGCCGATGAATTTCCATAAAACCTTTGCGAAAATGACAAACAAATAGTCTATATAACTCCTCAGCAAAATTTTAAAAAATTTTACTCTTGTGAGTGGTGTATTGGGTAGCATGTGATGATGTGTATGAATGGTGTAAGCGGTATGGTGTAAGGTGTAAGGTGAATTTCGGGGACGAAATTCTTAGAAGAAGGAATATGACAACCCGAGAATTTAGAAAAATTTTAAAATCATAATTGATTGATTTAAGGTTCAATATTAGAACCTAGACTGAAAATAAGTGTATGGAATTGGCAGTTCTGTAAAGGAATTTTAAGAATTTCAAAATTTTTGGACAAGACTTGAATAATTTGGTAGACTGTAAGTGATAGTCTGGTAATGAGGTATAATATTTTGCTAGATTTAAAATTCTTGTGAAGAATTATCAGGGTTAAGTATCTTAGTGTATATGAGTCGATATATGTAACCATATATGTGAACAGTAAATTTTTATATGTATAATTTGTGGATAAGGATCTAATTTCGATCAGATAAGTTACATAGGTGACAAACCCTAAAATTATAATGAGAACGTTAGGGTCAAGTTATTAAACCCTAAGTATATCTTAAGAACGTCAACGTTCAGTTATTAAACCCTAATCAGATATTTTATGTGTACAGTTGTGATATAAGGATCAAGGATTGATCAGATAAGTTATAACTTTAGCAAACCCTAAAGTTATGTTAAACATATGTTTATTAAGTTACAAAACTTTAACGAACTATTAGAAACCCTAACGATCGGATTGAAAACCCTAATTTTAGTTTCGGGAATTCAAAACCCTAATTCAAAATTAGAAAACCCTAATTTGGAATTCAAAAGTTAAGTTTATTTGGCTAAGTGTAAAATGTTATGGGATAAATGAGAAATATTCAAAATGCCCTTCAAGTTATAGGAGAAAAGACCAAATTGCCCTTAGTGAATACGAAATGACAAAATACCCTTAATTTAACTTAAAACTTAAGTAAAAGATTTGTGAAATCTTGTGAGTTGATAAGTAGGTTTTATACCCACTTATCCGGTATCTGTTACTTGAATTAGTTGCTTATATTCATGTTCTTAGTTACTTTTCATACATTTTATGTTATTTTGTAGGCTATGACATGACATTGGCATGAAGAAGCAAGGATAAGCAATTCGGATATCTTTTGGAGTAAAATACGCAAGCAAATGCAAGAAGGGAATATTGAAGGACTTTTGACACCAGGTTAGATGCATGTTCTTGGATTGAAACTTGGATTTTATGGAAGCTCTACTTCTTAGCTTTCCGGAACATCTTGAATCATCCCAATCGGAGCTCGGATGCGAGAGTTATGGCTTTTTTATCAAAGAAGGTCAAAGTTAAGAGTTGTCATATTTGCCATTTGCATAGCATCTACTTCAAGTCCGATTTCCGCCTTGATTCAATCTGAATCTGTCAATCCTCAAAGAATGAAAGTTGTAGATCTCGTCGTTATCTTCGATTTGATAGGTGGCAGGCCCCGTAACTTCAAGCGAATCAAAAGTTATGCCTGTTTTACCAAAGGACGTCGCAGTAGAAAACAAAGAAGTAATCGCTACGCTAAGCGCTAGCGCTGAGCTAGGCCGCCAAGAATGTCGGACCTGTGAGTGCGAGAGCGCTGAAATGGCTTAGCAACAGACAATGAGCCACTAAATGCGCGGAATTGAGTCAAATTGGGTTATTTAATGTCCAAATTGAGCTAGAATAGGATTCTTAGTGAAATTGGGTGTCCATTAGAACTCTAAATTGAGCTAGAATATCGTCTTTGCCCAAGTTGCTTACTCTTGTTAGATGGTTCCATTCTTTTAACTCTAAATACTTGAGTTTAACTTGGATTGGGAGGCTAATTCTAAGACTTTATAAAATCCTCTTGGGATAGATTTCTATTATCTAATTCTATACTTTCTTTCTTAGATTAGAACCCTAGATTAGATTAGAATTGAAGATTGAAGCTATTGATTATCATTGGAGAATCAAATGGAAGCAAGAGAATGCAGATTTGTTTATCTCAATTCTAATTTCTTTTCTTATTTATTTGTATTCTTTTTAATGCTTAATCAATTGTGGATGATGGATTCTAGTTTATTTATGAATTAAACTCTATTTTGAGATTACTATGGATCTTATTGTGTAGTTTACTTTGATATGCTTCTTTGTTAGTCTTATTAGCTATATTTGGATTGTCTATTATGATTTGTAATGAATTGCTTAATTGCCTAGCTAACAATTACCGTGATAATCTATATGAACTCGAGAGATGAAGTATAGATTTAGATCTGATCATGATAAGCATGTGTTTGTGATTTTGCATAGATGGAATTCATGATTTGTGTTTAGGATAGAGATATGCCTTTACGCCATATGTAGTCTAATAAGAACTTGAACTTAAACCTTTTTAATTGTAATTCACATAGAGATATAGTGGGTTAGTTAATTAGGGTGTTCAAATTGATTCTATCATCTGTGGATTTGATTTGATATGAGTGTGGTGCATTGAGAGATGACCATATTTTACTTTCGTGTTCTCGATTAACAATCCAATATAAATAATTTGGCTTAACAGAAGTGTGTTGATTTAAATGTAACAATAAGTGAAATTGTAATCTCAAGTCTTCAATATCTTGTTTCATTCTAGTGGATGGTTAGTAATAGTTTATTTAATTATTTTAAATTAAATTATTAAATCATTTGTTTAAATAAGATTAAATTGGTCATGGGTTAGTACTTGGTGATTTTTATTAAATAATTCTTCTGTGAGAACGATACTCAACTTATCACTTTATTACTTGTTCACCACGATATACTTGCGTGTTGTGCGTGAATTAGATTTTACCCAACAAGTTTTTAAGCGCCGTCATTGGGAATTAGTTTAATATTTTTTACCAATATTAATTTCAATCAAATTAGTCTTAATTTAAACATTTTTTTTTATTTTAATTCTTCTTCCTATATTTTTCTCTTTTTCAAGTACCATGGATGACTTTCGTGATCAATGGCCCATACGAACTAACATGACTCAACCAAGGGAAATGGGGATTGATGGACTTAATGCATTTTCCGCAATATCAGCACAGATTGAAGAACTTTCGAGGAAGTTGGACATTTTTGCAGCCCAAAGGAGTCGAAGGATGGCAGTTATGTGTGACTATTGTGCTGGCGATCACCCGAGTAATCAATGCACCATCAATCTTGGGCCGGTACAGTACGGTGGTGAATACCTTAACGATTATACATATGCTAATTATCACCAAGTTTGGGGGTATCACCCGGATTCGTCATGGAGCTATACTTATGAAAACCAATACTACGCTCCAAATCCAACATACATGCCGGAATTCTCATATCAACCTCCATTAAACGAAGAAAAGTCAAAGTTGGAGGAATTACTGTCAAAGGTCATAGCAAACCAAGAGGAGAGGATGATGAGTCAAGAAATATCGAGCCACAATTTTCAGCACCAGATGGAACAACTCATCACCACTTCAACTCATGGTCCTCAATACATGGATTCCAAAACTGAGACAGATAATTCGAGATTGGAGGAATTGTTGTCCAAGTTCATAGCATCAACTGAGGAGAGGAGGATTAATCAAGAGCGGTCAATTCAGAATCAAGAGATAGCAATTCAAAATCTGCAGAATAAGATAGATCAAATGACCAAAGTCGTAAGCAACCTTCCTCCAAACACTTGGCTTTATGATATGGATGACGAAATTGATGGAGAACCCGAACCGAATCTGCGACTGGATGAGCCACAAGAAATCAGAAGTGTGGAGACAATTGGGGATAATGAAATAGAGGTCCACGAAGATCTAAATGGGTCTCCACCAAAGATCAAAGAGTCGGTCAGATTTGCAAAATCATGCTCACTTAGTAGTCATGTCGTTGGCAAGGCTCTTTATGACATGAGAGCTAGTGCAACAATGAATCCATGGTGGGACAAGAAAGAGAGGATAGACGGAGAGCCCATTGTGTGTGACAAGCTTCCATGACTCAAAGTGATCACATACACAATGGAGAAAACACCTAGTTGTGGGACGTTCTTGATTGAGATCATACCAAATCAGAGCATGTTAGGTGACTTTAAAGTAATGGCTATCACAATTGGGAACCTACCAAAAGCTACATTATTTCCAATGGATGGAGGGTTCCTCAATTTTCGAAGAGGAATTGGATAGCGCCACTGTAGACAAAGTCCGGATGAAAGACTATAAATCAAGCGCTTATCGGGAGGCAAACCCAAGTTTAATTTTTATTTTTAGTTTTTCTTTTTTAGGTTTCATATTAGTTGATAGAATTTTTTCATTTTTTTAGGATTTAATAATCTTGCTTCTATCATATTCACAGGTTAGTCAAGTCCAACTCAAGTGTGATGCCCGATTCATTCCAATGTGCTTAACCTATTCTTCAAACTTCGCAGACAAGGAGATAAACTGCTATATGTCAGGGAAGTCCTCTCTTTTAATTTTTCCTATCTTAGCCATTGAGGACAATGTCTGTTTTAAGTTTGGGGGTATTTATCATGTTTAGTATTTACTTGGGCAATGTTTTGATGGAATTTGATTTTGGCCAATGATAAGTGGGTGGTTGATATTGTTAACTCTTGGAGAATTGATGAGCATGCTTAGTCTATATTTTAACTAGTTAGTTGGGTTTCACATTACTATGTAAATTTTTGAAAATTTTTACACATATCCATTTGTTTAGCTAGTTGGGATTGAAATTTTTTGGCTAATTTCTTATGAAAGATACCATTGCAACTTGAGATATCTTATTTGAGCATCATTCAAGTGAAAATTAGGCACTCACATAAGTTTGGGGAAATCTTGGGGTATTTATGAAAAAAAAAAAATTATTGGAACCTTCCCGAGTTGAATAATTGAATCTTGTGGTGGGTCGAGATGAGCGCGAACACGCACTCCCCATAAACACAAGCACGAGATGGGCGTAAAATGCACTCTGCTCGATGAAAAGTGGAAAGCGAGATGGAGCGTAAAAACACACTCGCTCAATGAAAAAGTGGAAAGTGAGATGGAGCGTAAAACGCACTCACTAAATAGAAAAAAGAAAATATGTATGTTTGAAATACTTGGGAAGGGTTCTTACGTGCTTAAAAGTTTAAATATCCAGTTGATCCTCAAGAAAAATTTGTGTTATGTCTATATTAGCGGTGATTGATGTGATAAGAAGTTTTGAAAGTCATTTTTGAAAATCTTTTATGAGTATTGGTTGATTTAATCTAAATCATGACTGGATTGAACATGTGGATGCATACACGCACTTAAAGGATCAAGAGTAGATGTGAGTCTAATGACAGTTGTTGAAATTTTAGACATGACATTATTTTGAAATTTTCTACGGGTTATTATCTCATTGTAACCTTTGAGGCCATTGATCGAATTCATATTGATTCATTGTTTGGGTGGATCATTGCTAGAGGATGAATCTGTCTAATTTGTGCTTTTGCTTGAGGACAAGCAAATGTTTAAGTTTGGGGGTATTTGATAAATAGGTTTTATACCTACTTATCTGGTATCTGTTACTTGAATTAGTTGCTTATATTCATGTTCTTAGTTACTTTTCATACATTTTATGTTATTTTGTAGGCTATGACATGACATTGGCATGAAGAAACAAGGATAAGCAATTCGGATATCTTTTGGACTAAAATACGCAAGCAAATGCAAGAAGGGAATATTGAAGGACTTTTGACACCAAGTTAGATGCATGTTCTTGGCTTGAAATTTGGATTTTATGGAAGCTCTACTTCTTAGCTTTCCGGAACATCTTCAATCAACCCAATTGGAGCTCGGATGCGAGAGTTATGGCTTTTTTATCAATGAAGGTCAAAGCTAAGAGTTGTCATATTTGCCATTTGCATAGCATCTACTTCAAGCCCAATTTCCGCCTTGATCCAATCTGAATCTGTCAATCCTCAAAAAATGAAAGTTGTAGATCTCGTCATTATCTTCGATTTGATAGGTGGCAGGACCCGTAACTCCAAGCGGATCAAACGTTATGCCTGTTTTACCAAAGGACGTCGCAAAGAGAAACTATGTAGAATGCGGACCGCGCCACGCCTAGCTAGCGAGACGCTTAGCGCAGTAAGCGCAGAAACTAGGTAAAGAATGTCGGACCTCAGAGCGCTGAGCACGCCGTAAATGGCTTAGGATAGCGCTGAGCGCGCTAGAAGCGTGGAATTGAGTCAAATTGGGTTATTTGATGTCCAAATTGAGCTAGAATAGGATTCTTAGTTGCCTAACTTGCTAGGGTGTCCATTAGAACTCTAAATACTTGAGTTTAACTTGGATTGGGAGGCTAATTCTAGGACTTTATAAAATCCCTCTTGGGATAGATTTCTATTAACTAATTCTATACTTTCTTTCTTAGATTAGGAACCCTAGATTAGATTAGAATTGAAGATTGAAGCTATTGATTATCATTGAAGAATCAAATTGGAAGCAAGAGAATGCAGATTTGTTTATCTCAATTCTAATTTCTTTTCTTATTTATTTGTATTCTTTTTAATGCTTAATCAATTGTGGATGATGGATTCTAGTTTATTTATGAATTAAACTCTATTTTGAGATTACTATGGATCTTATTGTGTAGTTTACTTTGATATGCTTCTTTGTTAGTCTTATTAGCTATATTTGGATTGTCTATTATGATTTGTAATGAATTGTTTAATTGCCTAGCTAACAATTACCGTGATAATCTATATGAACTCGAGAGATGAAGTATAGATTTAGATCTGATCATGATAGCATGTGTTTGTGATTTCTGCATAGATGGAATTCATGATTTGTGTTTAGGATAGAGATATGCCTTTACGCCATATGTAGTCTAATAAGAACTTGAACTTAAACCCTTTTTAATTGTAATTCACATAGAGATATAGTGGGTTAGTTAATTAGGGTGTTCAAATTGATTCTATCATCTGTGGATTTGATTTGATATGAGTGTGGTGCATTGAGAGATGGCCATATTTTACTTTCGTGTTCTTGATTAACAATCCAGTATAAATAATTTGGCTTAACAGGAAGTGTGTTGATTTAAATGTAACAATAAGTGAAATTGTAATCTCAAGTCTTCAATATCTTGTTCCATTCTAGGGATAGTTAGTAATTGTTTATTTAATTATTTTAAATTAAATTATTAAATCATTTGTTTAAATAAGATTAAATTGGTCATGGGTTAGTACTTGGTGATTTTTATTAAATAATTCTCTGTGGGAACGATACTCTACTTTCACTTTATTACTTGTTGACCACGTATACTTGCGTGTTGTGCGTAATTAGATTTTACCCAACATGAGTCATCAAGCCAAAGATTTTCCCATGTGTTTAAATCTTTACAAAATCAGATTTGGTGGACACTTAACACCATTTATGACCATGGATTCAAAAGATCTTAAATTAAAAAGTAAGAAACCTTTACTTTACTTTTCATTCTATCCAAGTCCCTTCTCTCTGTAACTTTTCGAAATCTAGAGTGAGAGAGAGTTAAAAGTTGAGCCATGATCAAGTATTAGCAAGCCAAGAACAGGAACAAAAATCAGAATCAAAGGATTAAGCTTAGAAAGGTATAAAACCCTAATTTTGAAAATCATGTGATTTTGTGTTAGATGTTGTTGTTAGATGTTTAGAAGTGTGTTTAAGGATGTTATTTAGTGATCTATGATGTTATATCATAGATCCATAACATCTAGAAGCCAGAAAATCAAGTTTTAAAAACTGACCAAGAACCCTAAAATGTTGTCTGACAAGCCAATGTTAGGGCTCTTAGATTCTTGTATGTTAAAGATTTAAGGTGTTTTGTGTTATAGATATGTAGTATGCCATGTTGTCTATGATCTGTAACTGGAAACAGAGCCAGATCATGTGTAGATCTCAAGTTATAATCAGTCAAACATGGTTGACTGACCATGGAAAACTGTTTCTAGAAAACCCAGATTTTTCCAAGTAGGCCTAACAAGCTTTTGCAGGCCATGAATCTTGTTGTTGTTTGTTAGTTTGGACAAGTTGTTGTTGTTATGTTGTGGACTGGTATGTAATATACACATATAAGTCATTAGAACACCTAGAACCATTACAGAATTACAATTAATCACGGTCAAATATGCGTTGACCAACTGCCTTGGACAAATTCTGGAAAACCCAGAATTCGTTGAAGAACAGTTCATGTCATGTATTTTGACCGGCTCAAATCTTGAGCTAGTAATGTTGTAAAGCTATAAACGTGTTATATTATTGTACCCTGACATCAGGGATACAAGATAGAACCTCTAAATCACACAAACTAAGCCCAGAAAACAAAGATTTTAGGTGGCTAAATAGGAACCTTTAATTCTGGAAAACCCAGAAAAAACCTAGCAACCTCTGACAATGAATTTGGAGACTTAGATCTCTTTGATCTGATGTTGTATGGCCATGAACTTGATATGGGATTGTAGTATTACATAAGAACTACAATTGTAATATGAATTCCAGTCCAGAAAGCAACAAGAACACTGATTTAATTATGATCAAACTTAGCACCTTAGCGACTGACAATGAGTTATGGGTTTTGGTGAAGAACACCTATAGCGACGGTTCTGTCGCTATAGGGCCCTTTTAGCGACAATTAGTTATAAAAATTAATTATTTTATTAAATAATTAATATTAAATAGTTTTTAATTATGAAAAATACAAAATAAATTGTTAAAAATTATTTTAAAGCCCGAAAATTAGTTTTTAATTATTTTGAGTATATTTCAAAAATATTAATATTTTTGGAATATAAAGGTATTTAATTTATTTAATAATAATATTAAATAAATTAGTTTAAAATGATTTTAATACTTGAAAAATCATAAAAATTATTTTATCTTTGTAAGAGAATAGTTTAAGTTATTTTTAATAACTTTTAATATTTTATGATGAATTTCATTAATAATTTATTATTAATGGTAATTAATTTATTTAATAAATATATTAAATAAATAATGGAAAATTAGAATTAATGCTTTAAAAATCATATAAAATGATTTAAGTGTTATAAAAATATTTTAAGTTATAAAATGTAACTTTTGATATTTTGTCATGAAAATATTAATATTTTAATATTAATAGCAATTATCGATAATGGATTTAAAGGTTTATAAATCATATAAATGAGAAATTAAAGTATTAAAATACTTTGAAATATTATAAATATATTATAATATTATGTTATGATTTTTTATTAATATTTAATAATAAATAAATATTAATGATAAAGGAATATTGTGGTATTTATATTATATAAATATGATATAAATGATTCAAAAATCATGATAAATGGTAATAATTATCTAAAAATTATTCAAGCTTAAGAAAAATATTTTGACTGATAATATAATTATCTAAGTTAATTGTTAAGTGTTCAGGTAGAGTTTAATTGAACTTAAACTCGATAATTGTCCGACTAGACCGTCGGGATGCTAGAATTGAGTAGGGTTCAACTCAGACTGCAATAGTTTGACTTAATATCGAGTCTTAGGTAGTTTGTGGACTGATAGGGTTATGTGTTATGTGTTTAGGATTATGTTATAATTATATATATATAACAGTATTATACTGTGATGATATTATTCTAATGTGGAGATCTATATTACTAATATTAGGTCTTCGGATAAAGCGTTATAAATTACGTAACAGTAATCGACCATACAGGCAAGTTACTAAACTTGAACTCTTAATTATTGTGCAAGTTCTCTTGACTCGGCCTTGAGTTGTTTATTCGAATATGTTTGTGGTTAATTATTTTTGATTGCCATGTCTAAGAATTATTAAATTGCACTATGTGCGTACTGCATGTATCAGGTATGAAAGGCTGATCACCTTCATTACCATTCGGTTTATATATATATATATATATATATATATATATATATATATAGAGAGAGAGAGAGGAGTAGGATCCAATCAGGATCCGGACTCTATTAAAATCAGGACCTTTTTTTTTTTTTTTCTTTTTTTTTTTTGAAACAACTAAAAAAAAAATATTATGGAATTAGAATTTTTACATAATACAGTGTTTTGGGCGTGATTTGGATGCCTATACCAAAACATTTCACATAAATGCTGATCGTATACATACATTGGTTGGTGTAGGTATTAAAAACACACCCAAAACACTGTATTATGGAAAAATTTCAGTTCCATAATTTTATTTTTATTTTTTTTAGTTGTTCTAAAAAAAAAAAAAAAAAAATTGGGGTCCGGATTTTGGACCAGTCCGGGATCCCGGACTGGATCCGTTGTCTATATATATATATATATATATGTGTGTGTGTGTGTGTGTGTGTGTGTGTGTGTGTGTTCATGTCCAATGTTTGTTCAGTCAAAAGTTTGTTCGTGCTAAATTCACAACTATATTGTTGAATTATAGCTAGCTTATTATTCCAATTCTTTCAATCATAATATATCCTCAAATATATTTAAACTTGCTGGGCAAACTTATGCTCACCCTTGCTATATCATGATAAAACATTGCAGGTTAAGACGAATGCGTCGGATTCAAGGAAAGGTTAAAGACAGTTCCAGCTTTAGTTTACATGTGTAGATAGATTGGTAACAATAATGTATGATAATATCTTTGTATGTCAGATAGGATAATGAATTGTGTATAAGTTAAGGTTACTCGACCTTGGGGAATAGTGTGTAAAATTTTAATGTATAAACAATTTATGTTTATATATTCCGCAATTAGTTATAGAATGATTGTACCAGATCCTTGGTGATTTAGGACCGAGATTTGGGGCTTTCACATATTACATCATATAAGATCAACCTAACAAGCTTGATCTTTCTATATTTAGTCCTTGTACATCATGTTCTTTTGAAGGACTTTACAAAGTTATTTTGTTCATGTAGAATCAACCTAACATATTTGATCATTTCAGTCTAAGTCCTTGTACATATATTCCTATTATTTATTCAAAGACTTTACAACTTATTTCAATGTAGACATATTTGCATATTCATTTATTAAGATCATAATCAAATCTTATATAAATAACAATAGCATTCTCATGCTTATTCCTAACATATAAGATTACTCAGCTCTATAATTTACAAAGACAAAGTCATGTATGTTTTAAAACAGAAGGAGCATATAATTATTTTGTGTTGCTCTTATATATATTTATATGGAAAACTCCTACATTCAAAAGGGTGGCATTGAGGAAAAAAAACCTCCTTCCGTTCCAAATTGTTTGATCATTGATGACTTTTGAAAGTTAAATTGAGACATTTTCAAACTCAAAAAAAATTATGACGGTTCATTAAAAATCAGGAAACAATAAAACTTACAATGAGTAATACTTTTTAGATAGCTTATAATATTCATCATTGTATTAATTAAAATTAAAAAAAATTATTTCAATTTTAAATTTAAAAATCTCTCAAGTTGATTTTAAAAAATCAACAATGATTAAATAATATGCAACGAGGGGAGTATATCCTAAGGAAACTGATAAATCCACAACAGAAAATAATATTTTCACATAAAAATTATCGTTATAAATCCTATAGCGACTTTTTACCGTCAACTTTTTATGCGAAAATATAAAAAAGTTTTGTAGAAATATACCAAGCCTAAAAAAGATACATTGTTTTATTTTGTGTTTCTCTATCTCTACTTGACTTTCAGAAAGGGGAAAAGACTTTGAAAAGTTTTGCGAAATGTGAGATTCTTGTCGCACAGACCCCCAAAGGTGTTACCACTTTACCTATATTATGTGTACGGTCTAGATCTTAAGCTCATCCCTTATCTAGCTCACCTTGCTCACCCCCCCTTTAGCGACGGATCGGGCGACGATTCGGTCCGTCGCTATATGTTCGGTTCGTCGATATATGTTTTTCGTCGCTATATGTTGTCCGTCGCTAAAAACTAAGACGGCGATTCTACATATAGCGACGAACCGAATCGTCGCTAAAAGGGGGTGAGCAAGGTGAGCTAGATAAGGGGTGATCTTAAGATCCGGACCGATTATGTAAGACCCCAACTTATTATAAATAAAATTGAATTTTCCTTTATTCATTATTCTAAATTAATAAGGGTTAATTTGATATAATTCTTTGGTTATGGGTGAAATGTGCAAAGTTTACAAAATAAGCAAGTGGTTATAAAATATTTATTATTATCGGGGAATATTCGTTTGGTCGTGGAATATTCTTTTTGTCGGGAATCTCCGTACGACGGCGCAATCATTGGTGGGCCCCATAACGGAAAGCATGTTGGATGAAAGAAAAGCGACAAAGATTGAGTTTTATAAATAACGCAGGCGTAAATTGTTACCGATTAACACTATTGGGTTACTCGGTGGTTAAAAATACGATGTCTGGCGTGGTTTGCGTGAGCACCCAGTATTGCGAAGATTATTATTGATTCTTACGTGAAGGCACTACTCAATAATTGTTACAAAGAGTTACCGCTCAATATTATATTTTATTGATTCAATAATTCTTTGCGTTGATATTCTCGTATTGATTTGTTGTTTTAATAATTGTCATTACACAAGATTTTCCATTTTCAAATCAATAATTCATATTATTTGAATAATATTATCGATAACATTATTGGCAATGTCTAGAAAGTTACATCTAAGGAGAGGTTTGGTCACCTAATCAAGGCTACCAAGAAGGAGAAATCCTTATTGGAAAGCCCCTCTTTCTGGGCGGCACGGTTGTCGAAGATTGTGATTACGTAATATTATTTTGAATAATTAATTATTGATTATTATGATAAAGAAAATATTTATTTTATGTGGATATAGATGGAGAAAATTTTTAATGTGACAATTGTTGAAAATTAATATTTTATCTTTTACGATAAAATAATTCATTTAAATATATTATTTTAATAATATATTAACTTGGTGATATTTTTATAATGAATGTGGGATATATGAGTATATGAGGAGGTAGAGTATTTTGTGGCATTAAATGTTTAACATATGTTTTGTGTGTTTGCGGTGGACACAATTTCTTAATAGAAAATTGATTATGTATCGTAAAATCGCTCGTTTGTGGATTTCGGTCAATTTGTGTTTGGAATTTGGAAAACTTTTCTTCTGTAAAGTTGTAGAGAATGGAATTTCCCATGGAAAGTCGCGAGATTTGAATTTTCTGATAAAAGGGATATTTATTGTGAATTATTGATGTTTCGGAGTTCCGAAATAATTGATTTTTGAAAATTTTAATTATTATTTTCAAAAAAAACGTTTTTCAAAGGTTGGTGAGCATCTTTAACATGTGGTTGGTGGCAAAAATCAGATTCCTTGGTGGTGGGCTTGAATATTTGGTAAATAATAATATATTTTATTAATTTAGTCTCTTTTTGGCGTTCTAACATTTTCCTATAAATAGAGGCTAAGTTAGAATTGAAAATCACACCGTAAACTAAGTTTTTCTCTTTTCTCTCTAAATTATCGAGCGTATTCTAGTGAGTATACTTTGAGTGTTGCTATACTATCATGGGTTTACAAGACTATATCTAAATTCAAACCAATCAATATGCTTATTTTGAGGTAGTGGGTATTATTTTCTTCTTAAATGATATTTTTCTTAAATATCATTATGTCAAGTATTGGTGAACTTTTTTTTATCAAATTTGGAACTTGTTGTGTCGGGGGGTTACTATTCACGATATCTCCAAGACTATTCACGTATATGACACTATTCTATTCACGAATACGACACTATTCATCGAAAAATAAAAAAAAAAAAATTTATCCAAAATATCTATTCTGGATACTAGCTTTGATTGTATCCATGTTTTGATCATTCTTGAATTTTACACCAATATGATTATTTTCGAAGCATTTTTGGACATGGGTAAAACAAAGTACGAATCCTTAATCCTTAATCCTTGTCATTTTGTTTCACTGGATTCGTTTCTTTAAAAATATTTTTCATCATCCTCAGTCTTAAATGATGATATAAATGAATATCTTTGGCCTGTAGTGCAAAGATGAACGATTAATTGATGAATATCTTTGGCTTGTAGTGCAAAGATGAACAGGTGTTGAGATGAACATAACCAACTGGTGATTTAAATGAATATCTTTGGCCTATAGTGCAAAGATGAATATTGATTGTTGTTACTGAGGATAAAATATTGATGATGGACTTTTAAACCTTAGAAGAGCGGTAGAATTCTTTTCTACGTGACTCTTCTAATGGATTCTTTATTTCATTGCATTTGTTGATCTAAAACTTGTTGTCTATTGTATTCTATTAGATTTTTCCTGTTGAAGACTAACGATAATTTGTTGTATATTATCTTAGTCATAATATTCTTCTTTGGGCTAGTTGAGTTCACCCTTTCCTTTTTGTTCCATTTTTTCTTCTCGGGAGGTGAGAACATAGCAGGGATCGAGTCGGGGTATGGAGTGATGGTTCTAGGAAGATGTTTTAATTTATCCTCACTATTTACAGAAAAATAGTGTATGAATAATTAATGAGGACTTATTTGGGTGTGTATATTGTCTAGAAGATAATATTTGTATTTAAACTCACAGTTGTATTGTCGTATTCTACACGACATCTGTATTATCAAAGTTGTAGTTTGCTTTCTATACCATGTATTTTGACGACTCAGAATGGGTGTTGTATACCTATTTTGGGGGCGTCACAGATTATGTGTATATATATTTAATTTTATATATATATATATAGGGAGCGTTTTTCCAGCAAATCTGAAAAAGCGACCCAAAAACGAACTGGATATAATGACGATTTTTTTCTGTCGATATAACATAGAAAATCGTCGCTATATATGTAAGCTATATCTAAAGCTGACAGTTCTCAACAAAAGCCGCTATATCTTAGAAAACTATAACTATAATTCAATTCGTCTTTAAATTTTTTTTTAGTTCGTTAGAGAAATTTTTCATATATATATATATATATATATATATATACAGAAATGATCAAGTAAGGGATCCCTTACTTTATTAAAATGTAGGGACTTTTTTTGTTTTTTTTTTTGCTTTTTTTTTTTTAAAACAACTAAAAAAAAGTTTAATATTTTATGGAACTAAAATTTTTTCATAATACAATGTTTTGGGCGTGTTTTGAATACCTATACCAAAAGTGGTGGTACATCTTACCAGATCTGCTCATACATGTTTTGTTATGCACCAAATCACACCCAAAAAACATTGTATTATGAAAAAATTTCAGTTCCATAAAATATTAAACTTTTTTTTTTTAGTTGTTTTAAAAAAAAAAGCAAAAAAAAAGCAAAAAAAAAAAATCTCTCATTTTAAAAAAATAAGAGATCTCTTACCTGATCCTGACCCTATATATATATATAATAAACTAGAGACAGGAAGAAAACTCTTCTAAGGGAAGAAATGTCAAAGAGGTTTGCCATCCTTGGAGGAATTGATAATGATTAATTATTGAGTGGACAGAATCCCTTTTTCTTTTCTTTTTTGGGACATGAGGAATAAAAAACAGAGGAGAGATTCAAAAGTCAAACCTTTGTAGGCACCCAAACACACCATGGTCCTAATTGTATGCACACCAATTCCAGGTGTATAGTAGTATTTGTTGAAATAGTTATTTTATTCAGCTTGGAACAAATTAATATTATTACCAAAAAAATTAATAAATATGAACTTACACTTTTTATATATTTAGGTAGGTTTTATCTTCAATGTGAAAATTTCCTTTACAGACCATGGATTTTGTCCCCAAAAAATTCAACTTATCACTTTTACTAGCCAATTTGAGAAAAAGTAGAAGGAAAAAAATTGTCTAAACTCAAATTTCAGATGTATTCTTCAAAATATAAAATCATTTATTTTTGTCCTTCACAAAATCAGAATCTTATATTTTGGTACGGATATAGTATTATTACAATTATAACGTGTTTCAGTACATAGAATTGGATAAAACTATAATAATAGTCCACCATATTACATATCTGAATAAAAAAATTACCACTAAAAATTATCCACGAAATTAACAAAAAAAAAACAAACCTCTATATCTAAGGAAACATCCTCTCATCTTGAAAAGGAAAGGGTAACTTGCCTTAAACTTACCAATGATGCCAAGTGAAAATTAGACCAAAAATGATAGCCTAAGATTAGATCTTTCTTTTTACTCTGCATATACAAAATTTTCAAGCTTAACCCAGAATAATCAACATAAATATTGGCTCTTGAAGGGATCATCCTCAACAGGTAAAGCATCTTAAAGGAGACGCCATAAAACCTGTTTTCGTAGTCTGGAAAATCACAAATTGAGAAGTATTTCATTCCCTATTATATATGAAGCCAATATCAGGTGAAGACTGCGTATGGATTCTGAATTTAAAGAATACACAATAAAACAGACAAAAAATTCAACTCAGAAATGCTTTGATGTCCAGAACAATCTAGTTGTATTACTAACATTTATACTTCGACATTCTGAACTTGAAGAATACAAGGATAAATGGACTAAAATTCATCTAAAAAATGTTCTGCTGTCCAGAAAGATTTAGTTTATACTTCGGCAGTCGAATAAGGCCACAAGCCAGGCGAAGGACATGTGAAAGGGAAAGGGGGAGGGGGAGGGGGAGGGGAGGGGGAGGGAGGGGGAGATCACCAAAGGTACACTCACATACGACACATGACCAAATTTATAAAAGTTTGGCTCTACCCCCACTCCCCACTCCCCACTCCCCCTCCCCCTCCCCCTCCCCCAAAAAAAAAATGCTGAATTGCTGTTCTGTTATACCAACTGCCAGCAAAAATACAAATCATCCATCTCTAACCAAGACAAGAAAATTTATGTTGGTGAGTTTAGAGGTGCTGTAAGCTTGAGAAGTAGGCAATTAAAGATTAGCAAAATCTGGCTACAAGATCCAACTTTAGATTTGGAATCTGAAAAAAGTTCAACCCTCCTCCCAGTCTATGTCGTCGTCATCTCCCGAAGCATCTGCTTGAACATTTAAGTCATTCACCTTAAAGGTTTCATTTGTATTTCCTGTAACAAGGCAAGGTGGAAAATACAGTTAGCAGCCATGGAAGCTGCATCATCAAAATAATCCTTGTGTGACAACAATACCGATATCATTTATCTGTCTAAATTGAGAAAATAACTAGAGGTAAACAAAAAAAAACTTGAGTCAGTAGTGTGTGCACGCACAACCCTTTATATTAAACCAGCCTAATATTAATAATGTGCAAATATATGTTTATAAACATACTTTAGCTTTGTCAAATTTTACATAAGTAAATGTCCATATCAACTTATATTTGATATTTTTCATGCTGATAAAACAACTGCACATGGCAGACTATCAGAAACTAATGTACTAGCGTCCTCGGTTTATCCAAATATCATGTTGTTGCTACAAGAATGCAAAAGCTCACATTATTTCAGAAGCAAACCCAAAAGTATAATAAAAAATTAATAAAGTTTGAAGTTTAAACCTTAAAAATAACTATTTTTCCCATATTTTTGGTTGAATGCGTGATATTAATGACTAGCCATCTCTGTTATCAGCACATGGTAGCAAAGTTTCATGCCAAGATGGGGGCTGGTTTGCCATCTCTCTTACAGACTAAACTTATGTGAGCATACACACTTGAAAAAACAAAAGGGAAAATGTATAGGCTGTTCATGTATCTATTCTTAAAAGCTTAATATATCCGATATGCTTGTCAAGAAAGTATCCTCGAGAATTAATAATCCAATTTTTGCCTGATTAAATCTCAAATATCACGGAACAATGTTCAGTAGTACACTAGTAACTATAGTTGACGGTACTAGCTGGTTGCTTAACATTTCAAACAGAACTTCTAGTCTTTTCTTGTTGCATAGTACTTCCTCCGTCCCAAAGTGAGAGTTCTGGTATTCTTTTTTTGATGCCTCAAAATATTTGATACTTCTATAAAACTAGTGCAACTTTAATACAAATGGTCTTGCCAATTGCCAATTAGGGGAATAGAGATGAAAGCATATGAACCCCATAATATATTATTCTTAATACTAGTATAAAAGGAGCATGTAGCTCAAAAAATGTTCTTTCTAAAGCCATGCATCATGTTGAGTCCAATGACAGTAAATTTGGGTCTGAGGGTGTAGACTGTAGCCACGGAGTCAAGGAAACCATCTTTTCTTTAACAAGTTACTAAAATCTATATCATGTCTAATACTCATACTCCCTGTTTGAATATTTTGTAACTCCAGTTTTTTTTATTTCCCATCTTTTTACTTTTTCTAAAAATAGAATTTAGTCACTACAGGAAAAATTATACTTTATCTTGTAGGAAGTTGTGCAAAAATTGTAATGATCAGTTGGACAATGAAAGATACTAAAAAAGCTTTCATATCTACCGGCTGGTGGAGCTTCCTCCCACTCAACACCTTCATCTCCCTCATCATCGTCATCACGTTTTGATTTCATGCCAACTTGACGCTCTGAAGATGCACCATTATCGCTGTTGGAAATTCTTGTGTTTGAAGACTCCTGTTCCCTTTTGGTAGCTGCATCTTGTTCTTGCTGCCTTTGAAGTAGAGCAGCATAATATGCTTTAAAATACTCACCCTATGAAGATCATCAATTGTGATACCAAGCAAATTTTCAGACTTAGAAGGAATGAAGGCAGAACTTACATGACATGGACCAAGATAATAAGAGAAATAAATGTTCGTTTAAACTAGCCTGTAAATTCTTCACATCATCTTTTTCATCTATTGACTTCTTGTCATCAAATACTCCAATTGCTGAAGTGCCCTCCATCTTTGAGTCTTGCTTGACGTCACCACGCTGCTCTTTTGTAAGGTTCATCCCTTGCTTAATCATCCACGGAGGCAAAACTTTCATGGGAGTATTTGTATTCTCGGATTTGATTTTTGCTTCTTTACCATCAACACCAGAGAAATCAACCTCAACCTGCAAAAAACAAAACATAAATCGTTAGCTAAATACCAAAACCTATTCTATATATCAGATTTGGGAATGAATGCTATAACAAAACATTGTTTCCCCGGGCAGCCGCCACAATAAATAAGAAACTATATAAGAAAATAGAACAATAACAGCAACAATCCAGTGATACAACTTGTGAAGGCAGCAACTACATAGAAAAGACAACTAGAAAAGCTAAAAATATAGCATATGGCACAACACACCGCATGCAGAAACAGTGAATTCTAAATTATTCACTAGAAGCTTCAAACACCATTGGGATTTAAATAAAACAAGAAATACCATATGAAATTGCTTGGCTTGACTACCAGAAAAAAGAAATGCACGGATCAGTATAATAGTAAGAAAACAAATATAAAATGCATTTCAAGTAAAGAAGAAAGAAACATAGTAACACCTTTGTCTCTCCAAGAAATGGCATAGGGGTTCCGCCATAACCCTGTGAAGATTTAGAGGGATCATTGCTATTAGAATCACCATTTGCTGAACGTGCTGCAGCATTTGCTCGAACTTCCCATGCTTGAAGAGTTCCAAATTCCGGAACGGTCAAGTCTTTTACTCTGTTGAGTTGATCCATTAATGGCTTGAGCTGTACCTGCATCAATTAACCAACCAAATCTTTAACTGTAAATATGTTTCACGTCTACCCATAGTGGAGTATATTATTATTTTTAAAGTTAGTGGACCCCACTTTTGAGGATAAACTAATCTTTACAAGACATTTTGATATAAACTTATGTAATTTAAGACATCCTCTTGACGAAAAAAATTTATTGCACATATAGACAGCCATAAAACAGAGGCTGTATGCAAGTACACTGTTTGTAGGAATCAAAATATCAAACCCTACAAAATATTAGCATGCAGCAATCTAAAGTCGTAACATGTACCCATGGAGTTCTTTGGGACATTCTGTTGCTCAGGAAAATGAACAAAGTGAATATTGCGATTTGCATTATTCCAAGGCTATAATCGCAACCGAATATAATAAATCCTGATATGCCAAAAAAATTGAAATAAAATAGAAATGCGATAATTTCATTCAAAGAGTCTATGTAGAAATATCAACAGTTGAATAAAAGCCATACCAGTAATTAATTAAAATGCATAAAAAGAACAAACCTCCAAGTTTTGAAGCATATCCCTCAGTTTTTCACGACGCCTTCTCCTTGCATTGTCATCTCCATCTCCCATTTCTTGACCTGCTAACTTATCACTCTCTGCCACTAGTTCCCCATTGCAATTTTCACAATGAAAATACTCATCCTCTGGAGAAACCAGACGCAATGCATCCAAAGCAGTATATCTGAACATAAAATAAGGAAGAAATACTTTAGTGCCATCAAAATACCTGTTTATATGTATAACATGTATAACTACAAACATCATCAGAGATGATACCAACCTTCTCCCGCAGCTTGGGCATATATACTCCTGAACAGTGTTCTTGTTATCGAGTTCATCTTTTAGCTTTTTCTTCATGCGGTGCATTCTGTACCTCACAACATCATGTATCTGCAAAAAGTAGCTTACTTTATCAATAATTTTACAGAAAATTATTTAATCAAATATCTGCAAACTCAAAAATTGAGATGGAATGGGAAGCACGGCTAGAGTTCCTTTCACCTGTACTAAGAAGCAAGAAATGAACACTAAAGCAATATGACATGGCAGAGTCATTGACACGAAATTTCTATATACAAAATAATAATAATGAAAAAAAATAGGCTACTGATATTGGGATATATAATATATTACATAAAGTTGTCAATATATATTAATAATACGAACATAGTTATGATGAAAACTCTCATATACAAATTCCTCTGGTGAAGTCTTCTCTTTGTCTTACTTTTGTTGATGTAACATTCTTTTATATTTCTTTTAAAATAAAACGTCATATCTTAGCAATCCCAAGTATGTTGAGGCACGTTTAAAAGTGTCCAACAAATGGCAGAAATGAAATTTAAGTATCAAATAATTGATATGTTGAGGGAGTGCGGGACATGTATTCAAGAGTATATGTCAAGTACCAATGAAGAGTGGTTGAGCAAAAAGAAATTACCAATATACGATAAATGTCTACTGCAAATATTTGTTGTTTAAGGGAATCTGCCAGTTTTAGGCTCTACATCACATGCCATCATGGAGACACCCATCAGCTAATTATATACAAAGTCCTCATCGCGCTTATCAAAATATAAAAGTTCTCAACATTAAGAAGAACTTACCAACAAAAAGGGAGGGAGAGTATCAGAAAGTATCTAAATCCAGTATGTACAGTATCCGTAAACAACCAAAATTAGAAAACCTAATATTGTTTGGCTGAAATAAAGAGCCTCCAAGGGGACATCGTTATAGAACCAAAAAATATCATTTGTCACATAGTCAAAATGTTAAAATGACAAACAATGAATGGATGGTAAAGTAGATATCATGGATCAACAAAAAGAACCTGTGCATAATCTAGACAACAGTAAGAGTGAGTGTGCAGCTTAATCTTTTCCTCTCCCTCTCTTCCTGTATGTTGACCATCAGCAGTGGCAGCAACCGCAGCACTATAAATTTTCGCACCTTTTGCCGTCTATAACAATATCAACAATAAGCAATGATTCGCTTAAACGAACAGAAATATTCCGCAATCACTCCAACTTAACAATAAATACCTAGAGCTAGAAAATATATAGATGCATTTTGAACTATCATTTACTTGATAGGAGTCACTAAGTGATGCTAAATTGAATACATGTTGAGAAACTATAATGCATGAGCTTCATATAAAAGATTATAAACTCAGAAGTGGCAGGATAACACATGGATCTCATCAAATTTAATTATAGAAATCCATTATTTAGAAAAGATCTTATGGCACAGTTTCTATTTACCCAACAGACCGAATAAAGATAAGTAAATAAGTGATGCAAAGGAACTGCTTTTTCTTATTTATAATCATCAAGTAACAGGGAATGAGATGCTTCTCGTACGAAGAGTTGGACTAAACAAGAAAAAATTGACCTCTTTCCTGTGATCCCGAGTGATTAGCTTTTCTTCTTCAAAAAAACGCAAAGTTCGACGAAGTTGCTTTGAGTGCAGCTTTAAGTCCTTTGCCAAATCTTCTTCTCTTACCCACTGACGCCTGAAATAGAAAACAGAATACATATTTCTTTACAGTTGACTGTCTTAGTTTAATGACAGTTAACAAACTGCAGTTAATGAGTTGTCAGTTATACTTGGTTAACTGTTCATGTTTTGGTTAAATGTTTCAATTAGCTAGAGTTAAAGCAGTATAAATAAGACTGAGTCATCTGTAACCAGGGGCGGATCTACTATATGGACAGTGTAGGCAATTGCCTACACTGGCTTTTTGATATATATATATATATATATATATATGTGTGTGTGTGTGTGTGTGTGTGTGTGTATATATATGTATGTATTGATTTAGATAAAAGTTTTTTTATTAGATTAGATAAAATAAAAGAGGAACTTTTCATTATGTTTTTGAATTTTGGATACAAAAGAAAAGAATAGAAAATTTAAATTAGGATGGAGAAAAAATAATAAAAAACTTACCCAGTCTTCTTTTGTGTTTTTTATGTTTGTACATGGAAAACATTTAATTTTAAATATAGATTACCACTTTATCCTTATATTAAAATGTTCTTATGTTTGTATATAAAGAGTAACGTAGACACTACAAAAGATTTACTGAAGTCTTTTTCTTTTTCGTCTAAACCTGTTCAGCTTTTAATGAAAAACTTTAGTAAGAAAAGTGGTCAATTTTTTGGTCCATTTTTTTTCTTTTTCGTTCCTTAAAAAAAACTCACAAACAAGAAAAAAAAATAGAAAATTAAATTTTTCACTCATTTCTTTTCTTTTCTTTTTATTTTAAAACTTAAAAACACTATGAAAAAATATAGTTTACTATCGTTTCTAGCATATAACCACCATTACTAAATCCTTGGTTAATAATAATGCTACATTTGTGTATATAAAATTATTTTCAAAAGTCTTCATTTAAAAATGTATTTCAAATTTTTGAACGGAAGGAGTATTGTATATATATTAATTTTATTACTAATTCACTCTAATTTTTTTTGTAATTAAAATATTTATAAAAAAAATTGCCTACACTGAAGTCCAATTCTGGATCCGCCACTGTCTGTAACAGGGATATATTTATATAATTGATAATGAAAACTCTTCTTGAAGCGCTTATTCTTTCTGGATATTGGCTCATTCTTTTTCTCTTATAACAGATTAACATTTTATTCTTACCCTAAAACCCAATCAATTAGAAGTAAATATTTCTACATACCAATACAAAAACTAAACCTCCTAATCATTAAAGCCTCATAAATATGAAAAGATAACACATTTCTTACCCTAAAAGACTTGCATATTAGAAATACTAATCCTATTTGCCATTCAAGTAGCCAGCTAATTCCATAATGTGCCCAATTCAAACACCCTAGCATCAAATTCACATATGCCCATAAATTTACCTATAATTGTCTATACAATCATTCAAGTTCAAAGGCATAGAAGTATAGAAACTCCAATACCTGGTGAGGGCATCAAGTACCACCACAGCAATCCCCCTATTATCACTCCTCCCGGTTTTGGGTTGATTATCACCTTTCGTAGTAATGTCATCATAAAAAGCTCTTGCAGCTAGCTTCACCAGCCTATCAAATAAGTCCCAATAATCAATAAATAATAATAATAATCTAAACATGTATAATAATTGGTTTTGAAGAAATAACGATAGTTTACCGATTATATGGATTAAATGATTCGCCCATCTTGTGCTCTTTCCCCTCTAGGGTTTGAATTCTGTGTATGTAAAACCTAATTGAAATTGATATCAGGTACAAAGTGAGACCTTTTATGCATAAATTAGCCGATATATGTATGAATCTTGTCAGAAATTAGTTATCAAACGAATTTGAACCGTTGGGAGATTTATGAAACGGATTGGGCATGAAAAACCAATCACATCAACGGGCAGATTCAAATAATCGAAGCTTCATCTGTTCTTGGGTAAGATATTCACAATTTTCAACTCGTGAAGTGTGTTGATTACTACAATTAAAAATAGGGGACTGTGTGAGTTTTGAAAGAAAATTATGGAGAAGTATTATCAAAAATAGTATTGGATACGAAATGAATGAATTTGTGAATTAACATAAATATAAGAGTAATGCTATTGACACAATTATTTTACAATTTGCTGATGTGGCATACTCCACCTCAACATATTTGTGAACAAATTGTTTCAATATAGTCTTCGACCCCATATAAAAGTTGTGGTAGAGTATGTCACATCAGCAAATTATAAAATAGTTGTAGAATAAGTTGTGCCTCTAGCATTACTCTAAATATAAATAGACTTGTGACCAAAAAAATATGAAACTATAACTATGTAAATGAATAATGTCTATGGATATAAAATAGATTTTTTTATCAAAATATCTCCCCTTCTATTTGTCATTACTCATCACTAGGGGTGCACAATAGGTCAATATGAGACTACCAGACCTTGGGCAAATTACGTCAGACCGTTGACTTTGATCTACCAGGGGCCCATGTCAGGTCTTAGCCTCTAAAATTTAGTTTCGTTAGGCTTGCAGGCAGACCAGGCCTAGGCTGGTGGTCTGATCCACCCCTTTTTTTAAAATGTTAAATATTTAAAAATAAAAATTATAAAATATAACTAATAAAATTTTGTAAAAATCAATGTTCTAAAAGGCGCTAGATAGGAGGCCGAGGGGCCTAGCACCTAGGGGGCCTAGGCGGAGCCTCGGTAGAATTTTTAATTTTAAGCCAATTTTAATATTTTATCTTACGTTTATCCAAACAAAAAAAATAATATACAACAAAACAATCTATAATAAAGATAATACAGGCTTTTGCTTAAAGTTCAAACACATATCCATATTGTTAATATCAAAGTTCAAACACAAACATGCAATTGTTCAAAGTTCAAACATATTTTTAACGTATTAGTTTTATTCATAAACAAGATTGCTACTAAATAATAAAATTTAAAATTTCAAGAATTTAATTCAATATTAAAATTTAAGAAACTGAACATAAATTTAAGAATTATATTGAATTAAACTAAATATTACAAATGTATCATCATTTATATAATTTGAAGTTGATACAAGTTCAAAAAATTACAACTATAACAGTGTTCTAAAAATCCCCGTCTAGGCCCCGCTTAGGCGCTAGGCCCCCCTTCGCGCCTCGCCTAAATGTTAGGCCCCCCTGACACCTCACCTAGGTCCAAGGCGGCAAAAAAATCCCTCTAGAAAATTAGGCGGGGTCTAGGCGGAAAGTTTTTTTTTTTTTTAATAACTACCTAAACCAGATCTTGATATATTTATTTTTTTAATGATTTACCATATTCATAATACAGATTGTAGCATATCAAATGACAAGAAGAAGTGAATAATATCAAGTCAAAATGAATAATTTTATTATAATTGTAATTTTTGAACTTGTACCAACTTTAAATTATATAAATGATGATACATTTGTAATGTTTAATTTAATTCAATATAATTCTTAAATTTATGTTTAGTTTCTTAAGTTTTAATATTGAATTATATTCTTGAAATTTTAAATTTTATTATTTAATAGCAATCTTGTTCATGAATAAAACTAATACGTTAAAAATATGTTTGAACTTTGAACAATTGCATGCTTATGTTTGAACTTTGACATTAACAATATGGATATGTGTTTGAACTTTAAGCAAATGTCTTTATTATCTTTATTATAGGTTGTTTTGCTTTATATTATAATCAGTGTTCTAAAAATCCCCGCTTAGGCGCTAGGCCCCACCTTGGCACTCCGCCTAGGCGCTAGGCCCCCCTGGCCCCTCATCTAAGTCCAAGGAGGCAAAAAAATCCCTCAAGGAAATTAAGCGAGGCTTAGGCGGAGAGTTTTTTTTTTAATTTTAATAACTACCCAAACCAGATCTTGATATATTTATTTTTCTAATGATTTACCATAATCATAATACAGGTTATAGTATATCAAATCACAACAAGAAGTGAACAATATCAAGTCAAAATTGATAATTTTATTATAGTTGTAATTTTTTGAACTTATACCAACTTCAAATTATATAAATGATGATACATTTGTAATATTTAATTTAATTCAATATAATTCTTAAATTTATGTTTAGTTTCTTAAGTTTTAATATTGAATTAAATTTTTAAAATTTAAAATTTTATTATTTAATAGCAATCTTGTTTATGAATAAAACTAATACGTTAAAAATATGTTTGAACTTTGAGCAATTGCATGTTTGTTTTTGAACTTTGACATTAGGAATATGGATATGTGTTTGAATTTTAAGCAAACGACTTTATTATCTTTATTATAGATTGTTTTGCTTTATATTATTGTTTTGTTTGGATAAATGTAAGATAAAATATTAAAACTGGCTTAAAATAAAAAAATTCGTCTAGGCCTCCTAGGCGCTAGGTCCCCCTCAGCCGCCCGCCCGCCTAGGGCCTTTTAGAACATTGATATTATTGTTTTGTTTGGATAAATGTTAGATAAAATATTAAAATTGGCTTAAAATAAAAAATCCCGCCTAGGCCTCCTCCGGCCGCCCGCCTCCCGCCTAGCGCCTTTTAAAACATTGAATTATAATAAAATTATCTATTTTAACTTGAAATTGTTCACTTCTTGTTGTGATTTGATATGCTACAACCTAAAACCTCTCCGCCTAAACCCCGCATAGGTCCCGCTTAATTTTCTAGAAGGATTTTTTTGCCGCTTTGGGCCTAGGTGAGGCGCTAGGGGGCCTAGCACCTAAGCGAGGCGCCAAGGGGGGCCTAGCACCTAGGCGGGGTGCCAAGGGCGGAGCCTAGACGGACCTAGGTGGGAATTTTTAGAACACTGATAAAAATAAACTTTTTTAATGATGAACTAGAGTATTTATAATAAATTAATTTATTATTAATGTTATACATTAAAAATTAGTTTATTAATATATTAGTTATTGTTAATACTTAACATTAAGCGTAGCACAAAATATTAATTAAATTTTAATGTTCAATATTAGTATTTAGAAGAAACTAACTTATTATTAATATTTAATCAACTAATTTTTAATGTTAAATATTAAATAATTTAACTAGTATATTAATTAAAAGTACTAGTATATTAATTAAAAGTATTTAAAAGAAATCAATAATGAATAATTAAAACTTAAATTTTTTTATGTTTTAATTAAAACTAATGTATTACACTTTATAAATTAAAATTAATGGTTTGGGTTGTTTATTTTATTTTATTTTTCTCTTAATTAGATTGGGTTAGCCATAGACTACTATCTAGTTAATTAATTAGTGTGATGCTAAGTTAGGTTATGAACACATGAAAATTAGAGGTGTAAAAGGATTTATACGAATCAAAATATAGGAATATCCGTATCTGAAAAATAAATTCGCTATCCGTATTCGGTATCTGACGGATTTTAAAAATATTGTCAGTATCCGGTATTCGAAATAATATCCGTTTCCGTTTACTTTATCCGAATAAACAAATTATTCCAATATCCGAGTATCCGAATTCGTTTATCAGTCAAATAATATAAAATTCATTCAAATTATTTACAAAAAATAAAGTAAAAAAATGAATAATTAATCATAAACAATCACAATTTTAAGTTTAAACCATATATATTAATTAAACACAATTTAAAGTTTAAACCATTCATATTAACTAAACACAATTTAAAGTTGGGATTCCATCCACAGCAACCGGTTGTTGGGGAGCAACCCATTTTGACCGGCTACTACTGCATTCTAGGCCTTAGACAATTTTTTTTTTTTTTATGTAGAAGCAGGTAGTAGTAATGGCCAAATGGGTTGCTCCCTCAACAACCGGTTGCTGTTGATGGAATCCTTTAAAGTTTTAACCATTCATATTAACTAAACACAGATAACTAACTAGTAGATATATCTTTGACCGAATTCGGATCATCCCAACAAAACACAAGGATCCCAAACCCATATACTCTTCCACCAAATAGTGCCTAATAAGGTATACAAGTTTTCACAAAAAAACAGGCCAAGACAGGGACAAAACCGCCACAAAATTAAGAAAACTAGTCGTCATCCATACAATCTAAATAGTCAGCATCTTTTTCTAGTACTAATTTGCTCACACTAATGGTAAAATTCTCAAATTTTCTCAACCATTTTGTACAAAACACTACCTATATACATGCAAGAACCAACCACCTCTAGTATAATGTAGTCTAATAAAATACCTTTCTAATGACTTGAACTGGAAGCTTCTTGTTGTTTTGGTTCCCTCAGATAGCACAAAAGGATTTCAGCCTGCCAAAAAATCAACCAAACACAATCAGAATTCAGCAACCCATAGAAACCAAATTTTAGGAGAGAACAAGCTATTCTTCAAACGCAAACAGAGACAAGAAAGTTAATAGGCACCACAATTGTTAATACACTTCAATTACTAGTAATTACATTAGTTAAAATTACATTAGTTAACCAGTTACTTAAACTCCAACGGTATTATTATAGCAAAAAGCTGATATTAAAATATATTACTAGTAATGATAACTGGAAACCTGATTTTACCCACAAGTTGCAACTAACAAAACCATGAAATCAATTTTTTTTAGGAGCCTATTTCACTCAACCATATGATTGATCAATTTAGGTAAACATTACCTAACCTAATAACTTTTCAATAAATAGCAAAACATCAAGTCATTGAGTTTCACTAACTTTAGTAAATCAATAATTCTGAAACTGTTTGGAACTTGCTTGACTCAAACAATTCTGATTCACCATTATGTTAACCAAATGCAGAAATTTTAGGATAATTTTCAAGAGTTAAGCAATAGTGCCACTTACACCATATGTGATCGGCCAACAACTAAACAAAATCAAGAATTTGGAAGCTGTTTGAAACCCATTTCACTCCAACAATTCATTCACCCATTATGATAATGAATTGCAAAAATTAAGCCAACTAATTCCAATTATATGTATACTGATTAGCTAAAACCAATATCCAATTGTATGAAATTTTTTGCCTTAGAAAATATGGGATTTCATTGGTATCAACGGTTATGAAGATCCCGGAGGAATATTAGACAAAACACCCTTTTATTTTTTTCTATGCTTTGAGAAATTCCAGACAAAAATACTAGTGGTAGCGGATTCATGCAATATTATGGCAGCAAGCCAGCAAGTTTAATTATATCATTTCAGTGGTCCCTTGTACTACTGCTGTAGCACTACTTAAATATACCCCTTTACCACTTTCTCTTGTAATCATACTAATGACAAGAAAAATCACTAAAACAACAAAGATTGGAGTTTTTCTATAACACACGAATAAGAAATCAATTGGGAAAAAGTAGAACCAGACACAATTTTATAGCGGTAAATAAATTAATAAAACATGAGTTCGAAAGAATAAAAAAATGTAAACTGAAATTTTGAGAAAGATTATTAATAAAATAAAAATAAAAACTTTCTGCAAATAACTAATGAAACTAGAGAGTGAGAGAGGAAAAGAGTGTAATGATTAATTAAGAAAATTGTACCTCTTATACACTGGCAATGGCTATCGAGCAGACAAAGAGATTTCAATGCTCGTACGGGAAAGAAAGATGAAATAACATAAGGAACAAACCCTCTAAAAAACCCAAATTGCAAAGAGACTTAAATGGGCCACATAAAACCTAGAAATCGTCCAAGGTCAAAACCCAGAACGAGTAGATGGATAATAGTTAAGGGTTTACCGAATCGAAGTCAAGGTATGTTGATTCTTGGTCTCCGTGTTGCTTGATTCGATTTTTTCGAGCTAGGTTACTTGATTCAGAAATTGGGTTTTTTTTTTGAGCGAACAACTTCGATTTGTTTTGGATCGAACAGAGGATGGGTTTTGGTTTTTATTTGGAGAAAACAAATGTTTTGTTTTGGAGAGAAGAGGTTGGGTTTTGTTTTTGATTCGGAGAGAACAGAGGTTTTGTTTTGGAGAGAACAACAGCTTCAGAATGTTCTGTTTCTTATGCTCTATTTCTGAGTTTTAAAATATATAGAAAAAAAAAAGAAATAGAGAGAAAAGTTAAGTTTTCTTTTTAATTTTTATATTTCTAAGTTTTTTAATAAATGAAAAAAAAAAAGAAATGGATAAAAAATTTAGTCACTTTTCCTGCCAAAATTTTCCGTCTAAAATTGGCCTAATTTGGACAAAAAAGAAATTGAAATAAGTAATATTTTTATAATTCTCATATTATCCTCAACTTTTAATATAATAAATTTTAAATTATAACTCATGTCCTCAATTTTAAATTTTCTATTCTTTTCCATTAAAAACTCAGAAATAACACAAAGGAAAACTTCAAGTTTTCTATTATTTTCTTTTCTATTTTAATTTAAGTTTTCTATTCTTTTTTTTTTCTGTTCAAAACTCAGAAACAGAGGGTTAGAGAATTGAAGTTGGGTTTTGTTTACATAGGTATGTCAGTTAAGGGGGAATGTTTAAGATTCTTCCCGTATACATATACATGTACATATATATATATGTATATGTATAAGTATATACATCATCTATGTGTATTTGTTGTTGACTATTAGTTTAGTAAATTATATCAGTTATATACTTGTGCATCACTTTATATTTTCGAACATTTCTAGCTATAGTGTACTGCTTTCCTTATTGTTTCTTGGACATTAAGCTGATATTGGTTTTCTGTATGCAATTTTTTTTAACCCTCTTCTCTCTTTATTATTTTGTAAATAATAGGTTACTGCATAGAAATGCATTTCTGTCACAATTTCTTATGTTAAGATTGTTTTTTGCAATTTAGCCCGTCTCTTGCTCATTTCTGAGTTACTGCTTTCTCTTTCCTCAAATAATGCTGTCTTGTTTTCATTACTTTTGCAACTTTGTGTCGATCACTAAGGACTATTATATATACTTCCCACGCTGAGAATGCAACTTTTATTGCGAAGACATATTACCATACTACTACTGTTTTACGACAACTGGGTAATGGATCTGATTCCATATCAAGTGTTAGCTTAAGTAAAAATATGTTTGAGATGATTGTTCGTGATCTTCTCTTTGGAGAGAACTGATCATAGTCTTGAGTTATATGAGGGCAGCGGTTCAAGTTGGAGACTCATAAAAAGTGGAACCCCTGGAAATCTTGGCAGTTTTGAAGACATTTTGTTTACTAATAACGACATGCAGGACTCTCCAGTGATCATTGCTCTTGTTCCCAGTTTTAGGGAAAATGGCTGCACTATTGGTCTTGGCTATGTTGATCATACTAAGAGAGTACTTGGATTGACTGAATTTCTTGATGACAGCCACTTCACCTGTAATCCGTAATATATAGTATTATTTAATATATATATATGTATAGATATAATAATAAAATTTGAACAAAACAAAAACAATGTAATATATAAATCCGAGTCCTTTGAATTCACAAAGTCTTCTTAAAGTAAATTTTTTCCTCACAGGTGCTAAGGATTAAATGAATAATTGCTTCCCAAGATAAAACGGATTTCCAGTTCTTAATTAGAAGCACTTCAAAATTAAGAACACTTCGAACCAAAATTTATGTAATGTACTGAACTGACAATAATTATGCATGTAAATATAACGAACAGTAATGATGCATGCATGTAGATACAACTTACAGTAGGAAGGGAAGAACACTGCACTCTATTAATTTTGGCAGAGAACGGAATAGGAATTATTTTGCAGAAAACGGGAAGGAAACTTATTGTCGTGAACGGAAAATATATTGATGGGACGGGAAGGAAAGGAACAGAGAACGGGAAAATTATATGTCCTAATTCGCGCCCAGACATTATATTTATAGAAAAAAAATTCGCGGTTCAGTTGAGATATAACCGTTGGCGTGCAACTGTCGTCAAAACGACGTAATATCGTGACGATAATTATTAAACAAATTTTATCTAAAAAATATACATCATGACCCGTGACCCACTCCACCAACCCTACCGGCCCGGACAAATACAACGTGTGGGTTTGAACCATGCCTTGGCTAGGTCCTCTACCTTCCACAAAAGTGGGTTGCCCCTTGGGGCCCTTCCCATTGAGCAAACATCACATATATATGTCCTTCATTTTTCCCTCTAATGCCCTATATGGGACTTTTACAATTTACAACATTTCAAGTAGGTGACTTTGGAGTCAATTTTCTCATTCAATTCTTAATGGATTTGAACACATAAATATACCACGTTATACTCCTCACGAAGGAGAACACATTGGTGCAAAGACCCGACATTTTCGGCGTATGGGTCCCATATTAAATTAACCCTCAAAATGCTTAAATATTTATTTTATCAAATCTATTTCCAACATCACCAACTTGGAGTCTGCTTTAGTTGCTTTTGGTTGCAAGGAATGCCTTTTGCCTGTTCAGGATGCAGTAGCGAGATGTGGAGTTTGTTGGGACAAAGTAATGAAAAACTGCTTGAGAAAAAACTAATACCAAATTTGCAGAGTTGCTGCTCCTGCACTTTTATTACTTTATCTTGAATTTTTTTATATATATAAAAAAGCATACATGATATGTATTTATAACTGCCTACAAGCTCTAGAACAATCTGTAGAACTTATAAGGCTTTTTGGAATATGAAACACTGCTATGAAAAAACTCAACAGACATTAACTTCGAAAATTGCAAATTACTTTTCAACATCCCTCTTAATTTGTAATTTTCAATTTTGTTTCTTGAACTTCATAAGTTTTTCAAAACCAGCAGACTTTGTGAAGATATCTGCGGGTTGTTCATTGGTGTTGATGAACTCTAAGTAAACTTCTCATTTGCTAACCAAATCTCGAATGAAGTGGTGCCTCATTTCAATGTGCTTCGACTTTGCATGAAAAATAGAATTTTTGTCATTGCGATGGTGACATGTTATCCTGAGAAATTATTGTAGGCTCATGAACTTTTTGCTACAAATCTAGTAGAATTCTTCTTAGCCAAACGACTTCACAACTCTCTTGATGAAGTTCTTTGAATATTACGCTTGACGAGATGACAATGCTGTCGCTTTTTTGCTTTCTTAAACTCCATGAGATTATCTTTGATCCCATGCAAAATATGTATCCAGAGGTGCTCTTTTCGATCATCAAGCGAACCAAAGCCCGATCATTTGTCAGAATAACCAACCAAGTTGTTGTCCACTTCTTTTTCATATTTAATGCCAAGATGTTTAGTACCTCAAAGATCAGAAGAATTCTCTTTCTTTGCTGCAAAAGATAATGTAAATTACTTGGTTCATTCATAAAACGGACACATAGCTTGTAGAATGCATGATATCTGGCCTTGTATGAGTAAGATAGATCAGGGAGCCAACCAGGCTTCTATACATCTTTCCATCCACAGTTTTACCACCATCATTTTGCTGTAATTTTTCATTCAAAAACATGGGCGTTTTGATTGGTTTACAATTTTTCATGTGAAATCTTTTGAGCAGATCATCAAGATATTTTTCTTAAGAAATGAAAATTTCGCCTTTCGACTGCTTCACTTGGATTCCAAGAAAATATTTCATTAATCCCATGTCAGTCATTTCAAAACTCTCCATCATCTTCCTTTTGAATTTCTCAACCATCTCCCTTTTTGTGCCCATATAAATTAAATCATCAACATATAAACAAACAATGAGAAAATCTTTCGCACCTTCCTTCTTCACATAAAGTGACGGTTCATTTATACTTCTTTGGAATCCATTTTGACAAAAATAGCCATCGATCTTGCTATTCCACGCTCTAGGAGCTTGCTTTAACCCATATAATGCTTTTCGAAGTCGATATACTTTATCTTCATTTCCTTGTACCACAAACCCCTGAGGTTGCTCCACATAAACTTCCTCAGCTAATTCTCAATTCAAAAACGCAAATTTCACATCAAGTTGAAACACATCTAGTTCTAATTAATGTTTGCAATTGCAAGAAGCAAGCGGTCAAGTATAGTCTCCATACGAGCAACCGGAGCGAATGTTTCTGTAAAATCTATTCCAGGCTGTTGAGAGTATCCTTTTGCTACAAGTCGAGCTTTGTGTTTTTGAATGGAACCATCTTCGTTAAACTTGGTTTTAAAGATCCACTTAAGTCCAGATCACTGTTTTCCTTTTGGCAAATCAAGAAAGCTCCATGTATTGCTTTTTCGAATCATTGAAATTTCCTCGTGCATTGCTTTCACCCATATTTCTTGCTTATTTGCTTCTTCAAAATGTTGCGGCTCAAAGGCTGAAAGTGAAACATCACATGAATCAAGAATCTCTTACAGAGAACGGAACTTCTTTGGTGGCGAATATGAACCATAATCTCCATCATCAAATGTATTCGTTGGTGGTGGTGAGTTTGTTGGACCATGAGAGGAGCTTTCTTGAGAATTGTCTTCTTGAAGTGTCAATGGTTCAAAAAATTCATTGCGACTTGATGTCGAATTCTCTTTCCAGTCCCATGTATCTATTTCATCAAATATTACATCTCTAGAAACTACTAGCTTGTTCGATTCTGGGTTTAGATGTCGATATCCTTTAGATTCGCTGCTATAACCAATAAATAGCAATTTCTCACCATTCTCATCAAATTTGTCCCTATTTTGAGAGAGAATTAGAGAATAGGCAACACAACCAAAAACTTTAAAATTATCCACAAATGGCTTCCGATGATTCCAAGCTTCAAATGGAGTTTTATTACGAACAGCTTTTGTAGGTGATCTATTTAGAATGTAGATAGCAGTATTGTGACGCCCCCAAAACAGGTATACATCACACATCTTGAGTCGCCAGAAAATACACTATAAAAATCATTTACAACTTCATTTATACAACTGTCGTGCAAAATACGACATGTATACTGTGAGTTATAATACAAATGTATGTAACTCTCATGGTGCCTCGACCACAACCATACAATGCTACATTACATAAAGGTACAGTCAAAAACTGTTTTAGAAATTAAAATCTTTGGGAAGTGCTCAAGGAAACCTTCGTACATAGGAGGCCATGAATCTAAGTTATGATAAATATCATATGTCCAGAGAATTATTCTTGGTTGACCCAATAGACCCCAAAGAAAAACGAGAAGATTACTATCATGTTCCTTCCAATGGTGAGTCTTTTCTTAACATATAACTATCTCCACTGTCTCCAAGTGAAAATTATATTTCAAATAAACTCCAAGATCATATAGGTAGTGCTCGTAGATATACTCAGCAAGTGGATGTGCACAACCCTGTCTTATGATAACACGAGGTTGTATGTCATTAGACATCTTGTATGATAGTGACAAAACACCCTTGGGTTCGCCTCACCCTATTCGGTTCACCAAAATTAAATATCAAATGACGTATACAATACGACACACTTATCTAAAGTTCTCAATAAAATTATTTTCATACTATTTAGGGAGAACCTCAACAGCTATAGACCGACCACCGTTCTATTCCACTGTTATCCCCGCTCGACCCAGCTACACTCTTATTACCAGAAAGGAATTGTGAAGCAAAAGGGTGAGCACAACTAGCCTAGTAAGAAATATCATAACTAAAGATAATTAAATTATCAATAGCTTTAAATCGATAATAAATCGTAGATTTAGAACATATGGTAGATGATAAAACTTTTCAACCATAGTTGCAGCGGAACGAGCAATCCATTAAAAGAGTCAAATAGACCATCATGTCTATTATCTTCTCTGTAAGACCCCAACTTATTATAAATAAAATCAAATTTCCTCTATTTATTATTTTGAAATAGTAAGAGTTGATTTGATTAATGTGGTTAGTTATGGGTAAAATGCCAAATATTTCAAATATGCAGTGGTTATAAAATATTCATTTTTATCGAAGAATATTCTCGTTTGGTCGTGGAATATTCTTATTGTTGGAGAATATTAAATGACGACAAGTAGCGACCTTGTGTGGGCCCCATAACGGAAAGTGATTGGATGAAGAAAAGCGATAAGTATAAGTTATTTATAAATAACGACGTAGTTATTACTGAATTATCTTTGTTGGAATACCCAAATTGGTTAAAACACAAGAAGATACGAGTATTGTACCAATTATTGATTCTTACGTAGGAAGGCATTACTCAATAATTGTTACGATGAATTCTTATTCAATATTTTATTTTATTGATTCAATAATTGCTACGTTGATATTTTATATTATTGTTGTTTCAATAATTGTCACTACACGATATTTTCATTATCGATCAATAATTCATATTATTTGAATAATATTATTAGATAACATTATTGGCAATGTCTAGAAAGTTCATCAAGAAGAGGTTTGGTCACCTAATTGCGGCGCCCGAAGGAGAAATCCTTATGGAAAGCCCCTCTTTCTGAACCCGCTGGTTGTCAGTATTGTGATTTTATAATATTATTTGTGAATAATTAATTATTGATTTATATGATAAGAAAAATATTCATTTTATGTGGATATAGATGGAGAAAATTTTTAATGTGACAATTGTTGAAAAATTGTTATTTTATCTTTTTTGATAAATAATTTATTTAAATATATTATTATATTTTAATAATATAATAATGGTGATATTTTTACAATGAATGTGAGATATATGAGTATATGAGGAGGAGGAGTATTTTTGTTACAATTAATGTTTAAAACATGTTAAACATGTCGGTGGACCCCATTTCTTGACTGAAATTGGTTTATAGCCCGTAAAATCGTCCGTATGTGGATTTCGGTCAATTTATGTTTAGAATTTGGAAAAACTTTCTTCTGTAAAGTTATAGAGAATGAAATTTCCTATGGGAAGGACATAAAGTTTGAATTTTTCTGATAAAATTGCTATTTATTATGAATTATTAAAGTTCCGTAGTTCCGAAATAATTAATTTTTGAAAGTTTTAATTATTTTTAATAACAAAAACGTTTTTTTTTATTTTTGTCATTAGTGGTGGCTGAATTTAGATGGTCAAGGTGGGCGTAAGAGTTTAAAAAAATAATATTAATATTATATTAAATTTTCTGTTTTGGTGTTCTAAGCATTTTCCTATAAATATGGTGCTTATGTTAGAATTGAAAATCACACCAGAAACTGAAGTTTTCTCTCTCTTTCTCTGTCTATATTATCGAGCGTATTCTTGTGAGTATTTTGATATTTTGAGTGTTGTTATACGGTGCAAGTTTCCCTTCAAAGACTATATCCGATATTCGGTCGAAGTATGCGTCTTTTGAGGTAAGAGATGTTATTTTCTTCTTAAATGATATTATTTTCTTCAATAAGATTATGCCGAAATATTGGTTTAAACATTTAATCAAATTTGGAACTTTTTGTGTCGGGGTTACTATTCACGATATCACGACTTTATTCACGATATCTGACCTTTATTCACGAATTCAAGACTATGCATCGAAAAATAAAAATTTTCTTTTTCGTCCAAAATATCTATTATGGATACTAGCTTTGATTGTATCTATGTTTTGATCATTCTTGAATTTTACTCTACTATGATTATTTATGAGGTATTTTTGGACATGGAGAAACCGAAATACGAATCCTTAATATTTATTCTTTTGTTTCACTGGATTCGTTTTCTTTAAAATATTTTTCATTATCCTCAGTCCTAAATGATGATATTATTGAATATCTTTGGCCTGTAGTGCAAAGATTAATGATTTTATGATGAATATCTTTGGCTGTAATGCAAAGATGTACAGGTGTTGAGATGAACATGACCAACTGATGAATATCTTTGGCCTGTAGTGCAAAGATGAATATTTGATTCAAGATGAATATTGATTGATGTTATAGGGATAAAATATTGATGATGGACTTTTAAATTCATAGATTATAGTAGATTTCATTCTCTACGTAACTCATCTATGAATTATTATTTTCATCATGAATATTGATCCGAAACTTATTATCTATTGTATTTTATCGATTTTTTTTCCTGTTGAAGACTAACGATAATTTGTTCTATATTATCTTAGTCATAATATTCTTTTATTGGGCTAGTTGAGCTCACCCTTTTCTTTTTTGTTCCATTTTTCTTCTCGGGGAGGCGATAATGTAGCGAGTTCTAGTCGGGGTGTGGAATGATGATTCTAGAAAGTTGTTTTAGTAGTCCTCACCATTTTTGTAAAATAATGTACCAATACTTGTAATGAGGACTTATTTGGGTGTGAATATTGTCTAAACAACAATATTTGTATTTAAACTCACAGTTTATGTATTGTATTAATAAAGTTGTAGTTGTTTCTGTACTATGTTATTGACGACTCAAAATGGGTGATGTATACCTATTTTGGGGGCGTCACATTCTCAATGTTAAAAGTCCACCAATAATATTTTATCCCTGGAACATCAATCAACAATTCATGTCCACAATCATATGAATAACTCATAATCATAATTGTGATTCCGAATTCCTTTTCGCACCCAGGACGAAGATAATTTTTATCACCTATCTTCACCTGAAACATCAAAAATTATGGTTATACCAAATCACAGTTTCTTCTCATAATCATACTAATAAATTCATCTTTGCACTATGGCCAAAGATATTCATTAAAAATTCATCTTTGCACTACAGGCCAAAGACATACAACTATATTTTAGAAGCGTCAAACAGAGCATGATATCTACTATCTTCTATGAATTTAAAAGTTTATTATCAATATTTTATCGCTGAGACTCAACTTAATAAATAATCCACATCATCGAATCACCCCTGCACTACGGCCAAGGATATTCGTTAATATCACATCCATGAATTATCCATGCAGTACGGCCAAGGATATTCATTATTATCACATCTATGAATTAATATTTCATTGCTGAGACTCAGCTCAATAATTAATCCATATCATCAATTCATCCCGCACTATAGGCCAATGATATTCTTTTAGTATCACGACCACGAATTATCCATGCACCACGGGCCAAAGATAATCGTGTTTTCATCAAACAGTCCGATCATGCCATAAAACAATTCATCTTTGCACCTTGGTCAAGAGAATCCATAGCCATAATCATACCAAAAAGCGTCCATCAATGCACTACGGCCAATGAGGACTTTTTTCGCATCATTTGTAACATTACTACCATGATTATACCGAATAATCCCTGGTCATAATCATACCAAGTCCATCTATGCACTACAGGCCACAGATAACTTTCAACAAAATATAAACATGAGGATGATGACAATGATATAAGAATTCAATAAAATAATTTCAAGAATTAAATTTTGCAGGAACTAATAACGTCCAAATTGTCAACATGATACTTCTTTGTAGAGTAAAATTCAAGAATGCTCAGAAGAATATTCCATGAAAAGATACTGGATGAAGCGCAAATATCAAGGATATTCCACTAATTTCATGGAGTATAGAAGTTAAAACTTTAACCAACTGAGTATAATAAAGAATGGAATAACAACAGAAATCACCATGCATGCGGTACTTTGCATAGACAGGTTATTCCAATAGAATAATAAATAACGGAACCGGTCAAAGTGAATAATGCAAGCGGGATATTTCAACAAAATAATAAAGAATGGAATAACAACGAAATCACCATGCATGCGGTACTGCAGCATAGACAAAGTTATTCAATAGAATAATAAATAACGGAACCGGTCAGGAGAAATTCGCACCAATAGGATGTTCCAAATGTAATAATAAAGAATGGAATAACAATCAAATCATGCGGTGCAGATTGCAGAGACAAAGTTATTCCAGCGAATAATAAATAATGGAACCAAGTCCGACGTGTAAAACGATAGGCAGGATATTCCAACAGAATAATAAAAATGGAATAATGTAAGAATTTCACCAAGTATAGGGTAGCTCGTATATACAAAAGTTATTCAGCAGAATAATAAATAATGGAATAATGTAAGAATTTCACCAAGTATAGGGTAGATGGCAGATATACAAAAGTTATTCCAATGTAATAATAAAGAATGGAATAACATAAGTTCTCTTCATGAATACGAAAGAAATAATACCCCTTACAGGTACAACAAATAATATCCCTTATAGGTACAACAAATAATATCCCTTACCTTTGAAAGAATAGTATTCCGAACGGTAGGGCGGGAATATACTTGAAGAAAACTTGCACTATCTTCTACGCTCAAAGCTTTCTTAAATTCTAAAGAAATACGTTTGAGATTACGGAAGAAGAACTCTCTCTATAGTTTTTCTCTAGAGTTTCAAATGAATTCATAAGAAATAATGAAGGAATGAGCTTATTTATAGGGAGAATTTGAATAGTAACTAATCCATGAACGGTCCGAATAGGTTTACAATAAAATATAATATATTCTATTTATAATCTAATAAAACGAATAACTTTATAAAAGTATTCTATTTTATATAAAAAGATTTTACTATGCAAACACTATGCAGGCACTATGCAAACACTATGCATAATAAAATATAATATATTTAATTATTGTCTAATAAAACAGATAACTTTATAAAAGTATTCTATTTTATATAAAAAGATTTTACTATTAGCTTAATAAAACGAATAACTTTATAAAAGTATTATGTTTTATATAAAAAGTATTTCTATTTTATTACATTAATAATACTAATAAAACAAAACTTCATTATTACTTATTTTGAAAAAATTTCAAATGTCACCCTTAACTTTAAACTTTTATCAATTTAACTATTCATCAAAATAGAAAAATTGAATACTTTTATTTCATAAAATTCTGGGTCTCACAATCTCCCCTCCTTATGAAATTTCGCCCTCGAAATTTACGTACCTGGTATTTCGAAGAGATGAGAATACCTTGCTTTCTTTTCGGATTGTACCTTTCCAGTTATTTCCTCTCTATCATGATTTTCCCATTGCTCATCTCCTGGGTTTCAGACATCATTCTAGAATATACTTCAAAACAAAGGTTAATTGACATATCATAATTTGTCAACTTACCAAGTAAACAATTTCAGCTTAGGTAAGTCACACACTAGCAAAGTATATTACTCGTCCCTCCCCTCCTAGTTCAAGACTCATATCTCCGCCAGCGACCACATCCCTAATCTCTGATACCAAATGTGACACCCCCAAAACAGGTATACATCACCCATCTTGAGTCGCCAGAAAATACACTATAAAAATCATTTACAACTTCATTTATACAACTGTCGTGCAAAATATGACATGTATACTATGAGTTTTAATACAAATATATGTAACTCTCATGGTGCCTCGACCACAACCATACAATGGTACATTACATAAAGGTACAGTCAAAAACTGTTTTAGAAATTAAAATCTTTGGGAAGTGCTCAAGGAAACCTTCGTACATAGGAGGCCATGAATCTAAGTTATGATAGATATCATATGTCTAGAGAATTATCCTTGGTTGACCCAATAGACCCGAAAGAAAAACGAGAAGATTACTATCATGTTCCTTCTAATGGTGAGTCTTTTCTTGACATATAACTATCTCCACTGTCTCCAAGTGAAAATTATATTTCAAATAAACTCCAAGATCATATAGGTAGTGCTCGTAGATATACTCAGCAAGTGGATGTGCACAACCCTGTCTTATGATAACACGAGGTTGTATGTCATTAGACATCTTGTATGATAGTGACAAAATACCCTTCCAAAGTTGGGTTCGCCTCACCCTATTCGGTTCACCAAAATTAAATATCAAATGACGTATACAATACGACACACTTATCTAAAGTTCTCAATAAAATTATTTCCATACTATTTAGGGAGAACCTCAACAGCTATAGACCGACCACCATTCTATTCCCCTGTTATCCCCGCTCGACCTAGCTACACTCTAATTACCTGAAAGGAATTATGAAGCAAAAGGGTGAGCACAACTAGCCAGTAAGAAATATCATAACTAAAGATAATTAAATTATCAATAGCTTTCGTCAATAATAAATTAGAGATTTAGAACATATGGTAGATGATAAAACTTTTCAACCATAGTTGCAGCGGAACGAACAATCCATTAAAAGAGTCAAATTGACCATCAGGTCTATTATCTTCTCCATGTTAAAAGTCCACCAATAATGTTTTATCCCTGGAACATCAATCAACAATTCCTTTCCACAATCATATGAATAACTCATAATCATAATTGTGATTGCGAATTCCTTTTCGAACCCAGGACAAAGATAATTTTTATCACCTATCTTCACCTGAAACATCAAAAATCATGGTTATACCAAATCACAGTTCCTGCTCATAATCATACTAATAAATTCATCTTTTCACTCTACCAAAGATATTCATTAAAAATTCATCTTTGCACTCTGGGCCAAAGACATACAATCAGTATTTTTAAGTGTAAAAGCAGAGCATGATATCTCTTGCCTTCTATGAATTTAAAAGTTTATTATCAATATTTTATATTTGAGACTCAAACAATAAATAATCCACATCATTGAAACACCTGCACACTACGACCGAGGATATTCGTTAATATCACATCCATGAATTATCCATACTACGACCAAGGATATTCATTATTATCACATCCATGAATTAATATTTCATTCTTTGAGACTCATCTCAATAATTAATCCACATCATCAATTCATCTCTGCACTATAGGCCAATGATATTCTTTTAGTATCACGACCACGAATTATCCATGCACTACGGGCCAAAGATAATCGTGTTTTCATCAACGGTCCTGATCATGCCATAAAACAATTCATCTTTGCACCCTTGGCCGAAGAGAATCCATAGCCATAATCATACCAAAAACTGTCCATCAATGCACTACGGCCAATGAGGACTTTTTCCATATCATTTGTAACATTACGGTCATGATTATACCGAATAATCCCTGGTCATAATCATACCAAGTCCATCTATGCACTACAGGCCACAGATGACTTTCAACAAAATATAAACATGAGGATGATGACAATGATATAAGAATTCAATAAAACAAGTTCAAAAATTAAATTATCTAGGAACTAATAACGTCCAAATTGTCAATATGATACTTCTTTGTAAAGTAAAATTCAAGAATGCTCAGAAGAATATTTCCATGAAAAGATACTGGATGAAGCGCAAATATCAAGGATATTCCACTAATTTCATGGAGTATAGAAGTCAAAACTTTAACCAACTGAGTATAATAAAGAATGGAATAACAAAAGAAATCACCATGCATGCGGTACTTCGCATAGACAGGTTATTCTAACAGAATAATAAATAACGGAACCAGGTTAGGCGTAATACGCACCAACAGGATATTCCAACAGAATAATAAAGAATGGAATAACAACAGAAATCACCATGCATGCGGTACTTCGCTTAGACAGGTTATTCCAATAGAATAATAAATAACGAAACCAGGTCAGGCAAAATTTGCACCGACAGGATGTTCCAACAGAATAATAAAGAATGGAATAACAATAGAAATCACCATGCATGCGGTATCTTGACGCGACAACGAGTTATTCAAAGAATAATAAATAACGGAACCCAGTCCGGCATAAAACGCATGCAGACGGGATATTCCAATGGAATAATAAAAAATGGAATAATGAAGAATTTCACCAAGTATAGGGTATTTCGCGATATCTGAGTTATTCAATGTAATAATAAATAATGGAATAATGGAAGAATTTCACCAAGTATAGGGTAGACCGCAGTATCTGAGTTATTCCAATGCGAGAATAATAAAGAATGGAATAATGTAAGTTCTCTTCATGAATAAAAAAAATAATACCCCTTACAGTATTAACAAATAATATCCCTTACCTTTGAAAGAAGAGTATTTAAGCGGTAGAGGCGGGAATATACTTGAAGAAAACTTGCACTATCTTCTACGCTCAAAGCTTTCTTAAATTCTAAAGAAATACGCTTGAGATTACAGAAGAAGAACTCTCTCTATAGTTTTTCTCTCTAGAGTTTCAAATTGAATTAAGTAAGAAATAATGAAGGAATGAGCTTCTATTTATAGGAGAATGGATTGAATAGTAACCAATCCATGAAGCAGTCTAGATTGATTTATTTTTAAACCAGACGGATTCTAGATTGATTTATAATAAAATATAATATTTTCTATTTATAATCTAATAAAACGAATAACTTTATAAAAGTATTCATTTTATATAAAAAAGATTTTACTATGAAAACACTATGCACGAGCCTGTATGCAAACACTATACATAATAAAATATAATATATTCTAATTATTGTCTAATAAAGCAGATAACTTTATAAAAGTATTCTATTTTATATAAAAAGATTTTACTATTAGCCTAATAAAACGAATAACTTTATAAAAGTATTCTGTTTTATATAAAAAGTATTTCTATTTTATTACATTAATAATACTAATAAAACAAAACTTCATTATCACTTACTTTGAAAAATTTTTAAATGTCACCCTTAACTTTAAACTTTTATCAATTTAACTATTCACCAAAATAAAAAAATTGAATACTTTTATTTCATAAAATTCTGGGTCTCACAAGTATTTACCGCTTCTGCCCTCAATTTCTTGGGTAGTCCTTTTCCTTTTAGCATGCTTCTGGCCATCTCTACAATAGTTCGATTTTTTCTCTCCGCGACTCCATTTTGTTCGGGGGTGCGCCGAACAGTAAGTTGTCGCTGGATGCCATTATCCTTGCAATAATTCATGAAAGGTGTGTAGATAAATTCTCCACCTCGGTCAGTTCTTAGAGTCTTCATTTGACAACCACTTTGTCTTTCTACTAGTGCTTTAAACTGTAGAAATGTTGAGAATGCCTGCGATTTTTTCTCCAAAAAATACACCCACATCATCCTTGTAAAATCATCAACAAACAAAATAAAGTATCTTTTGTTATTGAAAGAAGGAGTTCGAGAAGGTCCCCAAATGTCAGCATGTACCAGCTCTAATGGACCTTTTGATCGCCAAGAAAACTTTGAAAATGGAAGCCTATGCCTTTTCCCATAGATGCAGACTTCACATACCTTGGATTGCGAGTTAATGTGTTGAAGTCCAACAACCATATGCCTTTCTTTTAACAACTTCATCCCTCTAATATTCAAGTGGCCATATCTCAAATGCCACAAATATGAATTATCAACACTTTCGCTTTTAAAAGCAAAAATTTGTTCTTAATGCATCTTAAATGAAAATACTTTGTTTGAGGCCATTTCAATTTTTTCCACAATGATATTGGTTTTCTTATCAATTATTTTGCAACAAGTATTGTCAAATAACACAGAATAACCTTTCCTCAATAATTGCCCAACACTTAACAAGTTAGTGGTAAGATTAGGAACATAATAAACATCATCAATGAACTTTTTATTACCTCCCTTCGTATGAACTGCAATAACACCTTTTCATTTAGCCCTTTGTAGTTTTTCATCACCAAGCTTAATATTCGATGAGAAATTATGATCAAGCTCCATAAATAAATGTCGATTTCCTTTCATATGGTTACTGTAGCCGCTGTCATTGTACCATAAATCTGCTGGATCATTATGAGCTTTTGTATATGACAAAAATAATTGATCTTCTTCGTCTTCCTTCATAAAATTTACCTCATCCTTTCCCTTTTTATCTTGGAACCAACAATCTCTCTGAGAATGGTTAGGGACTTTACATTTGCTGCATCTAAATCAGTAATTTCTTGATTCATGGTTTGACTTTTTATAATAATGCAATAAAAATCGTAATTTAGGATTTATATCACGATTATTTCCAGTGTAATCTTGATTTTGCTGTGAATTTTCTTTTCTTCCATTACCTCTGTCCCAATTAGTTTTTTGATTTTGTTGTCTGTCCCTTCCTCTCAGATTTTTACATTGCCCTCTTCCGTATTGATTTTGATGTCTTCCTTGTCCTCTGCCATAAGATCTCCATTTTTGAGCGGAACCTCCTCTTTGTCCATGATCTTTGATATTCAGTTTGGCTTGAAGGGCTTGTTCTATAGGTTGTTCAGTAGATCTCTTCATCCTTTGTTCATGTGCTTCAAGTGATCCCATAAGCTCATACATGGTAAGCTTTGATAGATCTTTTGATTCTTCAATTGCAGGAACTACATGATCAAACTTGGTAGGCATGCTTCTAAGAATCTGTTCAACAATTTTCTTGTCGTGGAGAGTGTCTCCATAGCTTCTGATCTGATTTATGATTTTAGTAACTCTAGTAAAGAATTCTTGGATAAATTCACTTTCTTTCATTGCAATATTCTCAAAATCTCTCCATAATGATTGAAGTTTTAAAGAGATGACTTTCTCAGATCCCAAAAACTCCTTTTTCAGTAATTCCCATGCATCCTTTGCCTTGAAGACTCCAAAAATTCTAGGATAGATAGATTTGCTTACACCTTGATGTATAAATCGAGAGCACTCAACGCCCTTCTTCTTGTTTTCCTTGTATTCCTTTTGTTTGTGCATTAGTCCAGTGCAGAGCTTCCAGTTTTGGGGGTTCTGCATAAAATCTTCAACCACTTCCCATAGATCTTGAGAAATAAAGATAATTTTCATTTGGCTACTCCAATAATCATAGTGTTCTCCGTCAAATATAGTGACTTGACTGGGAGAATAAGCAAACATGGTTGAGGCTAAAGTTGTTGTCATTCAGAAGCTGGTGGGTATGAAATAACCAAACTCGATACCAAATTTGTTGGGACAAAGTAATGAAAAACTACTTGAGAAAAAACTAATACCAAATTGCAGAGTAGTCTTGCTCCTCGCACTTTTATTACTTTATCTTGAATTTTTTATATATATAAAAAAGCATACATGATATGTATTTATAAGCTCGCCACAAGCTCTAGAATAATCGTAGAACTTATAAGGCTTTTTGGAATATGAAACAACGCTATGAAAAAACTCAAACAGACATTAACTTTGAAATTGCAAATTACTTTTCAATGAGCTATGGTAACCTCGAAAGAAGGAAAAGCGAGTAAAAGGGAATGGATTTAGTACGGGATCTTGGTAGGCTTATCAAAGGTTCTGAGAATCCCCATTCGTGATTTAGTATCAGGTTTGAGTTCGCACCTTGGTGCTTTGGGGACTTTACTCTCTTATGCGTAATTACTTGCGGGACGAAAACAATTATGAAAATTATAGTCCGAGACAAAGATAACCTTGATGACTACATGAGATTAGATTCACTGCTATGCGGGCAATCGAATGTCATGAAGAGCAAAACTTATGCTAACAAAAAATTTTAGCTTGTTTGGTCTCATGAATAGAACATACTTGCATGTTGGGATAGGTAAACGATTACTACATATGTGGTTGAAACAACCTTTACTAGATGTGAATGAAATCAACTCCAGACTCGATTTAGTACAAGCATTTGTGGATGATTCGCCAAGATTTGAGGCAACATTCGAAAAGAATATCAGATATTGAGCGGTTGATGCGAAATCTTGAGAAGAGATCTAATTTACCATGCATATTGTAAAGCTGTAAGTCCCCGAATTTTATGAAATAAAAGTATTCAATTTTTCTTATAATTGTTATTCAAGAAATGGTTAAATTGATAAAAAGTTAAAGTTAAGGGTGATATATGAAAATTTTCAAAAAATACGCAAGTGGTTATAAAATATTCATTTTCTTGGGAATATTCGTTTGGTCGTGGAATATTCTTGTTGTTGGGGAATATTCGTATTTACATTTTAAAGCCATTTATGGGCCCCATAATGTAATAAACTGTTGGATGAAGAAAACGACAAGTTTGAGTTTTTATAAATAACGCCACGTAGTTGTTACCGTTAACACTGTTGGAATACCTGGTGGTTAAAATACAGTAATACGCGTGGTTGCACAGTAGAACACGGTATTGCATATTATTTTGAATTATTAATTCTTACGTAAAGAAGGCACTACTTAATAATTGTTACGTGAATTATCGCTCAATATTTTATTTTATTGATTCAATAATTGTTGCGTTGATAGTTTATATTATTGTTGTTGCAATAATTGTCACCGCACAAGATTTCTCATTATCGATCAATAATTTATATTATTTGAATAATATTATTAGATAGCATTATTGGAAATGTCTAGAAAGTTCATCAAGGAGAGGTTTGGTCACCTAATCATGCGCCAAGAAGGAGAAATCCTTATCGAAAGCCCCCTCTTTCCTAGAACTACCGTTGTCATAATTGTGATTCTCGTAATATTATTTGTGAATAATTAATTATTAATTTATATGATAAAGAAATATTTATTTGATGTGGATATAAATGATTTATTTATGTGGGTTATAAATGAAGGAATTAATGTTGAGGTGTTTTATCAAGATTTTGTCTGATGGAGGTATTAAAAACTCAAATCTGTTCTTAAAGCTTTTTTGCGTGAGTTGTAATTTTAATCCCACCGTTGAATCGTTGTGATTTTTGGATATGTTATACATATATTAGTTGAGTATATGTCCACAAATTTTGAACCGCTGAAAATTAACGCACGATTTGTTATGAATTTAAAAGGTGTTGAAAGCGGTGTTGAAAATCATCCGTTTGTGGATTTTGGATATTTTCTGCTTGGAATTTGGAAAAACTCAAAGCTACAAAGTTGTAGAGAATTAGATTTCATGTGGAATGGACATAAAATTCGTATTTTTTACGATACACTGCTATTTTCTATGAATTATTGAAGTTTGAAAATAAAATAATTTTATTAAAATTGGGTGGGACCCACTTTTTGTTTGACAACATGTGGGCTGCCAAAAACTCTTCCAAAATGGTCTATTCAACTTTCAAATTGATTGGGCGTAGAGAGAAAGAATGATGAATTAATATTATTATTTTATTAATTTAGTCTCCTTTCATGTTAAAGCAATTTTCTTATAAATAAGTGCTTATGTTAGAATTGAAAATCACACCGTAAACAAGTTTTTCTCTATATATTATCAAGCGTATTTTTGTGAGTATTTAGATACTTTGAGAGTTGCTTTTCAAAGGCAAGTTTCTTTTCGGCTTTTCATCCGATATTCAAATCAAATGTAAGTACCGCTTTTTTGAGGTAAAGTTGATTTTAAGGATTATTATGTTTATCATGTTTCATAATTTTTCGGACCTTCAAAAATTCTGGAAAATTTGAAATGATAATTTGATGAGTTTTTTGATTGTGTCCAAAATGGCGATTTTTGGATGTATAGATTAGGAGTTATGGATTTTATGAGAAAAGACTATTTTAAAAGTAAACCCTTATAACTCCTTGTGGTTAACTCCAAAATTGATGAAATTTTTATTGGGAGTACATCTATATAATATCAGTATATTCTATAAATTTTGGAATTTTTGGACAAAAGTACAATTTATGATAAATGTCTAAATATTCGGCAGTTTTTGCCCATGTGAAAAATAGTAAATGAATTTTAAAAATTTGAGAAAAATATATGTTCAATATGGGACTATATTATGCTAAATCCTAGAAAAGAAATATTTTTGGAACTGATTTGTTATTTTTCATGAAAATGAACTAGTTATGAATAAATAAATTAAATATGTTATGTGAAGTAACAAAATTGAAAAATAGGATTTCATGGCTTGGGAATCCTATATATGGTATATACAGATTTTTGATGAGGTTGTTGGTTATTGGTGATGAAATTTTATGAGTTTGGCATTTTAATATGATTAAATGCATTAATTAGTAAAGTGTAAATAATTAAAATAAATTGTTTATAAGTTTAAGAAATGATTAAAATATTGTGGTAGTATTAATAATATTAGATTATGAGAGTATTAAGTGATTTATAATATTTGGATTAAGGTGTTATGAAATCATTGATTCATGAATGCAGTTGTTGATTGTATTATTTTTATTATCATATATAACATTTTATAATCCTAGTGATGAAATTTCTTCGACTTAAGTGTAAAGATGGGTAGATTATTGGTATGATCGTGACTATGGGTTCTCTTTGGCCAAGATTGGTAAAGATGAATTGTTGAATTGGTATGATCATGACCATTGAATTTACAATTGAATATTTTTAGCTTAAGAGCAAAATGAATTGATCAACATGGTTATAATTATTGTTTATATAAATTTTAAATGATTATATATTTTTTGAGATATTAATATCTTTGGCTTTCAGAGTAGTGCAAAGATGAATTGTTGATGAATATCTTTGGCCCAGTAAAAAAAAGATGTTGTTGAATATCTTTGTTGAATAACTTTGTTGAATATCTTGTAGTGCAAAGATGAACTGTTAATGAATATCTTTGGCCCGAAAAAGATGAACTTATTAGTATGATTATAAACAGAACTGTGATTTGGTATAACCATGATCTTTGATGTTTCGTAAAGACATGTGATAAAAAATATCTTCGCCTTGGATGAGAAGAGAAAATTAGAACTACAATTATGATTATGAGTTATTCACATGATCGTGAACATGATCTCGCTGATTAATGTTACAGGTGGTTAAAGCATTGTTGGTGGACTTTTAACATGGAGAAGATAATAGATTTTATGGTCTATTTGACTCTTCTAATGGATCGCTCGCTCATCGCAACTATGGTTGAAAAGTTTTATCATCTACCATATGTTCTAAATCTCGATTTATTATCGATGAAGGCTATTGATAATTTAATTATCTTTAGTCATGATATTCTTTTACGAAGCTAGTTGTGGTTTCACCCTTTTGCTTCACAATTCCTTTTAGGTAATAAGAGTGTAGTTGGGTTGAATGGGATAACAGGGAATAGTGTGGTGGTCCCGAGATCATCAAAGTTTCTCAACACATTATAAAACGGCATGACATACAATATATAATTGTATTGAGGACCTAAGATGTGTGTGTCGTATATTATACGTCACTTAATAATTGATTTTGGTGAACAACAATAGGGTGAGGTGAACCCAACTTTGGAAGGGTGTTTTGCCATTATCATACAAGATGTCTAATGACATAAAATCTCGTGTTATCATAAGAAAGGTTGTGCACATCCACTTGTCGAGTATATCTACGAAAGCACTACCTATATGATCTTGGAGTTTGGTTGAAACATAATGTTCAATCGCAGACGGTGGAGATAGTTATATGTCAAGAGAAGACTCACCATTGGAAGGAACATGATAGTAATCTTCTCATTTTTCTTTGGGGTCTATTGGATCAACCAAGGATAATTCTCTGGACATATGATATCTATCATAACTTAGATTCATGGCCTCCTATGTACGAAGGTTTCTTGAGCATTTTCCAAAGATTTTAATTTCTAAAACAGCTTATAGATTGTACCTTTATGTAAGGTATCACCGTGAGGTGTTGTCCATAGTTGGGACATGAGTCACAATTGGTATTAAAACTCACAAAGATATGTGTTATTGTATTTTGCACGACAATTGTAGTAATAAAGTTGTAGTTATTTTCTTGTATCATGTATTTGGCACTCGTAATAGGTTGGATGGATTGGACCTATTTTGGGGGTGCCAGCTTGGTATCGAGCTTAGGATATGATCTCTCCGGCGGAGATCCCGGATTAGAACTAGTCAGAAGGAGAGAATGAGTAATATCCTTCGCTAAGTGTGTGTCCTACCTAAGTCAATTTTCTTACTTAAGTCGATAAATTGTGATATGTCAATTAATCTTTGAAGCTGTATTCTAGAATGATATCTGAAATACAGGAGATGAGCAATGGAGAAATCATGAGGACAGGGAAGATGGAATCTGAAATAAAAGCAAGGTATTCTCAACTCTTTGAAATACCAGGTACGTAAATTTCGGGGACGAAATTTCATAAGGAGGGGAGATTGTAAGACCCCGAATTTTATGAAATAAAAGTATTCAATTTTTCTTATAATTGTTATTCAGTAAATGGTTAAATTGATAAAAAGTTAAAGTTAAGGGTGATATATGAAATTTTTCAAAATACGCAAGTGGTTATAAAATATTCATTTCTGTCGGGGAATATTCGTTTGGTCGTGGAATATTCTTGTTGTTGGGGAATATTCGTACGACGGTGCAACCATTTGTGGGCCCCATAAAAGAATAACGCTTGATGAAGAAAAATGACAAGTTTGAGTTTTTATAAATAATCTACAGTAGTTGTTACACAAGTTAACATCGTTGGAATACCGGTGGTTAAAATACAAAGAATACGCGCGTCGCACAAGAAAGTATAACAAAGTATTGCGCAAGATTTTGAATTATTGATTCTTACGTAAGAAGGCACTACTCAATAATTGTTGTTACAAGAGTTATCGCTCAATATTTTATTTTATTGATTCAATAATTGTCATATTGATATTTTATATTATTGTTGTTGCAATAATTGTCATCGCACAAAGATTTCTCATTATCGATCAATAATTCATATTATTTGAATAATATTATTAGATAGCATTATTGGCAATGTCTAGAAAGTTCATCAAGGAGAGGTTTGGTCACCTAATTGCGCGCCAAGAAGGAGAAATCCTTATTGAAAGCCCCTCTTTCTAAGGAACCTAATTGCTGGTTGTCATAATTGTGATTCGTAATATTATTTGTGAATAATTAATTATTAATTTATATGATAAAGAAATATTTATTTGATGTGGATATAAATGATGGATTTATTTATGTGGTTATAAATGAAAGAATTAATGTTGAGGTGTTTTATCAAGATTTTGTCTGATTGGAGGTATTAAAACTCAAATCTGTTCTTAAAGCTTTATCATGTGAGTTATAATTTTAATCCCACCATTGGATCGTTGTGATTTTTGGATATGTTATACATATATGAGTTGAGTATATGTCCACATATTTTGAATCGTTGAAAATTAACGCATGATTTGTTATGCATTTTAAAAGGTGTTGAAACGGTGTTGAAAATCATCCGTTTGTGGATTTTGGATATTTTCTGTTTGGAATTTGGAAAAACTCAAAGCTACAAAGTTGTAGAGAATTCGATTTCATGCGGAATGGACATAAAATTCGTATTTTTCTGATAAACGAACTATTTTCTATGAATTGTTAAAGTTTCGGATAATATAATAATTTTTATTAAAAATGGGGTGGGACCCACTTTTGTTTGATAACATGTGGGCTTCCAAAAACTCTTCCAAAATGGCTGCTCAACTTTCAAATTGAGTGGGCGTAGAAAGAAGGATGAATTAATATTATTATTTTATTAATTTAATCTCCTTTGGCGTTCTAGCAATTTCCTATAAATAAGTGCTTATGTTAGAATTGAAAATCACACCAGAAACATAAGTTTTCTCTCTCTATATTATCAAGCATATTTTTGTGAGTAGTTAGATACTTTGAGAGTTGCTTTTCAGTGCAAGTTTCTTTCGGCTTTTCATCCGATGTTCCAGTCAGAAGTACTGCTCTTTTGAGGTAAGGGATTTTAAGGATTATTATGTTTATCATGTTTCGTAATTTTTCGGACCTTCAAAAATTCTGGAAAAATTTGAAATGATAATTTGATGAGTTCCTTGATTGTGTCCAAAAATGGCAATTTTAGGATGGATAGATTAAGAGTTATGGATTTTATGAGAAAAGACTATTTTAAAAGTAAACCCTTTTAACTCCTTGTGGTTAACTCTAAAATTGATGAAATTTTTATTGGGAGTACATCTATATAATATCAAGATATTCTCATAAATTTGGAATTTTTGGACAAAAGTACAATTTATGATAAATGTCTAAATATTCTATAGCTTTTGACCATGTGAAAAATAGTAAATGAATTTTAAAAATTCCGAGAAAAATATATGTTCAATATGGGACTATATTATGCTAAATCCCAGAAAAGAATTATTTTTGGAACTGATTTGGTATTTTTCATGAAAATGGACTAGTTATGAATAAATAAATTAAATATGTTATGTGAAGTAACAAAATTGAAAAATAGGATTTTATGGCTTGGGAATCCTATATATGGTATATGCAGATTTTTGATGAGGTTGTTGGTTATTGGTGATGAACTCTTATGAGTTTTACATTTTAGTATGATTAAATGCATTAATTAGTAAAGTGTAAACAATTAAAATAAATTGTTTATAAGTTTAAGAAATGATTAAAATATTGTGGTAGTATTAATAATATTAGATTATGAGAGTATTAAGTGATTTATAATATTTGGATTAAGGTGTTATGAAATCACTGATTCATGAATGCAGTTGTTGATTGTATTATTTTTATTATCATATATAACATTTTTATAATCCCGGTGATGAAATTTCTCTTTGACTTAAGTGTAAAGATGGGTAGATTATTGGTATGATCGTGACTATGGGTTCTCTTTGGCCAAAGAGTAGTGCAAAGATGAATTGTTGATTGGTATGATCATACCACCATGAATTTACAATTGAATATTTTAGCTTAAGTGCAAAGGTGAATTGATCAACATGGTTATAATTATTGTTTATATAAATTTCGAAATGATTATATATTTCTTTGAGATATTAATATCTTTGGCACCCAGTGCAAAAGATGAATTGTTGATGAATATCTTTGGCGCAGTAGTGCAAAAAGATGACTGTTATTGAATATCTTTGGCCCGTAGTGCAAAGATGAATTTGTTATTGAATATCTTGGCATGTAGTCCAAAGATGAATCTGTTAATGAATATCTTTGGCCCAGAGTGTAAAAAAGATGAACTTATTAGTATGATTATGAACAGGAGAATCGTGATTTGGTATAACCATGATCTTTGATGTTTCGTAAAGACATGTGATGAAAAATATCTTCGCTCTTGGATGAGAAGAGAAAATTAGAACTACAATTATGATTATGAGTTATTCACATGACCGTGAACATGATCTCATTGATTAATGTTACAGGTTAAAGCATTGTTGGTGGACTTTAACATGGAGAAGATAATAGACTTTATGGTCTATTTGACTCTTCTAATGGATCGCTCATTCTCACCGCAACTATGGTTGAAAAGTTTTATCATCTACCATATGTTCTAAATCTCTGATTTATTACTGATGAAGGCTATTGATAATTTAATTATCTTTAGTCATGATATTCTTTACTGAGCTAGTTGTGCTCACCCTTTTGCTTCACAATTCCTTTCAGGTAATAAGAGTGTAGCTGGGTCGAGCGGGGATAACAGGGGAATAGTGTGGTGGTCCGAGACTGTCAAAGTTTCTCAACACATTATAAAACGGCATGACATACAATATATAATTGTATTAAGGACCTAAGATGTGTGTGTCGTATATTATACGTCACTTAATAATTGATTTTGGTGAACAACAATAGGGTGAGGTGAACCCAACTTTGGAAGGGTATTTTTCCACTATCATACAAGATGTCTAATGACATACAACCTCGTGTTATCATAAGACAAGGTTGTGCACATCCACTTCCGGAGTATATCTACGAGCACTACCTATATGATCTTGTAGTTTGGTTGAAACATAATGTTCAATTACAGACGGTGGAGATAGTTATATGTCAAGAGAAGACTCACCATTGGAAGGAACATGATAGTAATCTTCTCGTTTTTCTTTGGGATCTATTGGATCAACTAAGGATAATTCTCTGGACATATGATATCTATCATAACTTAGATTCATAGCCTCCTATGTACGAAGGTTTCCTTAAGCATTTCCCAAAGATTTTAATTTCTAAAACAGTTATTGATTATACCTTTATGTAAGGTATCACTTTGTGAAGTGTTGTCCATAGTTGGGACATGAGTCACAAAGATGGTATTAAAACTCACAAAGATATGTGTTGTTGTATTTTGCATTTACAATTGTAGTAATAAAGTTATAGTTATTTTTTGTACCATGTATTTGGCGATTCGTAATAGGTTGGATGGATTGGACCTATTTTGGGGTGTCATATTGGTATCGTAGCTAGCTTAGGATATGATCTCAAGTGAGATCTGGGATTAGAACTAGGAAGGGAGGAACAAGTAATATCCTTCACTAGTGTGTGTCCTACCTAAGCTGAATTTTCTTACTTAAGTTGACAAATTATGATATGTCAATTAACCTTTGAAGTTATATTCTAGAATGATATCTGAAATACAGGAGATGAGCAATGGAGAAATCATGAGGACAGGGAAGATGGAATCTGAAATAAAAGCAAGGTATTCTCAACTCTTTGAAATACCAGGTACGTAAATTTCGGGGACAAAATTTCATAAGGAGGGGAGATTGTAAGATCCCGAATTTTATGAAATAAAAGTATTCAATTTTTCTTATAATTGTTATTCAGTAAATGGTTAAATTGATAAAAAGTTAAAGTTAAGGGTGATATATGAAATTTTTCAAAATACATGAGTGGTTATAAAATATTCATTTCGTGGGGAATATTCGTTTGGTCGTGGAATATTCTTGTTGTTGGGGAATATTCATGACGACGATTGCAAACCATTTGTGGGTCCCATAATGTAATAAATGGCTTGATGAAGAAAATGACAAGTTTGAGTTTTTATAAATAATTACGTAGTTGTTACCAATTAACATCGTTGGAATACTCGTGGTTAAAATAAAGAATGTCTGGCGTATCGCACAAGAGAACACCAGATTGCATAAAGATTTTTGAATTATTGATTCTTACGTAGAAAGAAGGCACTACTTAATAATTGTTACAAGAATTATTGCTCAATATTTTATTTTATTGATTCAATAATTCTTTGCGTTGATAGTTTATATTATTGTTGTTGCAATAATTTGTCATCGCATTGTGATTTCTCATTATCGATCAATAATTCATATTATTTGAATAATATTATTAGATAGCATTATTGACAATGTCTAGAAAGTTCTGATAAGGAGAGGTTTGGTCACCTAATTGCGCGCCAATAAGGAGAAATCCTTATTGAAAAGCCCCCTCATTCCTAGGAACGGCCTGGTTGTCATAATTGTGATTCTGTAATATTATTTGTGAGTAATTAATTATTAATTTATATGATAAGGAAATATTTATTGAATTTATTTATATGGTTATAAATGAAAGAATTAATGTTGAGGTGTTTTATTAGTATTTTGTCGGATTGGAGGTATTAAAAACTCAAATCGGTGTTCTTAAAGCTTTATTGCGTGAGTTGTAATTTTAATTCGACCGTTGGATCATTGTGATTTTTGGATATGTTATACATATATGAGTTGAGTATATGTCCACAAATTTTGAATCGTTGAAAATCAACGCATGATTTGTTATGCATTTTAAAAGGTGTTGAAACGGTGTTGAAAATCATTCGTTTGTGGATTTCGGATATTTTCTGTTTGGAATTTGGAAAAACTCAAAGCTACAAAGTTGTAGAGAATTTGATTTCATGCGGAATGGACATAAAATTCGTATTTTTCTGATAAACGAGCTATTTTTTATGAATTGTTGAAGTTTTGGATAATAAAATAATTTTTATTAAAAATGGGGTAGGACCCACTTTTGTTTGACAACATGTGGGCTGCCAAAAACTCTTCCAAAATGGCTGCTCAACTTTTAAATTAAGTCGGCGTAGAAAGAAGGATGAATTAATATTATTATTTTATTAATTTAGTCTCCTTTGGCGTTTTAGCAATTTCCTATAAATAAGTGCTTATGTTAGAATTGAAAATCACACCAGAAACATAAGTTTTCTCTCTCTATATTATCAAGCGTATTTTTGTGAGTATTTAGATACTTTGAGAGTTGCTTTTCAGTGCAAGTTTCTTTCGGCTTTTCATCCGATGTTCTAGTCAGAAGTACTGCTCTTTTGAGGTAAGGGATTTTAAGGATTATTATGTTTATCATGTTTCGTAATGTTTCGTATGTGTTTGTGTTAAGTGGGCTAGTAGAGGCGGCCTAGCAGCTAAAGTCTTACAAGCAATACAAGGCTCAATAAAGCGCGTTTATCGGCTCCTATTGCTCAAAGGTATTGTTGTCTAAAAGGCTACTAGTTTAAATGTTGTTCGAGGCAGGCCCCTTTGGGAGCAGATGGGGCTGAAAGCAAATTCATAGTAAGAGACAGAGTTTCGGTCATAACGCAAGGCAAGAGGTAAGAACGGAGAAAGCTGCAGAATGCGGCTACCAAGAAGAAGAAGAGCGGGCTTCCCTTACTCTATTTCCTTGGAGGAAATAGTCGGGATAGAAAGAATTTAGCCTTTTTTTAGCCTGATGGGGATTCATCGCTATGAAGAAGTAAGCTTCATTTTCATCCAGAAACCATTGCACCCGGGCCCTTCTTCAAGGCTGGTGTCCCGTGTTCGAATAAATAGCTATATGCGCTTAACACACATTCTTTGGACTCAAATGATAATTTGATGAGTTTCCTTGATTGTGTCCAAAAATGGCGATTTTTGGATGTATAAATTAGGAGTTATGTATTTTATGAGAAAAGACTATTTTAAAAGTAAACCCTTATAACTCCTTGTGGTTAACTCCAAAATTGATGAAATTTTTATTGAGAGTACATCTATATAATATCAATATACCCTATAAAGTTTGGAATTTTTGGATAAAAGTACAATTTATGATAAATGTCTAAATATTCGGCAGTTTTGACCATGTAAAAAATAGTAAATGAATTTTAAAAATAAAGAGAAAATATATATGTTCAATATGGGACTATATTATGCTAAATCCCAGAAAAGAAATATTTTTGGAACTGATTTGGTATTTTTCATGAAAATGGACTAGTTATGAATAAATAAATTATATATGTTATGTGAAGTAACAAAATTGAAAAATAGGATTTTATGGCTTGGAAATCCTATATATGGTATATGCAAATTTTTGATGAGGTTGTTGGTTATTGGTAATAAAATTTTATGAGTTTGGCATTTTAGTATGATTAAATGCATTAATTAGTAAAGTGTAAACAATTAAAATAAATTGTTTATAAGTTTAAGAAATGATTAAAATATTGTGGTAGTATTAATAATATTAGATTATGAGAGTATTAAGTGATTTATAACATTTGGATTAAGGTGTTATGAAATCATTGATTCATGAATATTACTCTTGAAATTAAATGCAGTTGTTGATCGTATTGTTTTTATTATCATATATAATATTTTTATAATCTCGGTGATGAAATTTCTCTTTGACTTAAGTGTAAAGATGGGTAGATTATTGGTATGATCGTGACTATGAGTTCTCTTTGGCGAGATTGCAAAGATGAATTGTTGATTTGGTATGATCATGACCATTGAATTTATAATTGAATATTTTAGCTTAATAAACGAAAGGTGAATTGATCAACATGGTTATAATTATTGTTTATATAAATTCTGAAATGATTATATATTTCTTTGAAATATTAACATCTTTGGCCTGTAGTGCAAAGATGAATTGTTGATGAATATCTTTGGCGTGTAGTGCAAAGATGACCCGTTGTTGAATATCTTTGGCCCGTAGTGCAAAGATGACCTGTTGTTGAATATCTTTGGCATGTAGTGCAAAGATGAACTGTTAATGAATATCTTTGGCCCATAGTGCAAAGATGAGCTTATTAGTATGATTATGAACAGGAACTGTGATTTGGTATAACCATGATCTTTGATGTTTCAGGTAAAGATATGTGATGAAAAATATCTTCGTCTTGGATGAGAAGAGAAAATTAGAACTACAATTATGATTATGAGTTATTCACATGACTGTGAACAGAATCTTTTAATTAATGTTACAGGGTTAAAGCATTGTTGGTGGACTTTTAACATGGAGAAGATAATAGACTTTATGGTCTATTTGACTCTTCTAATGGATTGCTCGTTCCGCTGCAACTATGGTTGAAAAGTTTTATCATCTACCATATGTTCTAAATCTCTGATTTATTACTGATGAATGCTATTGATAATTTAATTATCTTTAGTCATGATATTCTTACTGAGCTAGTTGTGCTCACCCTTTTGCTTGACAATTCCTTTTAGGTAATAAGAGTGTAGCTGGGTTGAGCGGGGATAACAGGGGAATAGTGTGATGGTCCGAGACTGTCAAAGTTTCTCAACACATTATAAAACGGCATGACATACAATATATAATTGTATTGAGGACCTAAGATGTGTGTGTCGTATATTATACGTCACTTAATAATTGATTTTGGTGAACAACAATAGGGTGAGGTGAACCCAACTTTGGAAGGGTGTTTTACCACTATCATACAAGATGTCTAATGACATACAACCTCGTGTTATCATAAGACAGGGTTGTGATGCCTCCAAATCCGGGTCTCTTCCAACCCGACAGATGGTGTTACACGATACTACCATTCATTCATACATTCCATTGAATAGTCTCAAAAGGACTAATATAACCTCTATATAATCACAATAGTATTACATTTCCCAGGTTCTTTGTACCCCTTTCAATTGTTCTTGTCATAATATCAATATATTACAAACATTCATCCTATACTATTACATAAGTATGCTAAGGTGTTCATCTTAGCCTTGCTTTTTATCCTCGCTTTGAGACCTTGATCCAGCTCAATTTTAAATTTGTGTTCATATGGTTCAAGCAAGAGTGAGCATGGCTAGCTCAGCAAGTACTACAATTCTAATAAACAACATGCTTGAAATATAGAACTTGTATATCTTCAATAACTGAACAATAGTTACAAAGTACTATCGATAATTCAAAATAGCACTTCTTTTCCTTCAAAACGTTTTCTAACAATATTCAGTAGAATAACAATTATGGCTCAAGTCAATGAGCATATCATAAGTTCTTTTGAAAAGGACAACCCACACTAAGTCCAAGTAAGTTAGTTCGTTATAGCTTACTTGAGCACTTACGAGTGATCATTTCATAGTACTTTCTATGTTGATCAACACTACATTCATTAAACGTGTATACATTTAAGTTGTGGCAACGTCACGTGCCTGTCGTTAAACGATAAAAACATTTTAGTATACTTGGTCTTCGATTGAAAACAATACCAATATAACTCGGTAACATTAATCATGCTTGATAGATTCATAATATAAGTCTAGCCGAAAGAATTGGCTTTAGACTTCATCGTTAAAAACTTCATGCGAAAGAATACATGAATTACACAGCTTGTCCAGACTGAACTGGAACAAGGGTTAGAATACTTGCCTTTGACGTCTATTACTGATTAATATCCGTACAGTACTTTAAGTCTTTATGATTCTACAATACATAATCATATAACGTATCACATTAGGTCATACACAATCAAGTATGATTACTATTATATCTTACCCTTCATCTCAACGTAATTCCTAACTTAGATTCGTTATTTAGGGTTTCTGGCTTTCATTACGTCATTCACATTCTGCTCATCTTTGATTGATTATTAATTCTTAATCAACATGCATTAGTGTCTTACAAGTACCTTACAATGTCATAACCATGTTATGATTACATCTTAATTCATTACTAACAAGTTCCCTTTCCTTCTACACTTGAAATCATTCTTCACTATCATTTTTCTTGATCAGCCGTATGCGCCAAGGATTGTTTATATGACTACAACATGCATGCGAGTTAGCGAGGCATAAGCCTCCTACCTTATGGCAAGATGACATAGTTATTCTAGGCTTAGAGTCGTGCATGTACCGACTCTGTGCCTCGTAAAATTTTTTCGCTTTTTAACATTTTTACGAACTTCCCGGACGCATAACTTCTTCGTTTTAAGTCCGAATTGGTCCGTTCAAAAGCCTCAGGTTCACAAATTTCATAATCTACGCGTTCATGCAAGAATTTTATCTATTTGACTTCGTTTTCTAAAAATTCACCTATGAGTTTATTTTTAACAAAAACGATAAACGTTCGTGAACGTTCAATGCTCGTTTCTTTGTTTCAAGTCGGAATCCGGTCATTTTCGAGTCCGCAACTCTATAATGACTAAAATGACTTGTCTCCATCGAAAACCAACGTTTCCGACTTAAAACACAAAATACGACTTCCATTCCAAGAATTTCACGAATTCGACGTTAATCTTCCAATCGTGTGAATTTCGGCAATTATTCATTACTAAGCGTTCTTAATGGATTTTAATCAACATATGATCATTACAAATTACTTATTAACCCATCTTATAAACAAGGTAGGTTTTGACTTATTTTCATAAGTCATTAACTTATTTAGCTTACGAACTAGAAATCTTCATGCACATGACTTATTAATAACTTAAGTCCTTCAATCAAAGTTCTCATGCTATATTCAACATACTAAACATCATATGACAACATATAATAGGTTCTTCATGGTCTTAGCAACTTATTAATGTTCAAGTTGCTTATTCAACTTATTCGGCTTAAGTTCATTCTTTAATAACTTATTACATGTTATCCTCAAACCATCTCCCTTCTCTATCAATCCTATCATAGAAAAGATGTAGATAAAAGAGATGAGTCTTACCCTTGAAGACTAAGACTTCAATTCACTTTGGAAAACTAGCAAAGGTTGAAGTGGCTTATAAGTGCTTAAGTGGCTTATTCTTCCTAACCAATAAGTAGCTTTATATTGAGAGGAAAGTTGGATGAAATAACAACCATGCTTACCCACTTGGTCATCACACTAATTGTTTGCCCATCAAGCTTACCCACTTCCTACTTGGTTTGACCCATGGATCAAGCCTTCTCATTGGGCTTGGTTAATTAATCTAACTACTTTCTTATTGGGCTTGTGCTAAAAATAGATTGGACTAATGATTAACAAGCACTTGGGCTTGCATATCCCTTCCTATTGGACTTCTATCAATAAGCTAGCAATTCTACAAGTCCATTACCTTAAATTACTTAACTTAACAAATATACCCCACGTATAATTCTCGTATGCTATCTCGTATATTAATTCGCAATATACGTTATTTCATTCTTCATACATAATAGTACAATACATCGTATTATACTTACATCCATTACTTCATATAATGAATACACATTATATAATTATAACTCTCTTCCTTTAACGCTTAATAACCTAACATTCCCAAATTAAGTCCGCATGCAAAATATTACGTTTTTCATACTTAGGTTATTATTACATAATCAATATTACCTCGATATTATAACGTTACATATTTCTCGGAAGTTCAAAAATAGTTCCCGAGCAGAAATCGATGAATAGTGTTTTTCAGAAAATTTCTCGGAAAACTTTTATTTTCGTTTTAGAAATTCAAACACTTTAATTCTCCCACGTAGTGAAAATACTACGACGTTCCGACGTTTCTAGGTTATAGAACGACCTTCATCTTCTCAACACGTAATAATAATAAATAATATTATTTTATTCATTATTAAAAGTAATTACAAAATGTTCAATTTTTCGGGGCGTTACAAGGGTTGTCCACATCCACTTACGGAGTATATCTACGAGCACTACCTATATGATCTTGGAGTTTGGTTGAAACATAATGTTCAATTATAGACGGTGGAGATAGTTATATGTCAAGAGAAGACTCACCATTGGAAGGAACATGATAGTAATCTTCTCGTTTTTCTTTGGGGTCTATTGGATCAACCAAGGATAATTCTCTGGACATATGATATCTATCATAACTTAGATTCATGGCCTCCTATGTACGAAGTTTTCCTTGAGCATTTCCCAAAGATTTTAATTTCTAAAACAGTTATTGATTGTACTTTTATGTAAGGTATCACTGTGAGGTGGTGTTCATAGTTGGGACATGAGTCACAGTTGGTATTAAAACTCATAGTATATGTGTTGTTGTATTTTACACGACAATTGAAGAAATAAAATTGTAGTTATTTTCTGTACCATGTATTTGGCGACTCAAAATAGGTTGGATGGATTGGACCTATTTTGGGGGTGTCACAACTTTTAGGTGGAATGTCCAAGCCTTTAAGTCACCAAAAGGGTCCCTTTGATATTCTAAGAGTCCAAGTCTTGAGTCTGAAGAGAAGTCCCTTCCAAATGGAATGGAAGGGTATTTAGAGATTTTCGGAAAGTAGTCATCATGCATGGCACATGCTTTGAGAAAAAAATTCCGAATACCCTTTAATCATTAGAATAATGCCCATATTGCCTCGCCTTCTAGCCACCAATCCAATCCTCAATCAATTCCAAAACGAGCCGCCCACGAAGTCTTACGCTTTCGGACACGCGGAGGCTTCTCCCGGGTCTAGCACATTTATTTCTGACTTTTCCGTCTTTATTCCATTAGGTTATGCGAACCCTAATTTGCACATTAAATGAGTCCGTGGAACCATAATTGTGTATTTAATTCAATTAGGTCTTGTGAACCCTAATTTTATACTTGGGCCCACATTTGCCCCCTGCGCGAGAGTCACATTCCCAAATAGACGATCGTGCAAGAACATTGTAAGCCTTTGAATGATTTTGCAGGGCTTCACTTTATAGGTCTTGAATACAACAGTCCTAGTAAAGGGAACCTCTAGGGAACCAAACTCTTAGGGTTAAACCCTAGGTAAGCAAAACCTAGCAGGGCTCTTTCTTGGACAAATTCGGAACTTCTCCAAAAATCTTTCCATAGCTTGCCTAATATTTATTTCCTTATTTTTTCTGGAAATGGAAACAAGGAAACATAATCAAATATCACCAAATAAAATTTAATCTAATAAAATCCTTCTTTTGGGTAAACTAAATTTTTCTTTTTACCAAATCAAATCTGAATTCTTTATTTTGGAAATAAAATCAACTTTGAATTTTATTTTAGAAATAAAATCAAATTCGAATAAAATAAAATCTTAATTTGATTTTTGAAAGCAAAATTTAGTATATTAATAATAATATATTATTATTATTATTAAATTTTATATATATATATATATATATATATATATTCTAATAATTTTCGTAATCTTCCATTGTTGGGAATAAAATCAAATCTTCTTTATATTTAGCCAATAATATCTTTAATATATTTATATTTTAAAAGCAAGATCCGATTCACTTATCTTTTGGAAACTTGATCAAATCTTTCCTTAAGTTGGAACATGGTAAGTGGCCCTTTATGCACATTCCTCTGAAGCTCTTTGTTTTCTTCATCCTCGTCTTGCAATTTTAACGCGCCATTTTCTCGATCAATTATCGCGCTACGAAGGTTCATCGTGTAAGGTAATCTTCAACTTCTCACGTGAATAATCCTCTAAAGTTATTTGGTGACGATTAGGCTCGTATTTCAAGACTTGATACCATGTCCTCTATGAGTATTATGAAACCCATCTGCTAGATTTTCTATGTAGTTATGCCAATAACTTTGTTAATGAACGGAATTACTAGAATCCATTAGGCATATGATTCCATCTTCCCGAACTCTTATGCCGCTGATGCAAGAAAAACGAACTCCTCTGTAATAGCCTTATGTTGATTTTCATTTTTTCACATTAACCCATATGATGTTGATGCTCTAATGCAATTACTCTTCGTAGTAGGCCTTGCTTCATGTTATGTTCTTGCCACGTACTCGAAAATTATGTTCCAAACTAAAGAAAACCAAACAGGCTTCTTTATATTTGAATTCTTCTTGATTACCTAATCTATTTGTCTTTTTATGTAACTTTAGTCTTTCTTTTGTCTTCCGAGCTCCATCACCTTGATTATATCTTGGTTTTTTCCCTCGGAATTCATTAGAAAAAGGCTATAATCTTCGAGGCGAAGGAGCATTCGTTCCAAGCAGTTGATTGGTAGAGCAACAGGACCTCAAAGGTATGAAGGGAAAACTCCTCTAGATAGCCGAGCCCCATAGGGGCCGAACCCTATAGGGCGCCGAACCCCAGGGGGTGAACCCTATAGTTTTTTTTAAGGGTGAAAGGGACAACCCCTAGGTGGCCTAAGGCAACATGGCTGGCCCCTAGGGGGTCGTAGCCAACATGGCCGAACTCTATGGTTTTTTTTTCCAGGGAGAAATGAATAACCCTTAAGTGGCCTAAGGCAACATGGCCGAACCCTAGGGGGTTGAAGCCAACATGGCCGAACCTTATGGGCAAAAATGAAGTTTAAATGGAAAAAAATGAAGTTTTGGAGGAATAGCTACTATTTTGATCATAACTTTTGACTCGTTTGGAGTTTCGGGGCCCATAATATATCAAAACGAAGCTATCGACGAGCCCTACAAAAATCATGCCTATGGCTTAAATGTATGCCGTTATAAGTCCAAAAAAGGCTCCGAAGGATGCCTTTTGGCCTTCCGAAGTTTTTTTGAAAATTTTTGGGAAATTTTTTTCTTCCATAATTATGATTCCTAACTCTTTCTAGCATTGTTTCTTCTTCTTTTCAGGCGTTTTGAAGCTTAACTCTCAGACTTTTCTCTTTGCCATGGTGAGTACTTCGAGCTCAAGCACTTTACTTGATATCCTTTATTTGCTTCTTTATAATGAATTTCCCTTGCTTGTAGGCCCTTTCACCTGAATGTTCTGCAGAACCAAAAACTACCCAGGAGTCCCCATTCATCACTGATTGGGGGAGAGCTCCCTTCTTTGGTCCTTCTGACACCTTCTAGGATAGAGTTAAGGACTATGACCGTGCAACTTTTCCTCCACCAGAGAAGGAAGGCCTATTTCTGTATGCTCCATCTTGCAGAGGTTGGGATGACTTCCCACATGCCAATTGCATTCCACGCATATGCATATAGAAGCAAGAATACCCTTTCAGTCCCCTTTGCTTCTTGTCTGATTCATCTAGTCGCCTTCAAGGATGGCAGGATTGGACTGACGAGATATTTGGAAACACTGATTTCGTGGACAAACTCAAGAGTGCAGGCATCCTTCATTGTGTTCAATTATGCAGAGACCTACGTATCCAACAGGACCATAATGCCCTTTCTGTATTGATCTCATGATGGTGTTCTTCTACTTGCACATTTATCACTGCTTTGGGGGGGAATTCACCCCTACTCTAGAGGATGTCTATGCCCTCTATCAGTAAGTTCTCTTTCATTTTTACATTATATTCCTCTCCTTCATTCTCATTTTTCTAAAATATATATTCATTTTTGAGTTATATCTTGTAACCTTCCTGTTGTTGCTTCAAACTCTTGCGGCCCTTCTAGCATGTCCCCTAGAGATAACGACTGTGTTGCCTACTTGATGGATGCCTTCAAGCAATCTTCCCACTTTATCTCTCACTTCAAAGGCGATTCACTCCTTCTAGACTTCGAGACCTCCAGTCGACAAAAAAATTCTTGGTTATCCTGGGTACGCTACTTCTTCCATGACTACAAGACCAACCAGTGGGATAGCTCTATTCACGATAAATCTGTTCTTGCCTTCCGTAAATAGACTTGTCCCTTTCCTTTGGTAGCTTATTTGGCTATGTGGTTGTCCCGCTTCCTTTTTCCTGGGTCTCCATGTACGGTCCTTCCGCCTGGCCTGCTCATTTAGTTTGGCAGCGTTATTATCTCAGGGCCTGGAGATTCCCCTTGCTTCCCTCTTCCTAGGGACCTTATATCGCCGCCTAGACGAAACAACCCTTGCCATGAAAGAATCTGTTGGGAGGTAATCACTTTTATATTATATTTTTATTATTTTTATTAATTGTCTTTCAAACCGCACTTCTTTTCCTTTAACCTTTTTCTTATTTGATTTTTTATTCAGGTATGATGTCAATTGCTTCATTCCATGCTCCTTCCTTCAGATATTTCTTTTTGAACGCTTCCCGGGCTATCTTTCTAAGAAGAAGAAGAAATATCCTCTTTTTGAATCACCCAACATCATTCCTCGCATGGCACGTTGGATTGATCTCAAATTTAGTTTCGATAGTATAGATTTGCGGCCTTTCCTTGATGATTATTCATGCTTCATCGCTCGTCCTTATACCATTGTTTCAAAGGGTTGTGGTCATCTACCTCATTTTTACAAGCGTAAATTTCGCACTTACTCAAGCCTCAACAGAGACAGATTGAGTGGTTCTTCGATGTCTTGGTTCGTATTCCTTCGAACCGCAGAGCTTCCCTATTTTATTGAGAATATTGGATTTGGCACCGTACTTTATTCTCCTCACAGGGTCATGAGGCAATTTGGATTTGACCAGGAACGCCCTTTCGGTCACACCTGCTGAGGGAGTTATAAGGCTGCTCTTCTCAACTTCATCCTTGCATCTCCTTCTTTTACATGGGCATTTCCAAGGTTACTCAAGATCCTCATAGATCTCTTCCCTTTGTCATACCAGATGATTCATGAATGGCGATATAATTATCGTGAACGCAACTCGGGTGGTCAATCTTAAGAAATGGCAGGATGATACTTTGATTTGTTCATTGCCAGTTTTCATTCCAAAACGTCTCAAATGGGGCTGACTGTTGTGTTCTCCTAAAACCAATGTCCGCTCAACACTTTGGCCAACCAGTAGCCGGTTGATTAAGCGTGAAGTTTTGATGCCTAAGTCTTCTCTTCCTCATTTAGCAGACATTCCTCCTCGAGATGATCCGAATACTTTTCCTGCACAGGCTCCCACTACTTCCAGGAGTCTTCCACCATGGGCTCCATTTCGAATGTCTCCTCCGGCTCCTCCCCAGGGATCCTCTGATGTCGAGGCAATGAAAGTTACTCGTTCTAAAATAAGAGCATATATTACTAGTGATTTTGAAGTAGCTCCTCTTATTACTTCTACCGTGGTTCTAGTCAGCCGTCCTATTAGGCTTATCATAAAGCCATTGGCAAAACGCCTTCTTGATAGTCTTTGATTCTAGTATGCTTGACACATTTGAGGATCCCACCAATAATAAGTCATTAGTAGAAATTTGGTAATTTTGTCATGCTATTCTCATTTTTCTTTCATCCCTTGTATAACTGCTTTTTTTTATTTCCTTAGGTAATGATTTCATTGATTTTCGATTCTGAAGAGGTCGAAGAAGATGATGATGACGTTCCTCTTGGGTTAATGTATAGTCATCGCAAATGAGGCAAAATGCATGGCGACTTCCACTAGTCGTGAGCCTCCCCAACCTATCCTTATTGATATTGAGTCATCTACTCCGCTCGATGATTGTGTTAGTCTTGATGCTAAGGACACTTTATCTGATGTGAGCTCGAGTCTTGTTGTGGGTGATACAGTAATTTCTTCAAACCTTCCTATGCCTGCTCCTCATGATGAGTTTGAAGATGTTGATGAGACTCTTGCTTCCCCGAGGGGGAATCATTCTGAACCTATTAGTGATGTTCATCCTCCCCAGAAGGATTCTACCGAGTTGGTGATTTCTCGGGAGGGCATTGTTGATAATACTTTGGGTGGGTTGAATGACATTCCCCTTTCTGCGACATCTCCCCACTCCTTTTTCATTGACTATATTATGAGTATCCTTCTTTAGTCAACATATGATTTGTCTTGAGTTTCCTTTCATTTTTTAATATATTGTTCTTTGACATTTTGTTTTCAGAGCGAGAAGATGAAAGATTTGCCTTTGCCTGTTGAGGCACTCGCTTTATTTGATGCTCTCCATATGGATGTTGCCCACTCGCCATATAGTGACCTTTGTTATCCTCTAGGTGACCAAGGCTTCGAAGAATCATCAGGCATACCACATCTTTCTGCTCCTCCATCCCTTGCCTCAATAAATTCCATGGTGGCCTCTAAAGTAGCTCCTGCCAGAGCTTACTTCAATCCAAGTGGGGATCTTGTTTCTTGGAGGGGTTTCCAGATATCATCTTCTAGTCAGGAAAGTCTGGAGCGTCTCCTAGCTCGGTTCCCGCAAATTCTTGACCAGTTGATTATTAAGACAACTTCCACCCAAACCCTTTTCCTAGATCAGCTCGCAGGCCTTGTTCTTGGGTTGCACACTCTTTCTTTATATTCCTTGCGAGTTGAGGACTTGAAGAAGTTTAGCGATGATGTAGATGACCTTGCAACCGTAGGTGTTGACATGTCTCCTTTTCGTGATAGGTTGGATCTTCTCAAGTCAAGTTTTAATCTTGTTTCACTACGTTCAGAGGTTGCTGTACGTAAGTGTGAAGATGAATCCTTTTCAGTGCAACTTTCTGAGCTTGACGAAGCCGCAAACAAATTGAAGATCCAGTCTTAAGATTTAGAGGGCCAGCTTCGGGATCTAGAGGCAAAGTTTCAGGAGGTAGAGTGCCAGCGACGGGACTTAGAGTCGACTACCCGATAGGTTAGGGAGCTGAAAGCTGCAAATCTTAAGATTTGAGATGCTGTTGTTGTTGACTTGGAAGCTTTAGTTGTGCCTCCTCTTCATTTTGATATGTCTTGGCCTTTAGATCATAACTTGTTGTAGTAGCTTCTTTTTTTTTTCTGATTTCCTGTTTCAGAAACTCATTTACACATATTTCATTTTATCAAAATGTAGTTTCTTTAACCTTGTTGATTGCTTTTAATTTGAATAATTTTTTAAAACTCAATATTTATCATTGAATATCAAGTTATTCAAATTAATATTCCAAGACAACAATAGGTACTATAAGAAAACATGAATTTTTTTCAAAAAAAAAACATGTATATATATATATTTTGCACAAACCAACACTTGAATTTATACTTTTTAAAGAAAAAAATAAAAAATAAACATTCAAGTATAAGTGAAAGTTTATCAATTTATTGATAATCAAATTGCTTTTAACGAAAAGCATAACATTTCATAATAAATCTTGCTTTCGTCGAAGAAAGCATAATGTTTGCCACTTTTAGAGATAAAGTGTAACTTTCTTGCTTTTGTCGAATAAAGCATAACGTTCACCACTTTTAAAGATAAAGTGTAACTTTTGGGGTTGAGGGCTTATATTCAGGTGCCTCAGTCACTTTTGAAGTTGAAAGTGTAACTTCCGAGGGCTGTCAGTCAGGTGCCTCGATCACTTTTGAAGTTGAAAGTGTAACTTCTGAGGGCTATTGTGACGCCCCCAAAATAGGTATATATCACCCATTCTGAGTCGCCAAATACATGGTACAGAAAATAACTATAACTTTATTATTACAATTGTCGTGTAAAATACGACAACACATACTGTGAGTTTAAATACAAATATTGTCTTCTAGACAATATCCACACCCAGATAAAGTCATCATTACAATTATTGACACACTATTTTACAAAATAGTGAGGACTATTAAACAACTGTCTAGAACCATCATTCCATACCCTAACTACTTCCCGCTATGTTCTCGCTTCCTGAGAAGAAAAATGGAACAAAAAGGAAAAGGGTGAGCTCAACTAGCCCAGTAAAGAATATTATGACTAAGATAATATACAACAAATTATCCTTAGTCTTCAACAGGGAAAAAAAATCTGATAGAATATAATAGACAACAAGTTTTAGATCAACAACTTCAGCGGAAACAACAATTCATTAGAAGAGTTAAGTAGAGAATGAAATCTACTATCATCTATGAATATAAAAGTCCATCATCAATATTTTATCCCTGTAACATCAATCAATATACATCTTGCATCAAATATTTATCTTTGCACTACGGGCCAAATATATTCATTTGTATCACCAGTTGGTCGTATTCATCTCAACACTGTTCATCTTTTCGCACTACGGGCCAAAGATATTCATCAGTAATCGTGACATCTTTGCCACTCTGAGCCAAAGATATACATCAAGTATCACCATTAAGGACTGAGGATGATGAAAAACATTTTAGAGAACGAATCTAGTGAGACAGAAGGACAAATATTAGGGATTCATATTTCGGTCTATCCAAATTCAATAATACTCCATAATAACCAAGTGTGAAGTAGAATTCAAAAATAAAGATCAAAACATGGATACAATCAAAGATAGTAACCATAAAAGACATCTGGGACGAAAAAGAGAAAATTTCATTTTTTGGTGAGTAGTGCCGTATACGTGAATAGTGTCGTATACGTGAATAGTAACCCCGACAAAAAAAGGTAGAAATTCCACAATAAAATTCATAACAATATCTCAGCATAATGATATTGAAGAAAATAATATCATTTAAGAAGAAAATAACATCCCTTACCTCAAAGAAAAGCGATGCTTGAATGAAAGGTCAGGATGTGATCTTGAATGAAACTTGTAATTTGAATAGCAACTCTCAAAGTATCTAAATACTCACAAAATACGCTCGATAATATAGAGAGAGAAAGAGAGAAAACTTATGTTTGTGGTGTGATTTTCACTTCTAACCTAAGCACCCTTTTTATAGGAAAATGCTAGCACGCCGTAGCAGACTTGACCTGCTACCTGATGGCTTTACCTGCTACTATTTCTACCCACCATATTTGAAATAAAATTCAGCACATTTGTGCAATAATTCAAAAATATCTTGTGTAATCTGGCGTCTTCTTGTGCAACCACGCTTATTCTGTATTTTAACCAACGGTATTCCAACAAATTGTTAGCAGTAACAACTACATCGTTATTTATAAAAACTCAAACTTGTCATTTTCTTCATCCAAGCAGTTATTACATTATGGGGCCCCACAATGGTTCATCGTCGTATGAATATTCCCTGACAACAAGAATATTCCACGACCAAACGAATATTTCCTGACAAAAATGAATATTTTATAACCACTTGCTTATTTTGCAAAATTTGCACATTTCACCCATAACCAAAGCATTATATCAAATTAACTCCTTATTATTTCAAGATAATAAATAGAGGAAATTCAATTTTATTTATAATAAGTTGGGGTTTTACAACTATTAGTCAGGTTCCTCGATTACTTTTGAAGTTGAAAGTATAACTTTTTGATCTGAGGGCTGCTGATCAGGTGCCTCGATTACTTTTGAAGTTAAAAGTATAACTATGTGTTACGAGGGCTGATAATCAGGTGTCTCGATTACTTTTAAAGTTGAAAGTATAACTTTTGTGATGCTCTTCTCATGTATAATATTTCTTTACCCACTTCAAGTTTAATGGGCCTGAGACAACATCTGATCCCACGCGAGATATCTTGCAATACCTGGTTTCAGAGATCTCTCGTACCCTATACGGGCCTTCCCATTTGGGATAAAATTTGGTGGTTGGTGTCCCCTCATGACTTGAGCTGTCGTTTTGAGCACCAGGTCTCCCACCAGAATCTATCGTGGTACTACTGCGGTATTGTATTGTCGTCGCAATCTTTCGTGGTACCGTTCAAACTTTTCTTTAGCTTTGTCTCTGAAGTCAACTAAGGCCTCCAGGGCGGCTGGTCGGTTCTCTTCCTCGACTAAGCTTTGAAGTCTCATTCGAGCCAAAGGTATTTCTATTTCGGCGGGCAAGATAGCTTCTTCACCATAAACCAAAGCATACGGGGTCTCGCATGTAGGCTTTCTTTTTGAAGTTCGATATGCCCATAACGCTATTGGTAGTTTTTCCGCCCATGTCTTCGGATGATCGTCTAGGGTTTTTGATAAATTTTTTATCAAGGTTTTGTTTGTTGCCTCTGCTTGTCTGTTGCCTTTCGGGTAGTAGGGTGATGATTTGTAATGTTTCACCCTGTATCTTTACATCAGATTTTTGATATCCCTATTGATGAAGGGAGTTCTATTATCGGACAAAATGATCTTTGGGATCCCGAAACGGCAAATGATGTGCTCCTTGATAAAATTTTCCACTGTTGGTCCTATGGCCTTCTTCAAGGGTATTGCTTCCACCCACTTTGTGTACATCTCGGTGGCAGTTAAAATCCATATGTTACCCTTGGAATTAGGGTGAACAAGACCTATAAGATCCATTCCCCATGTATGAAAGGGCCATGGTGTTGCCAAAGTTCACAAATCCACGGCGGGATCATGGATCAAGTTTCTATGTATTTGACAAATGTGGCACTTTTTAACAAATTCTAGATAATCTCCCTCCATCTTTGGCCAGTAGTAACCATGATCAATAAGTTGTTTGTACAACTTGGCTCCCCCTTGGTGTTCATCCTTGTGCATTTGGTAAACCAAATCTTTGGCTTCACCTAGTTCCAGACACCGTAGGGGCTGGCCATTGAATCCTCTTCTAAACAATTCTCTATTTTGCAAGAAGAAACGTTGTGACTTCCTCTTGATTATAATTGCTTCCTTCTTTTCGGTCGGAAGAGTCCCGCTTTGTAAGAACTCTACATAAGGGATTCGCCAATCCACTATGTCTTCAATGAAGGCGCATTCATCCTCCCCAGGGTATTCTTGGCATGAAACACATTGGTGTTTTAGGGCATCCGCCTTCTTCATTTTCAGCCAATAATACCCCCTTGACGTTGCGTTTTTATGATATGTGGCTATATGTTCGCTTAATCTGGCATCATGCACACGATGCAAGACTCTATTTGCTTCCTGCCTCCCCAAGCATTGTGTCAATACACCGTCTGCTTCTTTGTGATACAAGACGCCTTTGATGATGTTGTACTTCTGTAACTTCACGGTAGGTATTGTTCCCTCCTTTGTTTGCAATTGATGGGAGATGTCATGTCGCCAATCATCTATCATGTCTTTGGGGAACAAGTTTAGCACTGTGGTTGGGAGGGTTCTCTTCATTACCTTTACATCCAAATCCTCTCCTTGGACATAGACTCGAGACGCTATTGTTGCTAGTGCATCAGGTTGTTTATTCTGTCCTCTTGGCACATATTCAATCACCACCTTCTTGAAAGCCTCCATCACCTTTTGTGCTACAGTTCGATATGGCGCCAAGATAGGTTCCTTCACTATGAATTGGCCTCTTATACATTGTGACTTATGAGGTTGAATCTCCCTTTACTTTAAGATGTTTGGCTCCCAATTCTTGAGTCGCCAACAATCCTAGTATGAACGCCTCATATTCGCTTCATTGTTTGTGCGTGAGGAAATCCAATTTGTATGACAAGGCCACTTCATTTCCTTCTTTGGTGGTCGACACCACTATTTGCTCCGCCTTTACCTTCTGCAGATGATCCATCTAAAGCAAAACTCCACCATTCTGGGTCCTCATCCATCAACTCGATTGATTCTACTTCTTCGCCCGGAAGATCCTCAGAAGGGGGTTCATATTCTCCATTTGGAAATTGAGCGGCCAGTGCGCGAGGCTTGACATCGGATTACCTTCGGTGTTACACACTTGATGTCGTATTCTGAAAGAATCATCATCCATCTGGCAGGTCTTCCTACTAATGCTGGCTTAGTTAATAAGTATTTGATTGGATCAGTTCTTGTTGCAAGCTTTACTTCGTGTGCTAAAAAATAATGCCGTATTTTCTGCGCAATGAACACCAATGCTAGGCAATGCCTCTCCACCTGTGAATACCTTGTTTCCGGTCCTCTGATTATCTGGCTAATGTAATACACAAGTTTTTCTTCTCCATCCACCTCCTACGTGATCAATCTACCTATAGACTTCTTGGTAGATGTAATGTATAACTGCAACGACATTCCTCTTTGTGGCACTACAATCGTTTGTGCTAAAGCCAAAATTCTTTTCACCTTCTCAAAGGCCTGTTGTTTGTCTTGCCCCTAGTACCATTGTGCCTTTCCTTTTAGCAATTTGCTGAAAGGTTCTGTGACTTCGGCTAATGCTGGCATGAATCTTCTCATGTATGAAACTTTCCCTAGAAAGCTCTTTAGCTGTTTCTGTGCTTTTGGTGGGGGCATCTCTGTGATTTCTTTCGCCTTACTTTGGTCCACCTCTAACCCTCTGTTACGCACCAAGAAGCTCAAGAATTTTCCAGCCGTCATCCTAAAGGCGCACTTCTTCGGATTCATCCTTAACTTATACCTTCAACATCGCTCAAACACTTTCCTCAGGTCCTCCACATGAGTTGTCGCCTTCTTGGATTTCACTACTATGTCATCCACGTAGTCCTCCACTATATCATGAATCATGTCATGAAATATGGCGTGCATTGTTGGTTTGATAAGTTGCCTTCAAGATTCTTCAACCCGAATGGCATTACTACATAGTAGAATTCCCAAACCAACACGGTGCGAAAGGTCATCGACTCTTCATCTTCTACGGAAATATTTATTTGATTGTAACCCACAAACCCATCCATGAATGACATCATTTCATGATTAGCCGTTGCATCTACCAAAGTGTCTATGTTGGGTAATGGGTACATGTCCTTCGGGCATGCCTTGTTCAAGTCTCTGAAATCCACACATATTCGTAGCTGTCCATTTGATTTCTTTACCGGTACAATGCTGGATAGCCATGTTGGATGTTGAATTGGCTTGATGAACCTTATTTCCATCAACTTTTTTATCTCTTCCTTTATTTGAGTTTCGACTTCAGGTGCATAATTGCGAGGTGCTTGCTTCACTGGCTTCATTCCCGGGCTTATGCTTAGATTTTGTTCCACAAGATCCTTGTCAATTCCGGGCATCTTGTCGTAATTCCAAGCAAAGATATCCCTATACTCTCGCAATAATTGTACAAGCTCCTCCTTCTGGTTAGCATCCAGCTCCTTATTGACATATTTCGGTCTTGGCATTCCTCCCTCCGTTGCCAAATCAACTTCCTCTAATTCATTTTGTTGAGGTTTTGGCCTATGCTTGAAGCATTCTGGAGCTGGTTCTACCTTCTATTGTACAACTCCTCCTTCTTCATTATTGCTGGAGTGAGGGACACCTCCTGAGCCCTTGGGTTCACACGCTTCCTTGGGCTCTTCCCCCTTGCACCGTCACAATCGAAACACCACCTTTCCGTCGGGTTTAACAACCCTCTCCCATTTTATCTTCTGACCCTCCTCAGATTGTGCCATCCGCTTGGCATTTATTATATTTCTGGCATCTTCAAGGTCTGTTGGCCTTTTCTTTTCTTTTCTTCCTTCTTTCTCTAGGTCTACTACCACTGACTTCTTGTTTTTGGAACATTCTCCGTGTTCTGAGGTTTTCTTCTTCTCTTTTTCTGTAGGCACGAACCTATCTTCCTGCACTTCCTCCCAGCTTGCTGGTCTTAGGGAATTAGGCCTTGCAATCTGGTTCTTTCCCTCTTCAGCGACATCATCGAAGAAAGTTTCTTCGGTGATGTATGCCTCCTCTGGTCCAAAGGGATTTCGAGTTGCTGGTACCTTCACTTCTCTCCCTTTCCAGATAGCCTTCAAGCACTGATGAAAGACCGAGGGTACCACCCCGTAGTCATTTTGCCAAGCCCTTCCTAGCAAGACATGATATCTTTGATCCACCTCGAAGAATACATGGAACATTACTGGGCCCTCAATTTTCCCAACTTGCATGTCCACCTTGATGTGCCCCAAGGTTCTTGTGCTCTGGTTGGCGAATCCTGTAATGTTCATTTGTTCCTTCATAATCTTCTTCTCTGGCAGGCCTAACCACTTAAACACGGTATAGGGCATAATATTTATAGACGCTCCATTGTCAATGAATGCCCTCCGCACTTCGATGCCATTGATTCATCACATCACATACAGTGACTTTGTGTGTGGTGGGTATCTTATCTCTCTATCAGCTTTAGAGAAAGATATCTTATTTTCTTCTTCCTCCATCGTCTTCACAAATCCTTTGCTTATGGCCATGCAAGTCTCATGCGTCTCAGCAGCCTTGATAACTGCCCTGGTTGCCTCAATCCTTGTTTCCTTGGCCAATCCTATCTGATCGAATTTTTTTTTGAACTTGGCCCCATTCATCAACGCCGTCACTTTCAGGCCTGAGTCACACTCCTTCTTTTCTTCCATCATCATCTCCACTTTTTGGATTATGCTGTGAATAACAATGTTGCACGTTTCTTTCCCCTTGTGATTTGGCAGTGGCTTGTCATGAATGCTACTTTCCTTTCCAAGTTCAATCTCCCCATTTGCCAGCTTCTCATGGAATATCCTCTACACAGAAGTCTGGTCTTCTCTTCATCTCTTCCGTCACTACAAATCTAGGCCTTGGGGGTTTCACCACCCCATGTTCAACCCATTGTTTATACAGACCCCTGAATGCTTTCTCACTGCATGTGATAGCCTTTGGAACTGGCTTTCTTGTATATTTGTCTTCAGGCCTTCCTAGTTCGGTCAAAATTCTTCTCATGCTTCTCCCTCTTGCCCCTTGTGGTTTTGACTGAGAGTCAGCCAAAGCCACATTTGCTGTCCTCTTGCCCTTCCATGTAACCATCGCATGGCTAGTGGGCAATGTCATGATTCCTCCCAAGTCTTGTGCAAAAGATGAGAGGGTCGTGAAGGAATCACAAGCCTTGGTGATGAGGTGGGGCTTGAAGGCATCTAAGGCACCATTGTTGCAAATCTTTGACTAAGTTCTTTTCTTCAATCGGCTCGCACACTTCGCACCGCCCCTGAACTCCATCAACGATTCAGAAAACTCCTCATTCGGCTTTTGCTTGAACCGCATGAGCTCTACAATGGTTACCTATTTCTGCATATAGAAAAATTTCTTAAAAAATTGTAATTTTAGGTCATCCCAATCATGAAATGACCCCTTCTCCAAATTATAGTACCAACTAAAGGCACTATCCGTTAAAGTCTTGTTGAATTCCCGCATCAATAAGTTGTGGTTATTCACTTCATCATATCCGAGCCACGGAGACATCGACTCTATAAACCTGGAAATATGTTCCCTGGCATTTCCTTTCTCCCCGTTGTATTTTAGAAACTGTTGGGGATGCTCAATATACCCCGTTAGGTAAGGTTGTCTTTGAATGTGTGCCGGGTAAGGAGGAGTAAAGTCCAACTCCGAGGGTCGGGATGTCTGTCTGCGAAGTTGATTGATCACGTCGATCATATCATCCTTCATCACGTACTGGCTTGTGGCGTGAACTCTCTGGGGTGTTGTAATATACTGCTGCATCGACGGTGTGTATGGTAGAGAGATTGGTTGATGCACACTTGCATCATGCATAACCGTAATTGGTGGCGATTCTTTGCTCACTACCGGACATTGCTTAGAATGGTTGGCATTTGCACCTCTGAAAATGATGGGATAACAGTTGGGATGATGTTTGTCTAAGGTTAGCTTGCTTCCAACCTAGGTTGTGGCATGTCACCACTGTTCTTGGCCTCCAAGTTGATTATTGGAACCGATTGACTTTTCGACGATGGAGGTACAATTTGGTTCTCTTTGTTGTTTCTACCATTGTTGTTGTCTTCCACTCCTACTTGTTCCCCATGCGAACTTCCTGGGAACATGGCCTTGAAAGTGGGAATCTGCATCAACTGCTGGCGGAAATTCCCCATCTCCTCTTGCTTCCTCTGCATTTCCAGCATCATGGCCATCATCATCCCTTGCCCTTCTTGTGCTTCCTTCAATGCCTTGAGCATCTCCAGTTGCACAACATTCGTCTAGTCTCCACCTACATCCTCGCCTTTCCTTCCTGCGTTGGTTTGTTGTTGATTGGCCATATATGGTGATGTCGAACTCCCTTTTGAAGCGTCTTCAACAAGTGGTTGGTCAAAATCCAGGTTTGCACCTCCTTGGAATGCTTGAGTTACTTTCCTTGGAACTGGATCCGGTGAGGTAATGCTATTTGTTGGTGAAGCAGCTCTTCCTGTAGTTCTCCCACTTTGATTTATGGGCATCCTTCACAAATTCTACACCTCCCCAGCAGAATAGCCAAATAAATGTGGGCAAGGAAATCGTGCCTTGCCAATTAGGGTTTCGTTTTGGCCGAGGAGGAGAGAAATCCACAAAGAGCACGGAATTGATTGGTTGATTGAAGAGGGGAGAACGACAGGTGGACGATTACTCCAACGACGCGTGGCAGAACTCCTAGAATCCGGGAACCGTGTTAGGGTAGCAGGGATTCCAAGAGCCTTCTTTAGTCCTTCGAGTTGAGAGAATGTCCAAACCCCTTTAGTGCTTTTAGGTGGAATCTCTAAGCCTTTAAGTCACCAAAAGGGTCCCTTTAATCTTCTAAGAGTCCAAGTCTTGAGTCTAAAGAGAAGTCCCCTTCCAAATGGAATGGAAGGGGTATTTATAGGATTTTCTGGAAAGTAGTCATGTGCAAGGCACATGCTCTCAGGAAAATTCCAGAAATACCCTTTAATCATTAGAATAATGCCCATATTGCCTGTTCTTCTTGCCACCAATCCAATTCCTCAATCAATTTCCAAAACGAGCCGCCTCCACGAGTCTTCTGCCTCGGGACACGTGGAGGTTTCTCCCGGGTCTAGCACATTTATTTCTGACTTTTTCGTCTTTATTCCATTAGGTTATGCGAACCCTAATTTGCACATTAAATGAGACCGTAGAACCTTAATTGTGCATTTAATTCAATTAGATCATATAAACCCTAATTTTATACTTGGGCCCACACTAACTATAGTGTATTTGGATATTATACCCACCCATCCACCCACGGGGCAAAAGTGTGGTCGTGAAAGCTAGTTGATTGTGGAAACCACCTCAAAACAATATAATTTTAGTTTATAAAATAGTGAAATATATATACAACTGTGCCATTAATGATATCTTATCATATATATATATAGGAGAGCAGATGCTCTGTCTCCAATTTTCTTGTCCCCTTGTGTTCCTCTACTTAAATTTTAACACCTAGTCTCTTACTTAACACTAATTAATTCTAAAATTAAATAAAAGGAAATGTGTCAAAATTCAAGTGGGGGGACACAAGAGGGACATGAAATTTGGAAACATAGGATCTGCTCTCATATATATATATATATATATAAATATATATATAGTGCTATATGCTTGCATGTCACTTCCTTTTTGTAAGTTTGCAATTTACTTCTTAAAGAGTTTTTTTTTTGTGGTAAATGCAGTCATGTATAAGGCTTCCGTACATTAAGAGTGCCTTGGAATGGTATGGTGGACAATTTGCATCACTGATCAAGGAAAGGTATTTGGATCCGCTTGACTTCTGGACTGATGACGATCACTTAAATAAGTTCATAGGGCTTGTCGAAGCTTCTGTTGATCTTGATCAACTTGAGAATGGAGAATACATGATTTCATCCGGTTATGACCCAAACTTATGTACACTGAAGAATGAGCAAGAGTCATTGGAAATACAAATACACAATTTGCATAAGAGTCCTTCTAGGGGACATTTTTTTAGTGACATTCTAGTGACTTTTTTTTTTTTTTTTTTTTTGGTTTTTTTTTTTTGTAGACCTCTAAAAAATATATAGTATTTATTAATTTGGAATTTTTAGAAAAGTGTTTTTAGGTGTAATTTGGATACATCTGAGAAGCGAGTTGTGCATGATTTGTACATATCCTGCTTATTGTATATATCCAAATTACACCTAAAACACTATTTTTCTAAAAATTCCAGGTTAATAAATACTACGATTTTTGTAAGATATTAAAAAAAAAACCAAAAAACAAAAAAGTCACTAGAACGTTACTAGAAAAATGTCCCCCTAGACTTATTGTTTGCATAAACAAACTGCCAGTGATCTGGATTTGGCTCTTGATAACTCTTTGAAACTAGATAAGGGAACACAATTTGGCCACGTCTTTAGAATCACAAAGAAGGAAGAGCCAAAAGTGCAAAAGAAACTCAATACTTATTTTATTGTTCTTGAAACTCGAAAGGATGGGGTTAAATTTACAAACTCAAAGCTCAAGAAATTTGGAGACCAATACCAAAAGATTATTGAAGAATACAGGAACTGTCAGAAAAAGATTGTTGCTCGAGTAGTTCATACAACAGCAACTTTCTGCGAGGTATTGATTCTTCATAATGCCTTTTTTACTTTTGTTTGGCTTTTGATTTGGTTCATGAAGATTTCATTTGCTCAGGTTTTTGAGTCTTTAGCTGTTTTGCTTTCAGAGTTGGATATCTTACTAAGCTTTTCTGAATTGGCTGCTAGTTGCGCCACTCCCTACACTAGACCAGACATCACGCCATCGGTACTGAGAAGTTATTTGCTCTACTCTTTTTTTTTCCAAGGATACTAAATTTTTTCAAGAAGCTGTGCGCTTGCTATTTGTTTCCTAAATGTCTAATGTTGGCTTTGACAGGACGAGGGAGATATAATATTAGAAGGGAGTAGGCATCCTTGTGTGGAAGCTCAAGATTGGGTGAATTTCAATCTAGGGAATTATGCTCTTTGTGATTTTCCTTTTAACTGACTCAATACCAATTCCTTCTCTTGGTCTTTCTCGCAAATCAGGCCAGGGGCACGAGTTGGTTCCAAATAATCACAGGGACTAACTGTTGGAAGATGAACAAACCAAAAATAATGAATATTAATGATTCATTGTATTTGTGCTCATTGGAAGAAGAAAGATATAATAGCTAAGTTCATAGTATTAGTATGGTTCATGTTAGTAAATTGAATATGTTGGTTCATGTATTGAAAATTTAATATGGGTCTAGAAGTATCTATGCACTAGTATAAATAGGGAGCTCTATGTGTCATTTTATATAAGCCAAAAGCAAGAAAGAAGAGAGAAAAAGAGTAAGAGAAAGAAAGAGAGTTGTATGCTATTACAATTTCTAAAGAGTAATACAAAAGTTATTGAGTTAAGAAAGGCTTTGTAAAGTCAACATCCGGCATCAGAGCCAGTTTCCATCTCAATATCTATTCTTGTTTTTTTTTTCATTTCAAAATGTCTAACAGCTTGGTCCAGCCTCAAATTCCAAATTTATTGAAAGACAACTATGAAGGATGGAGTATCCAGATGAAAACATTGCTTGGGTCTCACATGAGGCCACAATTTATATGAAAAGTAGTAAGTAGTTATATATATAAAAGCTGTAAATATATATATACAAACATGATCAACTATCACGAAGCACCTCCATGGGGGATCGGAAATGTAAATATATAAAAGCGATAAATATATATATAGAGACATGATCAACCACCACGTAAGCACTCCATGGGGATCGAAATGTAAATAAAGCAATTAATCGATCAACCATACGTAAGTAAACTTCGGCGGGGACCGAATGTAAATAAAGCGGTAAAAATGATCAACCGCCACGTAAGTAAACTCAAAGGACGAAATGTAAATAAAAAAAGAAAAGGCCAACGTAAGTAAACTCCAGAACTGACATAAATATATATATATATATATATATATATATATATATATATATATATATATATAAAAGCGATATATATAAAAGCAATAAACGCACCGGATGTAAAATCCAAGCTCATCGAATAAAGTTCGACAACAGTTCATATATAATTCCCATAAGCTGGAGCCTTTTGTATGGTAAATGGGATGCTTGGCATGTTTTCCTTGTCATGTATGTTGATAAAGGTGGCCAAAGTTTCTAGCGCATCCGTAAAATCATTCTTATTCCGAGGAATGTGGAGGAAGTGTACTTCTTCAAACTACGAAGCCACCATCTGTAAAACTTACCGATGGTAAGGCAGCAAATGTAGCTCTTTGGTTTGATAGATTCCCATGGTTTGTTTGATTACCAACTCCGAATCCCCAAAGACAGTTAACCGTCTGATACCCATTGATTGGGCAAGTTTGAGTCCCATGATAGCCATTTTCATACTACATTTGTGTTGTCAGTCGATAAACAAAATTGATTTGGCAAGAACGTAGATATCGCTCCCCGTCATTTTAGAATCTTATAATCGCCCAGCTCGAACCTTCGTGTTAATGACTCCATCAAAATACATTTTTCATGTATGGCATGCATCGTACTGATGGTGTTGCTAAATTGTCATGACCCCTTCATCGGGGAAGTATGTTTCTAAGGTTTTGTAATCCCCTGCGGGTGCAGCAGCCAGTTGATCCGCAATTCCTTGTCCTTTAATGGACTTTTGGGTCACGTAGACGATGTAAAATTATTGCAGAATCAACAGCCATCTGGATAGCCGACAATTCCGTATAGGCTTACTGAACAGGTATTTGAGAGGATCCACGCGGGATATGAGATGGGTTGTGTGACCATGGAGGTAATGCTGTAACCTCATGGAAGCCCATGCTAAAGCACAACAAGTCTTCTCAATTAGAGTGTACTTGTGTTTCTTTCTTCTTGAATCTTTTGCCGAGGGTAATAGGATACCGCTCTTGGCCTCTATCGTCTTTTCTATCCCGATATCGATTATGGCATTGTCATTAATGGACAAGTACATGAACATGGGAACATTATCCCTCGGAGGTACCAAAATAGGAGCGTTACCCAACTGCTCTTTGATTGTAAGGAAGGCTTTCTGACACTCATCATTCCATTTCATGGAGGAGTTCTTCCTTGACTTGACTTGAAGATGGGCTCACGGAGTTCCGTGAGTTGAGAAATAAACCTGCTAATGAAGTTGATTCTTCCCAAAAATCCCTGTATTTCCTTCTTTGTCCGAGGAACGGACATTTCCTTGATGGCCTGGATTTTGATGGGATACAACTCAATCCCTTTATGGTTGACTAGAAAACCTATCAACTTGCCTAATTTAACGCCAAAGGCGCACTTGGCTGGATTCAACTTCAAGTTGTACTTACGCAACCTGTTGAAAAGCTTTCTAAGATGGTCTAAGTGGTATTCCTCCCTTCGGGACTTGATAATGATGTCATCCACGTAGATCTCTATCTCTTTATGCATTAAGTCGTGGAAAAGAGCCATCATAGCTCGCTAATAGGTTGCGCTAACATTGATGAGGTCAAATGACAATCGTCTATAACAAAAGGTTCCCCAAGGCGTGATGAAAACAGTTTTCTCATGATCCTCCTCAGCAACCATAATCTGATGATACCCCGCGAAGCAATCCACAAAGGAGTACATGCCGTATTGAGCAGTATTGTCAATGAGAATGTGGATAAATGGCACGGGAAAGCTATCCTTAAGGCAATCTTTGTTCAAATTCTGGTAATCCACGTAAACTTGCACCTTTCCTCTTGGTTTAGGAACAGGGAATATGTTTGATAACCATTCAAGGTATATAGACACCATGATAATGCCTGCTTGAAATTATTTCATAATTTCTTCTTTAACCTTTAAACTCCACCCAGGTTTCAATCGCCTGAGCTTCTGCCTGACTGGCTTGAATCCCTCTTTAATGGGAAGGCGATGAAGGACAATGTCAGTGGATAAACCCACCATGTCTTTATGAGACCATGCAAACACATCCTGAAATTGGGTTAGTAGCGCAACCATGTCATTCCATTGGTTTGGAGTGAGGTCTGAACCAATCTGGATTAGCTTAGAGTTTTCTAAGATTCCGAGATTGAAAGAAGTGGTTTGATCAAGATTAGGTTTAGGTTTGTCTTTGACCCATTCCTTAATCTCCTGAGGTATCTCAATGTCCTCTTGTATTTCCATCAAGTCTGAGTCCAACTTTTCATCAAAGTTACAGTCCTTGTTGAGAAAAGACACCTCATCAGCAAGTACATGCACATCTAAATTCAGAGTCCTGAAAAAAATATGCTTTCACTTAATATATGAAACTGTTCAATCACACAAAGTGTTAGCATGTACTGATAAAACAACTGCTAATACTGTACAGAAAAGTAAGCAGTTAAAGTTATCTATAGACAGATGAAATTTCTGCCCATTTTACCCTCATCGACCAATGCATGGAGTGCTGCTACAATTGTTGAGGGTAAAGTCCTAATGGACTGCATTGATGGAGGGGCTATCATCGTCCTCCTTCTCCCTAATGATCACCATGATATTTGGGCAATCATCGTCTGGGGTGTATCTATTTGTATGTTCATCATGAACAATGATGCGTATGCCTGACTTCATCAGAGAGATGTATTGTTTACGTTTCCATTCCCTCTCTTCCACTTCAGGATCATGAATCAGGACCTTTTTTGCTTTAATTCCATCTTGGTTTGGGAAATAGCATATAATATAATATGGGGTGACACACACTGGGAGAATGTATCAGCTTGGGAGTTGTAGGTGGAGAAAATCGTCATGTGGCTGAAGTTGAAGGAATTTGTTTGTGCTTATGAGGATTCCTGTGACTGGAGCTAGCAGAATAGCCTAATCCAGTTGTCCTTGTTTGACTGGGCACTTGAATTGGGTGCTTAATACCCTGATTCTCTTTGCCCAACCCTTGTCCAGGTTGATGACCCAATGACATCATCTCTTGAGTGGCCGACATAACTTTGGCAGAAATCTTGGGTATAAGAGGTGGTGGCCCAATGGGATGGTAATGAGTGTTGCTCACCTCCAGAGCATGGAAACTGACCAACTCAATTTCCGAATTGAAGTTGATTAGTGGCATGTCACCTTGTTCCGGACATTCCGGTTTAGCATTAACAGTGACTAAGCTATTGTTGATAATGTACTTGAGTTGCTGATGGAGGGTGGAAGGGACAGCTCCAGCCATATGAATCCATGGTCTTCCCAACAACAGGTTATATCCTGTGGTTATTTTGAGCACATGAAAGGATACACTGAATGTATGTGGACCAATCTCCACTAGTAATTTAATTACTCCAACGACGTTTCGTCGGGACCCATCAAAAGTTTTGATAATCGTATGTCTACTTTTGATCCTCTTGGGGTTGACATTCATCTTCTCCAAGGTAGCATAAGGATAGATATTCAGAGATGAGCCTCCATCTATCAAGACTCCTCCAACCATATATCCGGAGGACAAAACCGCTATGTGCAACGGCTTGCAATGACTGGTCCCTTCAGTGGGTATGTTGTCATCAGTGAAAGATATCACATTGTTGTTGAAAATTTGATCAACCAGAATTTTTCCACATCCATTGATTTCGGTAAATGGGCTTCTTCCAAGACCCTTAGCAATACCTTCCTGTGATCTTCGGAAGCGAAAACCAAGTCCAGTAAGGAAATTTGCTGTGGAGCTTCTCTCAAGCTTAAAACCACCTTAGCTTCGTTATGGCCCATGGTACGGAGGAACTCCTCAATCTTCTTCATGGGAACTTTCCCATTTGATTTGATGGCGAGCTTCATCACCCGATGGGGAAGATACAGTGGATTCTCCTTCAACACTGCAAAGAAGAGATGTGAAGTAGATCCTTCAAACCGCCCATAATTCCATGGGACTTTGTGCAAATGGACAACAGATACTCGTGGTCTCGAATGGTAAGTTAATTAGCTTTGGTACAACCACTTTCAAAGGATCGACTCCTTTGAGTTGAATTGTTTGTATTATGAGTGGTCCGGCAAACCAAATCATCCTCAAAGATAGATAATCGCCACGCCTAGCCCTTCCATTTTGTAGGACATGTGCTCCCACCTCGAGTAACAAAGTGTCATCGTTCATTTTTTAGAGGACAATTACTACCAATTAAATTTTGAATGAGGTGGTGGAGTGCCCAACATTCTTTTGTGCTGTGACCACGAGAGTGGGAGTGATATTGGCATACTCCCTCAGAATAAAACCTTCTAGAATGGGGATTGATTGGAGGTAGAAGGGATGTAATTCTTCCTTCATTGATCAACATTTGAAATATCTCCTCCATAGGTTGGCCAATATATGTAAATTCCCTTTTGTTGGCAAAATCCCGATGGGCTTTGGCACTTGCTCTTTTTGCAACTTTATCCTCCAGCGTCTCACTTTCTGAAGGCTGTAGACACTCAAAATTTCATTTTCCTGTTACTAACTATGTAGGAGGACAAAAGCATCTTTTTTCACACTCTAGAGATAACCCAAGAGGACCACAAAATCAATTCTAACCCCAGAAATAGCTTGGGAAATCAGGTGCAAAGCCCGGAGTTAACCCCGAGAGGTCAAGCCAACCTCAGATATAACCCTGAGGACATTCAGAGTCGACAGTAGGCCAATCTCAGTGATAACGCTTAGAAGAGACTGCTACAACTGCTCTAAAACTGGAAATAACCCCGGGAGGGGCAAAATGGTCATTTTGCTAACTCAACTTCATCTTAAATCAAATGAACTCATTTCAATACAAATTAAATCAAAATATCCTGCAAGAACCATATCTTAACTTTCGAGCGCAAACTACGCAAAACGGCTCAATAGACTGTATGACGGAAACCTAAAAATGCCATTTCGGTCATGAACCCATCTTCCTAGAATCAAAAAGGGAAAATCCCATGTCATTGAAAAACTCTCAACAAAATTAGTCCGAAGATGGTCTTGTACACCTCGTTCGGATGCTCGGATTGAAGTTCTGCAAGTTCGAGCGGACATCACAAAGGCACTGCATTTTACGACTTTGAGACGAGACGGACCATGAGCTCGAGGCACCGAGGCACCACATGTGCATCAAGGTCACAAGTGTAGTGTACACTCAGGGCTCCCCCTCTATAAATAGAGGGCTTGGAGTGGCCATATTGGGAAGAGAAAAAGGCGTGGAAGCCCTCTCCAATTTGCTTTGTACACACTGTAAACTGAGTGCTTTCTTATTTTAAACACTTGTGAGCTCATATATTGTCATATTTTTACCGGCGGGAGCCGAGTTTTCATCCACTTAGAGTCATAGAAGTCTTTTTTGGCAGCCCACTGTAAGCCTTCTTACACACTATAAAGCCTTTCTCTTCATCTTTGCAAACACTATTCTTTGCATTGAGAGTCATGTTGTGTGCGTATGCCCGGACTTCGGTCCATGGTTTTCATTTTTGTCTGTATATATATACTTATATATGTATATATTTATATATATGGACTAACATTATCGAGTTATGCCTCGATTGAACCTAGACTTATGTCTATAGCGTTTACTTGCATATTTTTATATATATATATATATATATATATATATATGAATTGTTGTCGAACTCTATTCATGAGCCTGGATTTTACATCCCATGCGTTATCGCTTTATATATATATATATATATATATATATATATATAAGTTGTCAAAATCGCTCGATGAGCTCGATTTTATATCCGATGCGTTTATGCTTTATATATATATATATATATATATATATATATTTACATTTCTGTCAGTTCTGGAGTTTACTTCGTGGCCTTTTCGCTTTTATTTATATTTCATTCTCACTGGAGTTTACTTCACGTGGTGGTTGATCGACTTACCGCTTTATTTACATTTTTAATCCCCATGGAGGTGCTTCGTGGTGGTTGATCATGTCTCTATATATATATTTACCGCTTTTATACATTTACATTTTCGATCCCCATGGAGGTGCTTCAGTAGTGGTTGATCATGTCATATATATATATATATATATATATATATATATATATATATATATATATATATATATATATATATATATAGCTTTATATATTTACATTTCCGATCCCCATGGAGGTGCTTGTGGTGGTTGATCATGTCTCAGATATATATATATTCAAAATTTTTACATATATAATCGCTTATTGTTTTTCATAAATCATGCAGCATCATGTGATCACAGATTCAGTTTACTAAATCTAGATTCGGTTCCCATGATGAACATTTTTAGTTGTAAGCAGCTTGTAAATTATTCACGGTGTTTGAATTTCCTTAGATAGTTTTCATGCTTGATGAGGAGTTCTAAGATCGCTATATATATTTTTTTCAAGATGCTTCGCACCTCGAAAATAAAAGCCAAATGTAGAACATTTAATAATAAAATGGAAGTATGAAAAGGTCTCAATTACTATTGAGCACAGAGTTTGAAAAACCTCTTTTACAAAACTTCACTGCTATATCATGTTTAAAACTGATTTTTTCATATAAATTCAAACCCTTTGTATATAGGTGCGAACGAGACCTCGCACTACTTTCAAATAAATTGCACATTGATCCATACACACACACATACATATTCATATAACAATTTCTTAAAAATTGGCGGTCACCGTGGCAACACGGATGTCGGGAGGGTGCCTAACACCTTTCCTCCGCAAAATCAAGCCCCCGAACCCAAATAAATCTCGGTTTCACAGACCTATTTAGAAGTGTTACATCATTGGGTCAATGTGCAAACCTTTCCTCGGTTGCATTGGTGCAACTAGTTAAAAACACCAACTGGCGACTCTTACAGTCAAATCGTCGACATGATACATGTCGGACCTTTTTCACTTGTTTTTTCAAACAAATCTCACATAACATGAGAACACCAAAGAACAAGTAACGAAAAGGGACAAATAAAAATCCCGACGTCGACAGGTGGCGACTCTACTAGGGACTCAATATCCTACCAAATTCAAAGTCCCAGAGTTTGAAAAGTACAGTGGGGCGGGCGATCCCTATACGCACCTAAAAGTGTACATTGGCGAACTGGGGTCTTATGCTGAAGATGAAAGCCTCAATGCAACTTTTTCAAAAGAGTCTCACTGGAGTAGCTAAAGCCTGGTATGCCCGATTTGACAATGCCAAAATCCACAACTGGGAAGAATTGGCCCACGCCTTTCTAAATCAGTACAGTTTTAAATAACAAATGGCACCGGATCGATACCAAGTAACTAAAGTTAGAAAGCAAAGTACTGAATCTTTTCGAGAATATGCCCTCATGTTTATATTATGTTGAAAGTCATCTGTGGCCTATAGTGCATAGATGGACTTGGTATGAATATGACCAGGGATTATTAGGTATAATTATGATCGTAATGTTACAAATGATGTGGTAAAAGTTCTCATTGGCCCGTAGTGCATTGATGGATAGTTGTTGGCATGATCATGACCATTGATGAATACACAAATATCCTTGGCCCATAGTGCATGGATAATTTTTGGTCGTGATACTAAAGAATATCCTTTGCCGTAGTGCAGGGGTGATTCGATGATGTGGATTATTATTTAAGCTGAGTCTCAGCGATAAAAGTGATGAAAAACCTTTTAAATCATAGAAGATAGTAGATTTTATACTCTACTTGACTCTTCTAATGGATTGCTTGTTCCCCTACAGTTCAACTTGATGTTTGTTATATTTTATCAGTTTAACACTGTTGAAGGCTAACGATAAATTATTCTGCATTATCTTAGTCATAATATTTCTTACTGGGCTAGTTGAGCTCACCCTTTTACTTTCATTGTCCTCTTTAGGAAATGAGAACGTAGCCGGGACTAGTCGGGGAATGGAGTGAGGTCCAGATGATAGCATTAGTAGTCCTCACTATTCTATAAAATAATGTGATAATAAATATATTTAGGACTCCATTTGAGTTGGATACTGTCTTAAAGATAATATTCGTATTAAAACTCTCAGTTTATTTTTTGTCGTATTTTACACGACAGTTGTATTATTAAGTTGTATTTGAATTTTGTACCATGTTTTTGGCGACTCAAGATGGGTGATGTATACCTGTTTTGGGGGCGTCACATTTGGTATCAAAGCTTAGGGATATGATCCCTGGCTAAGATGTGAGACTAGAACTAGGGGGAGAGACGGAGAAATCCTTCGCTAGTATGACCTACCTAAGTTTATTTGGTCGGTCAGAGAATAGGGATAATATGTGACATGTCAATTAACCCTTGTTTTGTGGCATTATTTGAAAATGACATTCTAGAATATTGAGAATAGCAATGGAGCACAGGAGACCGTAGAGTCACCACAGATGAATACCCAGGATAATGTGCAACAGGAAGACACTAATCCTCATACAAACAACAACACTGACCAAATAATGAACGATGGAATGTTCAGAGGCTTTCTGCAATTCATGCAACATCAGGCAAAAGAGACTCCTGTCCGAAATGCAGGTGGAAACACTGGCAACTCTCTGATGATCCACCGCTAATGATTCAAGGAGCTAGACCACACCGGAGTTTTTTGGAGAGCCAAAACCACTTAAGGCAGAGACGTGGATAAAGCAGATCAACAAGATATTTGATGTATTGGGATGCTCTGAGGATCAAAAGGTTCCCTTTTCCACCTTCATGTTGCGGGCAGAGGCAGATTACTGGTGGGAATTTGTAAAGCGTACTCAACCTGCCGCAATGAAAATGTCTTGGGAGAAGTTCCAAGAACTATTCAATGACAAGTACTTTACCAAAAGTATTCGTCACATGAAAGAGGTAGAGTTCATTAAACTAGAGCAAAACAACAAGACCGTGTCGTAGTACGAGGCTAAGTTTGCCGAGTTGTCCCGGTTTGCATCCCATTTAGTTGATAATGAGGAGAGAATGACGCGAATTTTTCTGCGAGGTTTGAGACCCGAAATACGTCAATACCTCATTTCTCACAAACTGTGTTTATATTCAGATGTTGTAAATAGGGCTCAGTTATTGGAGCGCGATAATGAGTCAACGCAACCAAGAGAGAGCAGCCAGCAAGTCGATAATACCAGTGATAGCAATCATCGAAGCGGTGACAACAAACGTGAAGGGAATCAACATGCCAGAAATGGTAACCACTTCGGTGGTAATCATGGTCAAGATAATAGAAGTGGAAATTTCAAGAAGAGAAGATTCAATAATGACGAAAAGACGTCGGCAACAGCACCAACACCCATTTCAAAGGAAGAAGAATGACCACCGGTCGTATGTTTCAAAAATGTGGGATGTGGGACACATTCGTTTCAAATCAGACGCAAAGAATCCAAAGCATGTTACAATTGTGGAAGAGAAGGTCACCTAGCCCGATTTTTTCGTGCACCAAAATCAAGTCTAGCTGGGACGGTGGCACCAAAGGCAGATACGGACAAAACAAAGTCGGTGGTTTCAGGAAGAGCATTTTTCGTGACTTCTCAAAAAGCTAGTAACCCGAACGAAGTTAGCACGAGTTAGTTAATTATAAATTCTTGCGAAGTCTATACCTTAGTTGATACCGGTTCTACCCATTCTTTTAGTTCTCCTACTTACGCTCAACGTTTAAATTTGACTCCGGATAAATTAGACTTTGACTTATCTATTGAAACTCCATTGGGAGAAACCTTCATTACATCCACTATTTATAAGTCTTGTTTGGTTCAAATTGGTACCCTCACATTACCTGTCGATCTTATTTCATTGAAAATACTTGCATTTGACGTAATTCTAGGGATTGATTGGTTAACTACTCATCATGCAAAAATTGATTGTTTTCGTAAGGTTGTTAGCTTTCATATTCCTAACCAACCTATTATGCGAATTCAAGCAACCAAACCATTAAAATTAATCACTGTCATCTCAAGCCATAAAGCTATTCGTTTATTGAAAAATGGATGTCAAGCTTTCTTAGCTCGTGTCACGGATTTCAACAAAAATACGTCAGTTTTGAATGATATTTCTATTGTTAATAAATTTTCTGACGTATTCCCTGAAGAACTTCCTGGCCTACCCCAAAGTGTGATATTGAATTTTGTATTAACCCCAGTACAAAACCCATTTCTAAAACCCTTAGATATTTCTTCAACCAAATCGAACGTATAATGCGCCAAAGACGTTGGCTCGAGCTGTTGAAGATTACGACCATACCATTCAATATCATCGTGTAAGAGCGAACGTGGTAGCTGACAAGTTGAGTAGAAGATCATATGCGGTTACGAGTGTGACGTTGTTAACACAAAGACCCATTTCATACGACTTATAAAAGATGAGGATAGAGTTAAAGACTCCAAGAACCTAAGTGAAGATAGTGAATATACGAGTAGAACCGACTTTAATCGATAAAATTAAAACCGCTCAAGCTACAGACTCAGAGTCGACGAATGTGAAGAAGAAGGTTCAAGAAGGCGTTATTCTATAAGCAAGAATCGACGAAGGGAGGAAATCTCAACCCTCGATTTTATTGGTCTATTTGAAATCCTCGATCAAGTAGGAGCTGTGCCCAATAGACTCACTTTACTGCCAAGTATGTCGCGTGTTCATAACATTTTTAACGTATTTATGTTACGTAAATATGTGGACGACCCGAACCACATTATTGAGTTAGAAGCGGATAAAATAGTGGAAGATTTATCGTATGAAGAGGTTCCTGTTAAAATCTTGGATAAGAAGGAACATATTCTACGCTCCAAGGTTATACCTCAAGTCAAAGTTTTGTGGAGAAACCACGATGTTGAGGAAATGACCTAGGAGTTAGAATCTGAAATGAAATCAAGGTATCCTCACCTATTTGACATACCAGGTACGTACCCTAATTTCGAGGGCGAAATTTCATAAGGAGGGGAGATTGTAAGACCCCGAATTTTATGAAATGAAAGTATTCAATTTTCTTATAATTATTATTTCATTTAGTAAATGGTTAAATTGATAAAAGGATTAAAGTTAAGGGTGATATGTGAAAATTTTGCAAAGTAAAGCAAGTTGTTATAAAATATTCGTTTGGTCATGGAATATTCTTGTTGTCGGGGAATATTCATAATGACCGCGCATCCATTTGTGGGCCCCATAAATAGAATAATAATCGGATGAAGAAAACGGCAAGTTTGAGTTTTTATAAATAACGACGTAGTTGTTACTCAATTAACATTGTTGGAATACACGGTGGTTAAAATACGAATACGCGTTGTTGTATGAAGAAGCACACAATATTGCACTTAAAGATTTTTGAATTATTGATTCTTATGTAAGTAAGGCACCTACTCAATAATTGTTACGATAATTACTATTCAATATTTTATTTTATTGATTCAATAATTGTAAGACCCCAACTTATTATAAATAAAATTAAATTTTCTATTCATTATTCTAAATTAATAAGGTGTTAATTTGATATAATGCTTTGGTTATGGGTGAAATGTGCAAATTTTACAAAATAAGCAAGTGGTTATAAAATATTCATTTTTTTTGGGGAATATTCTTTTTGGTCATGGAATATTCTTTTTGTTTGGGAGTATTCGTGATTTACTCACGACAGCCAACCATTCGTGGGGCTCATAATGTAATAAGCAATCGGATGAAGAAAACGACAAAGTATGAGTTTTATAAATAATAACGTAGTTGTTACCGCTTATAATCGTTGAATACTCGGTGGTTATAATACAAGAATACGTGGTTGCATGACAAGAAGACACCCAAGATTTCACAAGATTATTGAATTATTGATTCATGACGTAAGAAGGCACTACTCAATATTGTTATAGTAGTTCTTCGTTCAATATTTTATTTTATTGATTCAATAATTCTTTGCGTTGATATTTAATATTATTGTTGTTTCAATAATTGTTCTTGCTGATTTCCCATTATCGGATCAATAATTCATATTATTTGAATAATATTATTAGATAGCATTATTGGCAATGTCTAGAAAGTTACATCAAGGAGAGGTTTGGTCACCTAATCATGCGGCCAAGAAGGAGAAATCCTTATTGAAAAGCCCTCTTTCTCTGAACTACCTGGTTATCATAATTGTGATTCTGTAATATTGTTTGTGAATAATTAATTATTAATTTATATGATAAGAAAATATTTATTTGATGTGGATATAAATGATGGATTTATTTATGTGGTTATAAATGAAGGAATTAATCTTTGAGGTGTTTTATCGAATTTTGTCGAATGGAGGAATTAAAATCATCCGTTTGTGGATTTTTGGATATTTTTGTTTGGAATTTGGAAAAACTCAAAGCTACAAAGTTTGTAGAATTCAATTTCGTGTGGAATGGACATAAAATTCATATTTTTTCTGATAAACGGGCTATTTTCTATGAATTACTGAAGTTTCGGAAAATAAAATAATTTTTATTAAATTATGGGTGGGACCCAATTTTTGGTTGGTGTTGAATGCACATGGGCTGCTGAAAATTTTCAGAATTGGTGGATAGCTTTCTTGGGTAGAAGAAAGAATAAGAAATAATAATATTCTATTATTTTAGTCTCCTTTCATGCGTTCTAACATTTTCCTATAAATAAAGCGCTTAGGTTAGGATTGAAAATCACACGTAAACAAGTTTTCTTTCTCTCTAGATTATCGAGCGTATTTTTGTGAGTATTTATATACTTTGAGAGTTGTTGTTCTAAAGACAAGCTTCCTTCTACTTTTAATATCCAGATATTAGATCAAATACAGTTATTTTGAGGTAAGAGATGTTATTTTCTTCTTAAATGATATTATTTTCTTCAATATCATTATTATCTTAAATATTGGTGAACTTTTTAATCAAATTTGAAACTTTTTTGTGTGGGGTTCTTATTCACGATATCTAAGACTTATTCACGATATCTTACACTATTCACCTAAAAAATAAAAATTTTCCTTTTATCCAAGATGTCTATTTGGCTACTATCTTTGATTGTATTCATGTTTTGATCGTTATTTTTGAATACTGCTTCACAATTGGTTATTATGAAGTATTATTGATCTTGGATAAACTGTTATACTAATCCCTAATATTTGTCCTTACATCTCTCTTTGGATTCGTTTTCTTTAAAATATTTTCATCATCCTCGGTCTTAAATGATGATATTCTTGAATATCTTTGGCACAGTAGTGCAAAGATGAATGATTAACTAATGAATATCTTTGGCCCGTAGTAAAGATGAGCAGTGTTGAGATAAACATGATTGATTGGTGATATAAATGAATATCTTAGGCCTGTAGTGCAAAGATGAATATTTGATTAAAGATGTATATTGAGTGATGTTACAGGGATAAAATATTGATGATGGACTTTGAAATCTTAGAAGATAGTAGAATTCATTCTCTACGCGACTCTTCTAATGGATTGCTGTTTCCGCTGCAGTTTTGATCTAAAACTTGTTGTCTATTATGTTTTATCAGATTTTTCATGTTGAAGACTAATGATAATTTGTTGTATATTATCTTAGTCATAATATTCTTTACTGGGCTAGTTGAGCTCACCCTTTTCCTTTTTGTTCCATCTTTCTTCTCAAGAGGTGAGAACATAGCAGGATCGAGTCGGGGTATGGAGTGATAGTTCTAGAAAGATGTTTTAGCAGTCCTCACTATTTCTATAAAATAGTGTATGAATAATTGTAATGAGGACTTATTTGAGTGTTGATATTGTCTAGAAGATAATATTTGTATTTAAACTCACAGTATGTGTTATCGTATTTTGCACGACAATTGTAATAATAAAGTTGTAGTTTGCTTTCTGTACCATGTATTTGGCGACTCAGAATGGGTGTTGTATACCTATTTTGGGGGCATCACATTTGGTATCAAAGCTTAGGGATATGGTCTCTGGCGGAGATCGGGGAATATAACTAGGAGGGGAGAGTTGAGTAAATCCTTTGCTAGTGTGTCCTATCTAAGCTTATTTGTTGGTCGGTCATAATATAGGGATATTATATGATATGTTAATTTGTTTAATTAACCCTTGTTTTATGTGATGCCCCCCAAAACAAGTATACATCACCTATCTTGAGTCGCCAGAAAATACACTATAAAAATCATTTACAACTTCATTTATACAACTGTCATGCAAAATACGACGACATGTATACTGTGAGTTTTAATACAAATGTATGTAACTCTCATGGTGCCTCAACCACAACCATACAATGGTACGTTACATAAAGGTACAGTCAAAAACTATTTTAGAAATTAAAATCTTTGGGAAGTGCTCAAGGAAACCTTCGTACATAGGAGGCCATGAATCTAAGTTATGATAGATATCATATGTCCAGAGAATTATCCTTGGTTGTTAATAGACCCCAAAGAAAAAGCGAGAAGATTACTATCATGTTCCTTTCAATGGTGAGTCTTCTCTTGACATATAACTATCTCATTTGTCTCCAAGTGAAAATTATATTTCAAATAAACTCCAAGATCATATAGGTAGTGCTTTCGTAGATATACTCGACAAGTGGATGTGCACAACCTGTCTTATGATAACACGAGGTTGTATGTCATTAGACATCTTGTATGATAGTGACAAAACACCCTTCTAAAGTTGGGTTAGCCTCACCTATTCGGTTCACCAAAATTAAATATCAAATAGCGTATACAATACGACACACTTATCTAAAGTTCTTAATAAAATTATTTCCATACTATTTAGGGAGAACCTCAAATGACTATAGACCATCATTCTATTCCCTGTTATCCCCGCTCGACCCAGCTACACTCTTATTACCTGAAAGGAATTGTGAAGCAAAAGGGTGAGCACAACTAGCCTAGTAAAGAATATCATAACTAAAGATAATTAAATTATCAATAGCTTTTCAATCGATAATAAATCGGAGATTTAGAACATATGGTAGATGATAAAACTTTTCAACCATAGTTGCGGTGAACGAGCAATCCATTAAAAGAGTCGAATAGACCATCGAGTCTATTATCTTCTCCATGTTAAAAAGTCCACCAATAATGTTTTATCCCTGTAACATCAATCAACAATCCACATCCACAATCATATGAATAACTTCATAATCATAATTGTGATTCCAAATTCCTTTTCGCACCGGGGCGAAGATAATTTTTATCACCTATCTTCACGAAACATCAAAAATCATGGTTATACCAAATCACAGTTTCCTGCTCATAATCATACTAATAAATTCATCTTTTTACTACTGACAAAGATATTCATTAAAATTCATCTTTTGAATTACTGGGCCAAAGACATACAATGTTGTATTTTAGAAGCGTCAAGCAGAGCATGATATCTACTATCTTCTATGAATTTAAAAGTTTATTATCAATATTTTATCATTTGAGACTCGACAATAAATAATCCACATCATCGAATCACCCACCTTTTCTGGCCGAGGATATTCGTTAATATCACATCCATGAATTATCCATGCACTACGACCGAGGATATTCATTATTATCACATCCATGAATTAATATTTCATTCTTTGAGACTCATTTCGATAATTAATCCACATCATCAATTCATCCCTGCACTATAGGCGAGGATATTTTTTAGTATCACGACCACGAATTATCCATGCACTACGGGCCAAAGATAATCGTGTTTTCATCAGCGGTCCTGATCATGCCATAAAACAATTCATCTTTGCACCCTTGGCCGAAGAGAATCCATAGCCATAATCATACCAAAAACTGTCCATCAATGCACTACGGCCAATGAGGACTTTTTTCACATCATTTGTAACATTACGGTCATGATTATCTAAGAATAATCCACGGTCATAATCATACCAAGTCCATCCCATATGCACTCTGAGGCCACAGATGACTTTCAACATAATATATACATGAGAATGATGACAATGATATAAATATTAATCAAACGAAAACAAGGATAAATATTAAAGACTTTAAATTTATCCAAATATTATCAATCACTTAATAAACTCATAATCAAATATTATTAATATTATAATAATATTTTAATTACTTCTTAAACTTATAAACAATTTATTTCAATTGTTTTCACTTTACCAAATAATGCATTTAATCATTCAAAAATGCCATACTCATAAGATTTCATCACCAATGATTAAATTCCTCATCAAAAATCTGCATATACCTTATATAGGATTTCCAAGCCATAAAATCCTATTTTCCAACTTCGTTACTTCACATAACATATTTAACTCATATGTTCGTAACTAAACCATTTTTATGAAAAATACCAAATCAGTCCCAAAAATATTTCTTTTCTGGGATTTAGCAGAATATAGTCCCATAATGAACATATATTTTTCTCGGAATTTTTAAAATTCATTTACTATTTTTCAAAAATTAATTTCTAATTAATTTCTTAAGAAATTAGCTACCTCAAGTTTAACTCCAGAAATTCCCAAATCTTGGCAGGATCTTACACATATTAGCGTGAGCTTCGGTTTAAATTTCATGGTCATCGGAGTTATAGAACTCGGTTATAGCATTTTTTAAATCGGAAAAACCTAAATATTGAAATGGTCATAACTTGCTCATTTTAAGTCGGAATGAGCTCATTTTTGGATGAGGAGGTACCTTATACTATATACTTTCATGTCCCAAAAGGCGGAATTTTTCTCACAAATTAAGTGGCCAAAAATGAGCCCTTCTAAAAATCTGGATAGTAGCATTTTGGTAATTTCCGACTTTTGACTCCTTTGCTAAAATCGGTCCACGAAAATCTACAACACCTTTTCCGGTGATTCCACTTGGAGATGCTACAAAACTCATAGATCTAACTCTAGAACTTGACCACACTCAAAAATTCAAAATATAATAGGAGATATGGTCGATTGAATTTCATGTTCCATTTTCACCAAAATCGATTTTCAACCCTTTGTGATTTCTAAGAAACTTTCATGTTTTCACATAATAACCAACATAACTCATCATAACACTTACTAATACTTCATATACCCATGATTTTCATCGGTCCAATGCTTTTATTATGACTCTCATCATAATCAGCGTAACGAGATCATTTCCACAATTTAATAAGGAATGAATATAAAGGATCATTCACCACGCGTGTGGTAATCCACATAGACGAGTTATTCAATAGAATAATAAAGAATGGAATAATGGAAGGATTCACCATGCATGCGATAGAGACCGCATAAAGCGAGTTATTCCCAATGAGAATAATAAATAATGGAACCCGGTCCGCGCGAAGCGCATGCAGACACGATATTAAACGAGAATAATAAATGCGGAATAATAAATAATGGAACCAGGTCCGGCGTAAAACGCATAGACAGGATATTCCGACAGAATAATAAATGCGAAATAATAAATAATGGAACTAGGTCCGGCGTAAAACGCACAGACATGATATTCCAACAGAATAGTAAAGAATGAAATAATAGAAGAATTTCACCATGTATGTGGTACTTCGCATAGAGATGTTATTTCAACATAATAATAAGGAATGGAATAACAGAAGAAGATCACCATGTATGCGGTACTTCGCATAAACAGGTTATTCCAACATAATAATAAAGAATGGAATAATGAAGTTCTCTTCATGAATACATAAAAGAAATAATACCCCTTACGAAGAAATACAACAAATAATATCCCTTACAGGTACAACAAATAATATCCCTTATAGGTACAACAAATAATATCCCTTACAGGTACAACAAATAATATCCCCTACCTTTGAAAGAAGAGTATTTCGAACAGTAGGGCGGGAATATACTTGAAGAAAACTTGCACTATCTTCTACGCTCAAAGCTTTCTTAAACTCTAAAGAAATAAACTCGAGATTACGTAAGAAGAAGACTCTCTCTATAGTTTCTCTCTCAGAGTTTCGGTGAATTAAGTAAGAAATAATGAAGGAATGAGCTTCTATTTATAGGAGAATGGGTGAATAGTAACCAATCCATGAGCGGTCTAGATTGATTTACTTTTAAGCAGACGGTCAGATTGGTTTATAATAAAATATAATATATTCTATTTATAATCTAATAAAGCGAATAACTTTATAAAAGTATTACATTTTTTATATAAAAAGATTTTATTATGCAAATACTACGCAGCACTTATGCAAACACTATGCATAATAAAATATAATATATTCTAATTATTGTCTAATAAAAGCGAGATAACTTTATAAAAGTATTCTATTTTTTTATATAAAAGATTTTACTATTAGCCTAATAAAAGCGAATAACTTTATAAAAGTATTACTGTTTTTATATAAAAAGTATTTACATTTTATTACATTAATAATACTAATAAAACAAAACTTCATTATCACTTACTTTGAAAAATTTTCAAATGTCACCCTTAACTTTAAACTTTTATCAATTTAACTATTCACTAAAATAGAAAAATTGAATACTTTTATTTCATAAAATTAGGGGTCTCACAACTGTGTTTGCACCTCATTTGGTAGAGAATGAGGAACGTATGACGCGAATGTTTCTGAGAGGTCTAAAACCCGAGATTCGTCAATACCTTATCTCTCATAAATTTTCTCTGTATTCAGATGTTGTCAACATGACTCAATTATTAGAAAGAGATAATAAGTATACTCAACCGAGGGACCACAACCAGGGTCATACCGGTGACAGCAGTCATCAGAACGATGATAACCAGGGAAGAGGGAAAAATACGGACAAAGGCGGTAACCACTCGGGTGGTAATCGTGTCCATGATAATAGGAGAGGTGAGTCAAGTGGAAATTTTAGAAAGAGGAGATTCAACAACGACTGGAAGACATCAGTAGCAGCAGCACCAGCACCAACAATAAATTCTAGGGGAGGAGAACGACAGCCAGTTAGATGTTACAAATGCGAGAAAGAGGGACATATTAGCCCAAACTACCCACAACAATCCAAGGTATGTTATAATTGTGGAAATGAAGGACATATCGCTCGAGATTGTACTCCAAGGGCTGCACCGGATAAGTCAAAATCAGCGGTTCCTAGAAGAGCGTTTGTCGTGACTGGCTAAAACATGAGGAACCCAAATGAGGTGATCACAGGTAAGCTAATCTTGAACTCTTGCGAAGTTTATACCTTACTAGATACCGGTTCTGCCCATTCTTTTATCTCTCCTGCTTGTGCTCAACGTTTAAAATTGACTCCAGAGAAATTGGACTTTAACTTATCTATTGAAACTCCGTTGGGTGAAACCTTCGTTACATCTACAGTTTATAAATCTTGCTTGATCCAAGTTGGCACTATCACATTGATGAGTGAGTTTTATACACATGAATTGGATACATTCGGACTTCATTTATTGTTGTTCTCAAGTCTTTTAGAATAGTTTTTAAGTGTTTGTGTCCATTCATGCATGTTTTACATTGTTTTGTAGAATTTGGGACAAAAGTTACTTGGATCGACGTTTGGGGTGGCTAGATTCGCGTTTTCGACTTGCCATTTACACAGCATTCACTTCAGAGCCAATTTGAGTATTGCTCCGTACCTTATTTCGAAACACTCAAAGAATGAAAGTTGTAGATCTACTTCTCCTCTTTCTGGAACATCTTGAATCATCGAAATCGGAGTTTGGACAAAGAAGTTATGGCCATTTTCCCAAAGGACGTTGGAGCAGAAAATGTCAGAACATGTGCCAGCGCCGGGGCGCCCATTTTAAGCCTATGCCCAGCGCCGGGGTGCTGGGGAAGGGCTTGGTGATGGCCTAGACACATTTTTGGGCGAATTTTGACACCTTTTTGTCTCTAAATTTGATTGGGTTTGTTCCTAAGCTAAAAATTAGACTTGTAACCTATAAATACATGATGTAAGGCATAAAATAAAGGGAGAATACATAGATTAGCTTAGATAAAACACTCTATTAAATTAGAATCTAAACCCTAGTTCTTAATTAGCCATTGAAGATTTAAGCAAATTGAAGAACACTGAAGATCAAGAGCAAGAGCAAGAGGGGAGAATCAGATTTACTGACAACAAATTCTATTCTCTTCTCTTATCATACTTTTATCTTTTAATGTCTATTCAGTTGTGGATTCTTGGTTTTAATTCATTAATTATGAATTAACTCTTTTATTAAGATTTCAATTGAACCTTTTATGGCTATAAACTAGTTATTTAATTTATTTTAATTATTTGTGTCAAAGTGAGTTGTTAATCTTGCCTTATGCTTATTGATTAATTATCTGATCAGTAATTACCTTGTTACTCTAGAAGGAATTGGAAGAGGAATTATAGGGTTAGAACTGGGCATGATATCATGTGACTTAGTTATTTTCACAGTGAATAATTAGGTTTGTGAATAGAATGGAAATATCTATTCACCGCATGTAACATATAAGGAATTGGGATTGTAACGAGTTTAATTCAATTGTTTTGCATAGGAATATAGCAAAATTAATCTGGATTAAATAGAAGACAATTGATCACTTGGAAAAGGGCTTTTGGCATTTGAGAATTTCTGTTAATAATTCAGTAGACATAATAATTGGGATAATTGGATAATTGATTTATAGTTCATAATTGGGGATATTGGAGTCTTAATCCTTATTTACCTGAATTCAATCAAATCTTAGTTTTGTTTATTTGCTTTCTTTTAGACTAATCTCTTTTAATTGTTTAATTTAGTTTTCTTAATTAGAAAATTCACAATTTGCAATTGTTTAAATAAAATTGATTTGGTTAAGAGTTAGTATTTGGTAATTTTTATTAAATAATTCCTCATGGGAACGATACTCTACTTTCACTTTATTACTTGTTGACCGTGTATACTTGCACGTATTCATTAATTGCGAAATCGATCAACACACATTACCTGTTGATCTTATCTCTTTAAAGATACTTGCTTTTGATCTGATTTTAGGAATTGATTGGTTAACCACTCATCATGCCAAAATTGATTGTTTTCGTAAGGTTGTTAGTTTTAATATTCCTAACCAACCTGTTATATAAATTCAAGCAACTAAACCACTAAAATCAGTCACTGTCATATCAAGCCACAAAGCTATTCGTTTATTGAAAGACGGATGTCAAGCTTTCTTAGCCCATGTTATGGATTTGAACAGAGACAAGTCAGATTTGGATAATATTTCTGTTGTTAGAGAATTTCGATGTATTTCTGAAGAACTTCCGGCCTACCCCGTAACGTGATGTTGAATTCTTTATTGACCTTGAACCAGGGTACAAAACACATTTCTAAAACCCCATATCGAATTGATCTTATTGAACTTCAGGAGTTAAAAGTCCAACTATAGGAATTGTTAGACATCGGTTTCATTCATCCTAGTACATCTTCTTGGGGTGCTCCTATTTTATTAAAGAAAGAAGAAAGACGGGAGTATGCGACTTTTTTGTATTGACTACTGAGAATTAAACCATGTCACCATCAAGAATAGGTATCTCATTACCTCGCATTGATGACTGTTTGACCGGTTGTAAAGGAGCACAATTCTTTTCAAAGATCGATCTTCATTCGGATATCATAATTTGAAGATTAAAAGCGAGGATATTCCAAAGGCGCCTTGAACTCCATGCGGGCATTATGAATTCTTAGTCATGTCTTTTGGATTGACTAATACTCCTGCTGCTTTCATGGATATGATGAACCGAGTATTCAAGGAATATTTGGCTCAGTTCGTTGTTGTCTTTATTGATGACATCCTCATCTATTCCAAAAGCCGTGAAGATCATGAGCACCATTTAAAGCTGATACTTGAAAGGCTTCATGAAAACAAGCTTTATGCCAAGCTGATACTTGAAAGGCTTCGTGAAAACATTCTGGCTTGAGGAAGTAGCATTCCTTGGGCACGTGGTGTCAAAACATGGAGTATCTATTAACCCAGCGAAGATTGAAGCAATACAAAGTTGGGAGCAAAAGCAAGTCGGTGGACCGAAGTCGTGAGATTTACGGGCTTATTTGGTTATTATCGAGATTCGTGGAAGGATTTTCTCGAATCGCTACTCCGCTAACTCAAATTTGACTCAGAAAGATACAAAATTCGTATGGAGCGAGGAATGCGAGAAGAGTTTCCAAGAGCTCAAGAGGAGACTCATTTCGACACTGCTGCGCAATTCCATCTGGTTCGGATGGATTTGTTATCTACAGCAATGCTTCAGGCAAAGGGTTAGGATGTGTTCTCATGCAACATGGGAAAGTCATAGCCTATGCCTCGTGATAACTCAAAGAATATGAGAGGAATTATCCTACTCATGATCTAGAGTTGGCAGCAGTCGTTTTCACGTTGAAAATCTGGAGACACTACCTGTATGGGGAGAAAGTGGAGATCTATACTGATCATAAAAGCCTCAAATATTTCTTCACCCAAAAAGAACTCAACATGCGGTAACGACGTTGGCTTGAGTCATTGAAAGATTACGATCACACTATTCAATATCATCCTCGAAAAGCGAACGTAGTAGCTGACGCATTGAGTAGAAGATCATATGCGAGTATGAGTGCGATATTGTCAACGCAAAGGCCTATTTTGTATGACTTGCAAAGGATAGAGATAGAATTAAAGACTCCAGGGACCCACGTGATGATGGCGAATATACGAGTAGAACTGACTTTAATCGATAAAGTTAAAGTTGCTCAAGCTACGGACCTTGGGCTGATGCGTATGAAGAAGAAAGTGCAAGAAGGTGCTATTCCAGAAGCAAGAATCGATGGAGAAGGAATACTTCGAGTCAACTCTAGACTTTGCGTTCCTAACGATTTTGACTGAAGCATAGAATCATGATGGAGGCACACAACACTGGTGGAATTCTCCTACAACAACAGTTATCAAGCAAGTATAGGCATGGCTCCATTTGAGGCATTGTATGGACGAAAGTGTCATTCTCCAGTATGCTAGGATGAGGTGGGAGAAGCAACGTTGTTGGGACCAGAATTAGTACGCATGACTACATAAAAGATCCAAATGATTCGACAACGTATTCAAACCTCACAGGATTAACAAAAGAGTTATGCTGATCTTCATCGAAAGGACGTGGAATTTAATATTGGGGATCATGTATTGTTACGTGTGCTCCTTGGAAGGGAGTTACAATATTTGGAAAGAGAGGAAAGCTCAATCCAAGATTTGTTGGTCCATTTGAGATTCTTGACCAAATAGGAAATGTGGCCTATAGACTCGCATTACCTCTAAACCTGTCTCGTGTTCATAATGTTTTTTACATATCTATGCTTCGTAAATATGTGAAAGACCCGAACCACATTATTGAGTTAGAACCAGACGAGATAGGAGGTACCTGTTAAGATCTTGGATAGGAAAGAGCATGCCCTATGCACCAAGGTTATACCACAAGTTAAGGTTTTGTGGAGGAACCATGCTATTGAAGAAATGACCTGGGAGTTGGAATCAGAAAAGAAAGCGAGGTACCCTCACCGCTCGAAACACTGTGCACGTGCACGTCAATTTTCGAGGACAAAATTTTATAAGGAGGGAGGTTGTAAGACCCCAACTTATTATAAATAAAATTGAATTTTCTCTATTCATTATTCTAAATTAATAAGGTGTTAATTTGATATAATGCTTTGGTTATGGGTGAAATGTGCAAATTTTACAAAATAAGCAAGTGGTTATAAAATATTCATTTTTGTCGGGGAATATTCTTTTGGTCGTGGAATATTCTTGTTGTCGGGGAATATTTGTACGACGACGCAGCTATTTGTGGGCCCCATAACGGAAAACGGTTGGATGAAAGAAAACGACAAAGTATGAGTTTTTATAAATAACAGCGTAATTGTTACCGTTAACATTGTTGGAATAACTGGTGGTTAAAATACGATGAATACGCGTGGGTTGCATAGAAGCCTTTACCAGTATTTAAGATAAAGATTATTGAATTATTGATTTGTACGTAAGAAGGCACTATTCAATAATTGTTACAGTAGTTACTATTCAATATTTTATTTTATTGATTCAATAATTGCTGTGTTGATATTTAATATTATTGTTGTTTCAATAATTGTCACTGAACAGTATTTCCCATTATCAGATTAATAATTCATATTATTTGAATAATATTATTAGATAATATTATTGGCAATGTCTAGAAAGTTCTGTCAAGGAGAGGTTTGGTCACCTAATTGTGCGCCAATAAGGAGAAATCCTTATTGGAAAGCCCCCTCTTTCCTGGGAACGGCCTGATTGTCATAATTGTGATTCTATAATATTATTTATGAATATTTAATTATTGATTTATATGATAAGAAAATATTTATTTGATGTGGATATAAATGATGGATTTATTTATGTGGTTATAAATGAAGGAATTAATGCTGAGGTGTTTTATCAGTATTTTGTCGGAATGGAGGAATTAAAAATCATCCGTTTGTGGATTTCGGATATTTTCTGTTTGGAATTTGGAAAAACTCAAAGCTACTAAGTTGTAGAGAATTCAATTTCGTGTGGAATGGACATAAAATTCATATTTTTCTGATAAACGGGTTATTTTTTATGAATTACTGAAATTTCGGAAAATAAAATAATTTTTATTAAATTATGGGTGGGGCCCACTTTTTGGTTGGTGTTGAATGCACATGGGCTGCTGAAAATTTTCAGAATTGGTGGCTAGCTTGCTTGCATAGAAAAAAGAATAAGAAATAATAATATTCTATTATTTTAGTCTCCTTTGGTGTTCTAACATTTTTCTATAAATAGGCGCTTAGATTAGAATTGAAAATCACACCAGAAACAAGTTTTCTTTCTCTCTAGATTATCGAGCGTATTTTTGTTAGTATTTATATACTTTGAGAGTTGCTGTTCGGTACAAGCTTCCTTCGGCTTTATATCTGATATTTCGATTAGAAGTACCGTTATTTTGAGGTAAGGGATGTTATTTTCTTCTTAAATGATATTATTTTCTTCAATATCATTATGCCAAAATATTGGTGAACTTTTTAATCAAATTTGGAACTTTTTTGTGGGGGGTTACTATTCACGTATACTAAGATTATTCACGTATACGACACTATTCACGAATACGGCACTATTTCTCCGAAAAATAAAAATTTTCCTTTTTGTCCAAGATGTCTATTTTGGCTACTATCTTTGATTGTATCCATGTTTTGATCGTTATTTTCGAATTCTGCTTCACAACTAGTTATTATGAAGTATTATTGATCTTGGATAAATTGTTATACGAATCCCTAATATTTGTCCTTCTGTCTCACTGGATTCGTTTTCTTTAAAATATTTTTCATCATCCTCAGTCTTAAATGATGATATTACTGAATATCTTTGGCCTGTAGTGCAAATATGAATGATTAACTGATGAATATCTTTGGCCCGTAGTGCAAAGATGAACATGTGTTGAGATGAACATGACCGACTGGTGATATAAATGAATATCTTTGGCCTGTAGTGCAAAGATGAATATTTGATTAAAGATGTATATTGAGTGATGTTATAGGGATAAAATATTGATGATGGACTTTTAAATCTTAGAAGATAGTAGAATTCATTCTCTACGCGACTTTTCTAATGGATTGCTGTTTCCGCTGCAGTTTTGATCTAAAACTTGTTGTCTATTATGTTTTATCAGATTTTTCCATGTTGAAGACTAATGATAATTTGTTGTATATTATCTTAGTCATAATATTCTTTACTGGGCTAGTTGAGCTCACCCTTTTCCTTTTTGTTCCATTTTTCTTCTCAGGAGGTGAGAACATAGCAGGATCGAGTCGGGGTATGGAGTGATGGTTCTTGAAAGATGTTTTAGCAGTCCTCACTATTTTTGTAAAATAGTGTATGAATAATTGTAATGAGGACTTATTTGAGTATTGGTATTGTCTATAAGACAATATTTGTATTTAAACTCACAGTATGTGTTGTCGTATTTTGCACGACAATTGTATTAATAAAGTTGTAGTTTGCTTTCTGTACCAAATATTTGGCGACTCAGAATGGGTGTTGTATACCTATTTTGGGGGCGTCACATTAGATACCCAGTTATTTCGCACAATGGACATTGAAGCAGATTTTCAATTTTCATTTTTTTTTCTTTCTTTTTTTCCATTCATCATTTTTTTACATGGTTTTGCAACAACATAAGCAAGTTAAACAGTTTTAAGTCATGAAATCAGTGCACATAGACAACTCCACAAATAACTTAGCCAAATACACATGCTTCTCATATTTAAGTACTCATGTATCACAAATTTAATTCAAATCAATTAGTATGGATCATGGCTTAGTTGTCATCATTCATTAACACATTAAGCATCAACCAGATTATGAATTTTAGCATCAATTTTCAATCTTTGACTTTAACCTTCGAACACATAAGCAAATAGAACCATGGAACCCAAGTTTTTAGTTTGTTTGTTTTTTTTCTTCAATTTTTTTAACTTCCCATCAAAATTGGATTATTATTCCTACATAAAATAAAACCTAAATCTCCCCACACTTAAACCGTACATTGTCCCCAATGTAAGAAAATCATGAAAAGAAGAAAATACTACTAGCTAACATGCAATAAAAAAACTAAAAAGTAAAGGGATAGAAAAATCAAATCTATGATCTTGGGTTGCCTACGAAGCAGCTGCTCGTGTTTAACGTCTTTGGCTCGACGTCGTGCCTCTCTTCTCAGCTTTCATAGATCGGATCATCTAGCTCCACCATCTCAATATTTTCCACCTGATGCCCCTCATATAAAGCCTTTAATCTATGTCCATTCACCTTAAAGATCTTGTTTGTACTCGGGCTTTGAATCTCAACTGCACCATGAGGGAACACATTAGTGATAACAAAAGGACCAACCCATCTAGATCTCAATTTACCTGGAAATAACTTAAGCCGAGAATGATATAGAAAATTTTTTTGTCCCACAATAAAGGTTTTCCGCACAATCTGCTTATCATGAAAAGGTTTGGTCTTTTCCTTGTAAATCTTTAAACTTTCATAGGCTTCATTCCTCAATTCTTCTAACTCTTGTAACTGCAATTTCCTGTGTACTCTAGCTGCCTCCAAACTCATGTTGCACTGCTTGATTGCCCAAAAAGCCCTATGCTCCAATTCAACAGGTAAGTGGCATGGTTTTCCAAACACAATCCTGTATGGTGACATCCCAATAGGTGTCTTGTACGCAGTTCTATAGGCCCAAAGTGCATCATCTAATCATATACTCTAATCCTTTCTGCTCGGGTTGACTACCTTCTCCAAAATGGATTTGATCTCTCGGTTAGACACCTCAGCTTGACCATTACTCTGCAGATGGTAGGATGTAGAAACCTTGTGCAGAACATTGTATTTCTTGAACAAAGCCGCTAAAACCCTATTGCAAAAGTGGGTCCATGATCACTAATGATGGCTCGTGGTGTTCCAAACTCGACAAATATGTTAGTCCTAACAAAATCAAGCAACAACTTTAGAATAAATCGACCCCTAGTGGCTTTAGCTTCCACCCATTTTGAGACATAATCAATAGCCAAAAGAATATATAAATTCCCAAAGGATGAAGCAAAAGGTCCCATAAAATCTATACCCCAAACATCAAAAATTTCAACAACTAATATAGGAGTTTGGGGCATTTGATTTTGTTGAGAAATATTCCCTGTCCTTTGGCAATTAACACATGTTATACAAAACAGATATGAATCTTTAAAAAGCGATGGCCAATAAAAACCACTTTCCAAAACTTTATTAGCAGTTCTTTTTGGACCAAAATGTCCTCCACAAGCATAAGAATGACAAAAAGAAAGAATAGATTGAAATTCACTGTTAGGCACACATCGTCTAACTATCTGGTCAGTACAAAATTTCCATAAGTATGGATCATCCCAAACATAGTGTCTAGCATCACTTTTCAACTTTTCCTTTTGGGATTTGGAAAATCCTTTAGGAAAATATGCACTTACCAAATAATTCACTATATCCGCATACCGGGAATCTCAAAGCATGGATGTAAAGCAAACCGCTCATCAGGAAAGAATCATGTAAGCAGTAGCTCCTCTTTGTCTCTCAATAACCTACTCAAGTGATCCGCTACTAAGTTGCTCGCACCTTTCTTATCCTTGATCTCTAAGTCGAATTCTTGTAGTAAAGAGAATCCATCGAATAATCCTTGGTTTAGACTCTTTCTTGGTGAGCAAATACGAGAGAGCGCATGATCGAGAATAAACTATAACTTTAGTACCAAGCAAATATGATCGAAATTTATCTAAAGCAAAAACCACAGATAAAAGTTCTTTTTTAGTTGTGGAATAGTTTATCTGAGCCTCATTCAAAGTCCTAGAAGCATAGTAGATGGCATGAACGGCTTTATCAATCCTTTGTCCCAAAATAGCTCCCACTGCATAGTTGCTTGCATCACACATGATCTCAAATGGAAACTTCCAATTTAGCGGTTGAATGACAGGAGAAGAAGTTAATAATTTCTTTAAAGTGTCAAAAGCCTCCTTGCATTCATCATTAAACTGAAGGTCCACATCTTTTTGCAACAACTTACATAAGGGTAATGCAATCTTCGAGAAGTCCTTGATAAATCTTCAATAAAATCCTGCATGACCAAGAAAAGAGTAAATCTCCCGCACGCTGACGGGGTAAGGCAAAGCAGATATAACATCTATCTTAGCTTTATCAACCTCAAGACCTTTAGATGACACAACATGACCAAGTACTATTCCCTGTTCTACCATGAAATGACATTTTTCCCAATTTAAAACAAGGTTAGTTTCCATGCATCTATCTAGAACACAATTTAAATTATCTAAGCATGCATCCAAAGAATCACCATGAATTGTGAAATCATCCATAAAAACCTCGATGCATTCTTCTAAAAGATCTAAAAAAATGCTTACCATGCATCGTTGAAAAGTACCCGGGGCATTACACAGTCCAAAAGACATTCGTCGATAGGCAAAAGTACCAAAGGGACACGTGAATGTGGTCTTCTCTTGGTCCTCGGGTACAATCACAATCTGGTTATATCCTGAAAAACAATCTAGAAAACAATAATAAGTGTGCCTAGCTAATCTCTCTAACATTTGATCAATAAAACGAAGAGGAAAGTGATCTTTTCTTGTTACAACATTCCATTTTCTATAATCTATACACACTTTCCACCCTGCTTGCATTCATGTGGGCACCAACTCATTATCATCGTTCTTGACAACGGTAATTTTGGATTTCTTTGGGACTACCTGCACTGGACTCACCCATTGACTATCGGAGATGGGATAGATGATACCGGTATCAAGCAGTTTGAGCACTTCTTTTTTCACCACCCCTATCATTGGTGGATTCAATCTCCTTTACACATCTCTTGTAGGCTTAGCTCCATCCTCTAACAATATTCGATGCATGCATATGGCAGGACTAATACCCTTGATATCCGCTATTGTCCATCCAAAAACTGTAACATGGTCCCTTAGGACTCTCAACAATTTTTCTTCCTACACCTTGGTTAGATTACTAGCAATAATTATAGACAAAGTGTCATTAGTCCCCAAATATGCATATTTCAAATGAGCAGGTAATTGTTTCAATTCTAGAGTCCGGGCTTGTACAACAGAAGGTAATAACTTTTGATGAGAAATAGGAAATTGAATAGAATATACCGTTGCCTTATTTGAGAATTTTGGCAATGAATGTAATGCAGCTACATTCTCTTTCAATTCCTGGGTTTGCGCAATCTCTTCTTCCCTGTCCATGTCCAAACTAACGGTGATTGCAATTTCCAAATTGTCCCTATGTAGTTGTTCAAAAGCTCTATGCACCAAGGAGTCTCTCACATCGATAGCAAAAATCTGTCCTATATCACTAGGGTACCTCATGGCATCATAGATGTTAAACTGAATTTTCTCACCATCAAACTCCATAGTTAAGGTCCCATTATGCACATCAATCATGGTTCTTGCTGTTTTCAGGAAGGGTCTTGCTAATAAGATGTGAGAAGGGTTTGGTGATGTATCATCTTCCATATCCACAATGTAAAAATCTGTAGGAAAGATTAGTTCGTTCACCTGCACTAAGACATCTTCAATTACCCCTGGGGGGGTAGGTGTTAAGACGATACGCCAATTGGATAATCACACCAGTATTTTTCAAAGGGCCTAGATTAAGGAAGCATAAACAGATAAAGGCATAACATTAATTGAAGCTCCTAAATCTAGCATGGCTTTTTCAAATCTGGTGTTTCCTATTTTGCATGGGATTGTGAACATTCCTGGATCTTTACATTTAGGATGCATTTTTCTTTGAAGAACAGCAAATACATTTTCTCCAACTGTGACTCTTTCATCATTTTGCAATTTTCTTTTATTAGTGCATAATTCTTTTAAAAATTTAGCATACCGTGGCACTTGTTTAATTGCATCAAGAAGAGGGATGTTCACTTCTACTTTTCTAAAAGTTCCCAAAATTTCTTTTTCTTTTTCATCTTTCTTTGAGGTTTTAGAATTTCTGGGAGGAAAGGGAAGAGGAATGTTTTTAAGCTGATTAGGAGGTTTAGGTTGTACCTTAGATTTTTCTGTTTCCTCTTTAGTTGCTTCCTCCCTCAAGCTCTATGGGGGTCGGTGGTGTATCCAACTGTGTTCCATTTCGCAAAGTTATGGCACTTTTATTCTCTCTTGGGTTGACTACTGTTTGAGATGGTAATTTTCTCGAGCCTCTGGATTCCAATATCCCCATAGCTGTAGCCAGTTATCCTACTTAGTTCCTTAAATCTTGAACCAAAGTTTTTGTCTCTTGCTGGAACTGCTGTGTCTAATTTATGAACTGTTGTGTTTGTCCCATGAATGCTTTGAACATATCCTCCAATGATGTTCCAGTAGGTGCAGAAACTGCTTGCTTCGGTTGATATTGAGGTTGGGCTGGTTGGAAGCCCTGCTGCCTAGGTGGAAATGTGGGTCGTGCCGCTTGCTTGCTCCCATAACTCAGATTTGGATGATCCCTGCATCCTGGGTTATATGTGTTTGAGTACGGATCATACTTTCTCGGAGGTTGTGACTGATAATTTTCCATTGCATTAGCTTGTTGCACAGCCACATCATCTTGTAATGTTGGGCATTCATCTATATTGTGATTTGGTTGTAGACATATTCCACAAACCTTTGCAACTGGCAGTCGACCTGTAGTTAATTGTCTAACCATGGCAGTTAATTCAGAAATTTGTTAACCATAATCACAAATGTTTACCTCTTACCCTTACTGGTGCATGATTTGTTCTAGTGCCATATTATTGCGAGTTTGCTGCCATGTTTGCAATTAAATTCCTTGCAGCCTCTGGGGTCTTGTCAACTAGTGCTCCTCCATTTCATTTGCATCGATCATGCTTCTATCCATCGGTACCAACCCTTCGTAGAAATACTGGATCAGGTGTTGTTCATCTATTTGATGCGGTAGACAGTTGGAACAAAGCTTTTTGAATCTTTCCCAATACTCGTATAGTGTCTCTCCACTGAATTGTCTAATCCCACAGATCTCCTTCCTTATGTTGACTACTCTTGAGGGTGGAAAGTATATTTCCAAGAACAACTGCTTCATGTCATTCCAAGACTGTATTGAACCTAAGGCTAGGTAGTACAACCAATCCTTTGCCAAATCTGCTAGGGATATCAATGGGAATGCTCTCAGCTTGATTTGCTCTTCGGTGATTTCGTGTGGTTTCATAGTGGAGCACAACACATGAAATTCCTTCAGATGTTTGTAGGGGTCCTCACCTATAAGACCACGAAAAGTAGGTAGTAAATGGATTAGTCCCGATTTAAGTTCAAATGCAGCATCTAAATTAGGATATTTAATGCACAGAGGTTGCTAATTTAAATTAGGAGTTGCCAACTCCTTGAGAGTTCTATTGTTGTTTTGAATCGCCATCTCTTCTTCTTTATAAGATGTGGTGGATGATTCGTTGAATAATAATTCTAAAGCTAAGTTGAGGCCTGGTGATAATGCATAGGCCTCGTCTATATCTGCAAAAGACTGTTGAACTTTAAGTTTTTCCTTCCTTAGCCTCCTTGCAGTTTTCTTAATCTCTGGATCAAAATCTAATATAGTAGCCTGAGAAGATCGAGTCATAAAACAAGAACAAAACAAATAATAGAATAAAAACAAAACGCCAAATTACTCCTCGGCAATGGCGCAAAAATTTGGGAGCTGTCGTTGACACCCCTAAATTAACCTCACTTTCAGTTCACAATTTATAATAATTAGCACAATAGCAAGTAAGGATCGATCCCACAGAGAGTAAAGTTGTTTTAGAATTATTCTACTATTTCAACAGAAAATAAAGATGGGGGGTTTTTGAAAATTATTTTTAAACTAAGAGAATAAAAATTAATGATTTAACCAAATATGTAAAAACTTCAGTTCTGCTGTTCAGTTTCACCAAATACAACAATCAATTAATCAAGTGATTATTATATTTCCTTCAATGAAATTATTAGCCCTAGATAACAATAAGCTTTGCTATCCGAAATTCTCCTTAGATTATCACTGTATGAAACAAGCTCTCCACCAGATTCTAACTAGCATACAACCTAGAATAAGCTCTCTAGATTTAATATGATAGAAGCATTAAGAATTAGAGAATTAGGGTAATCCAAGCAACAAACACATAAGCTCGATTTGTTTAACTTGTTTTCTGATAATCTTAGCAATAAACAAAAGCTTGTCCACAATTATTATTACCAAGTTACTACTTATGATAAAGACAGATATCAATTACACGTAATACCAATCTTAATCTAGTAGATGATAATGATCAAACTAACTCAATTGGCCATATTAAATTAATTAGATCAATTAGCATGCAATCAATGAAAATAGATTATCAAAAGAAATTTCACACAAGAAGGAATAAATAATAATACTCAATTAATCAATTACTTGTAACAAGGATTCACCTCCCTTTAGAACTGAATGAAAAGAATTAGTCTGACATGCTCTTGAGTTTGCACTCTAATAGATGATAGTTGATTGTTGAATGAATAAAACCATGACTCTCATCCTCTATTTATAGTGTTAGACAAAGTCCTAAATTCTATAGGAAGTAGAAATCCAAATCCTAAAAGGAATTACAAATTACACTAATTTCCATAAAGAAATAGAATTCAATTTGGAAATAAATCTTAGTCTAAAAGAAATCCTAATTACAATAGAATTGTAAAACTAATCTTCTAGAATCCAAAATTCAGATTTGAAATTGGAATTAAATCCCACAATTTCCATGTGCTTAAACTCCTTGTCGCGTGAATCCAAATCCATTTATGATACTAATTGTTGAATCCTTGATTTGCTAGGAATCCCGTAAACCTCCTCCAATTTATTTCCAAAATCATGAAACCCCTTCAATTGTACCTAAAATAAAAATATAAGAATAATGAGTTTATTTAGGCACAAAATAAATAAAAAAGATTAAGTATTAAGGAATAAAAATATAACATATTTTATACTCATCATTTTCTTCAAGAATATTCCCGCTATACCAGTTGGAATACTCTTCTTTTCAAGGTAAGGGATGTTATTTTTGTTCAATATTCGTTTGAAATAATAATTTCTTCCATACTCTGTAGTATGTAAGTAATATTATTTCGTTTCAGATTTCGAATTCTATACTCATTTTGTTAAAATTTTGGCTTCTATACTCCGTGAAATTAGTAGAATATCCTTGATATTTGCGCTTCATCCAGTATCTTTTCATGAAAATATTATTCTGAGCATTCTTGATAAGTTTTAACTTTTTCATGCCGGAATATTATTCACGGGGTTACTATTCCCAAAGTACTATTCACGGGGTACTATTCACTCGAGTACTATTCACCCGGGGTACTATTCATGATAAAAATTGATTCGTTTTGGTCTAAATTATTTTTGGTACAATATTATTCTTGAATTTTACTCCACAAAGCAGCATCATGTTGACAATTTGGACGTTATTGATTTCTTAATAAATTAAATTATAAATCTTTAAAAATTTATCCTTGAACTTGTTTTATTGAATTCTTATATCATTGTCAGCATCCTCATGTTTATATTATGTTGAAAGTCATCACGCAGAAGTAGTGCATAGATGGACTTGGTATGATTATAACCAGGGATTATTCGGTATAATCATGATCGTAATGTTACAAATGATGTGGTAAAAGTCCTCATTGGCCCGTAGTGCATTGATGGACAGTTGTTGGCATGATCATGACCATTGATGAATACACGAATATCCTTGGCCTATAGTGCATGGATAATTTGTTGTCGTGATACTAAAGAATATCCTTAGCCGTAGTGCAGGGGTGATTCAATGATGTGGATTAATTATTAAGCTGAGTCTCAGCGTTAAAAGTGATGAAAAACCTTTTAAATCATAGAAGATAGTAGATTTTCTGCTCTACTTGACTCTTCTAATGGATTGCTTGTTCCGCTGCAGTTAAACTTGATGTTTGTAATATTTTATCGGTTTAACCTTGTTAAAGCTAACGATAAATTATTCTGCATTATCTTAGTCATAATATTTATGTGATAACTTGAAAATTTCTAAAATCTTAAATGATTAGAATAAAGGTTAAAGAATAAAACCTAGATGAGAATTTGAGGATTTATTTAAAATTTTCAAGTAAAACCTATATGGTTTGCTATTCGAATGAGAATAGAGAAAATATGGGATTACAAAATTCCTAAACCCTAGAAATGAATTAATATGTACTTGAGGAATATCAAGAATAAGGTATTACGATACACCTGTAAGTTCGATGTGAACCTGAATAGTCTAAGAAATGTTATATAAGTACATATGGAAATTTTATTATTGGAGATAAGATTTCACAGGAAGAGATGCTATATGCTATATATATATATATATATATATATATATATATATATATATATATTTTAGCAAGAGGAATGATGAATCAAGTTAATGATCAAGATAAAACTATGTTAGTAATTAACATAGCTTGAGTGTTGGCCTTGATTGGCAAATAAGAATTTAAATAAGTATAAAAGTCGTTAGTTAATACGATTAGCAATGAGAAGTGAAATATGTTATGATTATATGAATTATGTGTATGATTAAATAAATATACATTATATAATGTGAATACATTTATTTTGTATATATAAAAGTGAAGTAAGAATTAAGTTATGTAACCTAATATATATATTAGGTGTGATAATTAAATAACCTAATTGGTTATCGTTATTTAGTGGTCCTAATATTTTTTTAGTGACCTAATTTAGAAGAATTGTGGAACATGTCCCAATTTATTAAATTATTTTGTTCGAATAGGTGAGTAAAGGAATATGAAAATTATGTGATGGTTTATATTTGTTTATTATATAAACAAATAAAATAAACTAATGTAATCCTAATTATATATTAGGAATGAAAGATTTAATAACATAAGAGTTATTATGGGAGAGAGAATTATGATATTTAGAATATATACTAATTATGAGAGATTTATTTTATACATCTCGGTTAATTAATTTTATAACTTAATTATAGCAAGTCTAATTAGGTTAAGATATTAAATGTACTTAAGTAAGTAAATTTTTATTTCACTTGAGTGCATGTAAACCCCTAATATAATGATAAGGGTAGAATGGAAAATAGAATTAAAAATAATGGACTATAATAAGGTTATAGCCTAATTATTTTGAATAGAGTCCAAGAGAAGTGGATTTAATGGACTAAGGAAGTTATATGAATTAAACAAGCCCAATTAATTAATTAAGCATGGGACTTGTAGATACATGATAAAGGGTGATTAAATTATTTAATCTAGCCCAATATATTATGTATGGTGCAAGTATTATAATGACCCAATTAAATTTTGGGTGGAAGCCCAAATTAGTATTTGTTAGTAAGTATCACAAGTAAAATGGCTAGCTCAATGGAATTAATTATTGAGAGCCCAAGCTAAGCCCACTTGTGGGAGAATAATAAATTATATTAAGTTAAGAGATATATTTTATTATCTCAAGTTATTAATTTTGTAACTTAATTAAAATAATCTTAATTGGGTTATAGAATTTATTGTAATAGAGTGATGATTTAAATTCTAATTATTTGGAATGGATACCCTAATTAAATATTTAGGGTGGGTAAAATTGAAAAAATTGGATTATATAAATATTACATGGCCCAAAGAATTAAGTGAAGAAAGCCCAACAATATATGGGACATGTCTCAATTTTTTTAAAACCCAATTATTGATGGGCATTTTGGTGCATTTAATAAATTAACAATTAAATGAGTAAAATTGGGATAATAAGAGGCCTCTTGTCCAAATTAAAGCAATAAAAAAAAATGAAGCTAAAAGATGATATTTGTGCTAGATATATAAAAAAAAAAGAGAGAAAAGAAAGATTAAAAAAAAAAGAAGAAGAAGAAGAAAGAGAAAGAAAGAAAAGAAAAGAAAAGAGAGAAGGAAAAGAGAAAAGAGAAGAGAGAGAGAGAGAGATCGGAGAGCCATGGGAGAAGGAGGAGAGGCGGCATGCCCATGAGTGTGTGTGATGGAGAGAAATCTCCATGGATAAAGAAGAAGAAAAAAAAATAAAAGGTATAATTTCTCTCTAAATTTTTTTTAGAAATTGATGAAAGGGGTTTTGATTTGGGTGTTTAAAACCCTAAGATCTATATGATATATATGGATTCATGTATGGATTTACTCATTTTGATGTTGATTTGGGTGGAATCAAAAGAATAAAGAAAATTTATTTTCTAGTTTTGAAACCAAATTTTTTCTTACTTTGAAATTTCACCGTTTTAAATCTATGACTTCTTTTTGCGATCCGTCAAAAGGGATGTTAGATATATGTGTTTAGTAGTTAACCCAAGTGGTAGCCCTCAAAATGTTGAGTTTACATGGTGTAGTAATGAATTGTGAAAAGCAGTTCCGTTTTATAACCAAAAATGGGCAGATTAAAAGGCGATCATTAGCAAGGGCAACTTCGTCCAGTTTTTGTGTTTTAAAAATTCTGGGCTTTTGATATGTTGTAGTACACTGTTTTAGCTTTCCATAGACTCGAACGGACTAATTTCGACTCGGATGAGGTAGTTATGGCGTTCGGAAGGTGCGTAGCAAAAGCTGTTCCTCAATTTCCGAACAGCCTTCTTGATGTAAATTTTTGGACTGTTGTGTTCTGATTTTGGAAAAATGTCGTGAGACAAAAGTTGTAGCCCTGGAAGTTATCTTCGTGTGGGCTCAAGAATCACTCAAAAATGTTTTAAAAAAAGCGAGAGTTATGCATTTTGTTTTAGTGAAATTTGGGTAAAATATTTGAAAATCAAAAGTGTCCAAAAATAGGAAAAATGCGATGTATGAAGTGAGACCCGTGAGCATGGCTTATGCAAGTTTGTAATGAAGTTTTGGGTCGGGTTTAAGGTGTTGGGATGTTTATGACATTTTAAAATGTTTAAACAAGTTTATTACTTACTTGTAAGGAAAACAATTGAAATAATTGTTTATTTATGTGATTAATGACTTAAGTTATTTTTATATGACTAATAATATTGTATTGAGATATTATTAGTAGTATTTGATTGGAATATTATTAAAAGGTTGATAACCTTAGCGTAAAATATTATTGCATAATTAATAATATTCGACGGGAGATTTAATAAGAGATTTATGATATTTTTCAATGTAAATGTTGAAATTGATATTCATGAATATATTATGTGTTTGGGCAAATGATAGAGAAATAATAAGTCATAATAATCTAATAAAGTCTTATAGTGCGTAAATTTGACTATAAGTAATATTTTATCTTGAGAAACTTTTTTTCGAGGCATAAATAAAGCAATAAAAATATGTAATAAATATAAATTACATATTTAAGCGAAAAATATATATATATATATATATATATATATATATATATATATAGTTGCCTATAAAAATTATTTTGTGGTGGAAACAAAGAATGTAAAACCTTTGAAATATTGTATTAATCATAAAAAAATGATATTTTGTGGTTTTGATTGCTCAAAATGAAGTTTTTTGAAATTTGAGATTTAAGTAGTGAAGCAAAAAACGAATAATAATAAAAAAAAAATAAATAAAAAAAATAAAGCGAATGTGCTAGTGAGATAAAATGTTTATATATGAGGCAATAGTCAGTGTTGACTCATGAACGGACAAACTGAAGTAAAAGTTATTTAAAGTGAAGAAATAATGTAGTAAATTGATTTTTACTATAAAAGCTATACATTAGCTGTTTAAACTCCGAATTTGCGAGTAGAGGTAAAAGATATTTCTAAAATGAAATTTAAATGGTTTAAGTTTCAAGATGTAAAGTATTTGCATCTTAAAATGTGTGAGACCTTTATTATTTATGAAACAAGTAAAATATTATTACATGATTAATAATATTAGAAGGTGATTAAATGATTATTATTAAATGATTAATAATATTTAGTAAAGGATTTAAATATTATTAAATGATTAATAATATTTGTAAATGATAAATATTCTATAAAAAGAATATTAGACAAAAGTTTAAGATAATGGATAAGTGATAGTAATATTATTAAGGGATAATAATATTACTAATGAGTTAAAGAATTATTTAATGTTTAATTATGTGGCTAAATGTTAGCTAATTTATTATTTGAGTAATAGTGTTGTGGGATAAAATGTATTATGCTAATTGGAGGATCGATCTTATTAATGATAGGTCTTTTATAAGAGATTAAATTGATTGCTTAGCGGTAATCAAGCAGTGCAAAAAGAGTTCCTAAACTTGAACTTCTAATTATTGTGCAAGTTTTCCTAACTCAACTTGAGTTGTTAATTCAAAGCATGTTAGTGGTTAATTATTGTTGATTATACCACGTCAATAAATTATTGATTCGCACATTGTGCATGTTGTATATGTTCATCAGGTATGAAAGGCTGATCACCTTCATTACCATATGTTTCAGTTAAACTTGTTCATGTTAATTGTTGACATCCATTATTATTGGTTCGATCATTCAATCGTTGAAAAAATTGATTCATGTTATTTCACAATTATTATATTGTTGAAAACTTGAAAGCTTATCCATTCTTTTCAATCATGATATATCTCCTTTGTAAGTAAAACTTCTTTGGGCAAATTTGTTGCTCACCCTTGCTATATCATGATAAAATTTTTTGATTAAGATGAAGGCTTGAATAAGAAGCAGAGGCAAAGACAAAGTGCAAAGTTTCTTTATGTTGTAGTTAAATTTATTAATTTTTCGATGAAAATAGTATTGTAAATCTTCTAAGATATTGAAGGTATGTATTAAGTTAAGGTTGTAGACCTTGGGAATGATGTGTAAAAGTTTAATGTATAAACAATTTATGTTTATATCTTCCGCATAATAGTGATAGAAATAGTATCTAGGATCCGGTGGCGATTTGGGACCCGGATTCGGGGATCTCTGATTAGTATCAAAAGCGTGAGGTTATAAACCTTAGGTAGGTGTACCTTAGGCTATAACCACAAAGATGATAAGTAATAAACTCGAATAGAGTTTAAGCGATAAGAGATGAGTTTATGGAAATTCATCATTAAGTAAAGAGAAAGATAAAGAAGATTCAAAGAAGAATCTTAAAGAGCTATAAGGATAAGAATGCAGGTTACGACTCGATAATAGAGATGAAAAGTGATACTAAATAGGCGATGTCTATAAGAGGAAAAGTGCTAATAAAATCATAATATAATATGATTAAGAGAAGAATAAGAAGATCGTAAAATAAAAGCGATCGTAAGCATAAGGAGAAATGATTACAAAAAATAAGATCACCATGTGATCAGATTAAATCATTGAATAACATATGATTTGTTAAGTGATTGGAATGATATAGCATGATGCTATAAAGAGAAGGTACTATGAAATGGTACTATGTAAACTCAGAAAAGAGTGGAAAATATTAAGATACGGATTAAAGAAAATTCGTATTAAGAAAAGAGAAAGTTAAGATTATGTGGGTTTTCAATTGAGGACTCATGTCAGTAGCTGAGTTGTATGATTCCTTGTATGGGCGGGGAATTTGTACTTGGTTTTAGAATCACTTAGCTTCCTGGTCGATATAGTGGTTAGGTTGACCAATTCTTTGTATGGGCGGGGAATTGTCCGCTTAGCTTCCTATATTGATTAGTGGTCGAGTTTGGTTTGACAACCACTTAGCTTCTTACATTGATAATCATTGGAACCTAATGTCGCGCTATTTGATATATACATGTTGAGAAGGTGATTCTTTTCTTATGTGTATAACGAATAGGTAAAGAATATAAGGTTAATTGCGAGTTCTTAAAACTCATACTTATGGTAAGTTCATGACTCATAATCATATGATATGTTTTGAACCCCTTAGCGAATGGACGCCTATGGTCTGACTAGGATAAGTTCTTAAACCCATATGATTGTGGCAAGTTCCTGAACCCATAATGTGTGGTAAGTTTGATGAACTAGGGTATAGCAAAGTTGTGAATGGAGCATTGAGGATTATAAGAATAGATAGATTTATTAAGCAATAGATTAGTAGAAAAAGTGAAGTTGATGATGGAAGCATAGGTATTCCAAATCTTCTAGCTATGCTAGACTTCGAAGTTTTTGACATCAAGCTAAATACGCACTATGTGCTTTTGAAAAATAAATTTTTATTCTCAACTCCGGGTGACCATTGTGTATGCGTGGACTTCGGGCTACCGACACCTCGTTGCCTATTGAGATGATAAAACATATTTGCAAAGGTTTTTGAACGATTTAAAGAAGAATCTATGCTTATTGATTTGGCTAGAGCGAAAATGATTTGAGATGTCAAAATGTATTTTATATCATTAATGCATCATGCAACTGGTGCAAAGATGATAAAAATGATGGAGTTATCAATGCGAGAATTACTTAGTGTTGGATGATGATCTAAAGATCATCACCCCACTATAGTATGATGTAGTATGACAAAGTCATCAAATGAGCGGAATCCTCAATCTGATTGTATATACTGATGCGGTATCATAACGTCAAAATGATTTTAAGAATTTTAAAGATAATTTATGCCAAGCTGAATTTGGCGAAATATTTCGATTGAAATTGAATTATTGATATATGTCTAAGCTATTTGATTGATTTAGACAAATGTTTATGAAATTCAAAGTATTCTTTGAAAGCTTATGCCAAACCAAATTGTTTTGGTGCGGAATCTTATGATAAGTCCGAGGTGAACAACCACGAAAATGGGGATATACTAATTGGATAAAATATTCCAATCTAGGGCGACATATATAGTCATTCAGATTACTAAGGTACAATAGGTGATCATCTAAAGTACCAAACATCGGTAGTTTACCTTCTTCGTGATTGTAAACATACCTATTAAGGAAATGTTTAAGAGGTAGAGTACCTTTCTTTCTTAATTGAAAGAGGTAGCGGTAGAAATACCCTAAACCTCGAGTTCAAAATTTTTATGATCCCTCGCATGGATATGAAAAGTTTTTTTAAACCCTTGAGAGTAATGTTGTGGTAGAGCGTGATGATTGATATGAAATAATGTAAACTCGTTGTATACGAGTAGAATCGAGATGATTGAATAAAGGTTATTACGACAACCTAGTTTTGAAGAATGTTTAGAAGATGTAAACTCCTAGTGAGTAGTTATGGTGAAATATGATGATAGAAAGAGAAATCCTCAAAGGAGGAAATTGTAAAGGTTAAGTTGAAAACCTAGTTATGAATAAGAGAATAAGCAAGAGATTAGTATGCTTTAATTTTGAGGACGAAATTCTTAGAAGAGAAGGGGTGAATGTGATAACCCGAAAATTTCTAAAATCTTAAATGATTAGAATAAAGGTTAAAGAATAAAACCTAGATGAGAATTTGAGGATTTATTTAAAATTTTCAAGTAAAACCTATATGGTTTGCTATTAGAATGAGAATAGAGAAAATATGGGATTACAAAATTCCTAAACCCTAGAAATGAATTAATATGTACTTGGAGGAATATCAAGAATAAGGTATTACGATACCTGTAAGTTCGATGTGAACTGAATAGTCTAAGAAATGTTATATAAGTACATATGGAAATTTTATTATTGGAAATAAGATTTCACATGAAGAGATGCTATGTGCTATATATATATATATTTTAGCAAGAGGAATGATGAATCAAGTTAATGATCAAGATAAAACTATGTTAGTAATTAACATAGCTTGAGTGTTGGCCTTGATTGGCAAATAAGAATTTAAATAAGTATAAAAGTCGTTAGTTAATACGATTATTAGCAATGAGAAGTGAAATATGTTATGATTATATGAATTATGTGTATGATTAAATAAATATACATTATATAATGTGAATACATTTATTTTGTATATATAAAAGTGAAATAAGAATTAAGTTATGTAACCTAATATATATATTAGGTGTGATAATTAAATAACCTAATTGGTTATGTTATTTAGTGGTCCTAATGTTTTATTTTTATAGTGACCTAATTTAAGGAATTGTGAACATGTCCCAATTTATTAAATTATTTTGTTGAATAGGTGAGTAAAGGAATATGAAAATTATGTGATGGTTTATATTTGTTTATTATATAAACAAATAAAATAAACTAATGTAATCCTAATATAAATTAGGAATGAAAGATTTAATAACTTAAGAGTTATTAGAAAGAGAATTATGATATTTAGAATATATACTAATTTGAGAGATTTATTTTATACATCCGGTTAATTAATTTTAAGCCTAATTATAGCAAGTCTAATTTGGTTAAGATATTAAATGTACTTAAGTAAGAATTTTTATTTCTAGAGTGCATGTAAACCCTAATATAATGATAAAGGTAGAATGAAATAAATTAAAAATAATGGACTATAATAAGGTTATAGCCTAATTATTTTGAATAGAGAGTCAAGAGAAGTGGATTTAATGGACTAAGGAAGTTATATGAATTAAACAAGCCCAATTAATTAATTAAGCATGGGACTTGTAGATACATGATAAAGGGTGATTAAATTATTTAATCTAGCCCAATATATTATGTATGGTGCAAGTATTATAATGACCCAATTAAATTTTGGGTGGAAGCCCAAATTAGTATTTGTTAGTAAGTATCACAAGTAAAATGGCTAGCTCAATGGAATTAATTATTGAGAGCCCAAGCTAAGCCCACTTGTGGGAGAATAATAAATTATATTAAGTTAAGAGATATATTTTTATTATCTCAAGTTATTAATTTTGTAACTTAATTAAAATAATCTTAATTGGGTTATAGAATTTATTGTAATAGAGTGATGATTTAAATTCTAATTATTTGGAATGGATACCCTAATTAAATATTTAGGGTGGAGTAAAATTGAAAATAATTGGATTATGTAAATATACATGGCCCAAAGAATTAAGTGGAAAGCCCAAACATATTATGGGACATGTCTCAATTTTTTTTAAAACCCAATTAGGGCATGATGGACATTTAATAATTCAATAAATCAATTAAATAGAGAAAATTGGGATAATAAGAGGCCTCTTGTCCAAATTAAAGGCAAAAAAAAGAAAAGAAAGATGATATAAGGCCAAGTAAGGAATATTTAAAAAAAAAAAAAAAAGAGAGAAGATATTATAAGAGAAGAAAGAAGAATAAGAAAAGAAAAGAAAGAAAGAAAAAAAGAGAATGGGAAAGAGAAATAGAGAGAGAGAGAGAAGGAGAGAATGGAAGATGGGAGAAGAGAGGAGGGCGACCCCATGAGTGTGTGATGGAGGAGAAATCACCATGAAAAAAGAAGAAGAAAAAAACAAAAGGTATAATTTCTCTCTAATTTTTTTTTAGAAATTGATGAAAGGGTTTTTGATTTGGGTGTTTAAAACCCTAAGATCTATATGATATATATGGATTCATGTATGGATTTACTCATTTTTGATGTTGATTTGGGTGGAATCAAAAGAATAAAGAAAATTTATTTTCTAGATTTTTGAATCAAAATTTCCTTTTACTTTGAAATTTCACCGTTTTAAATCTATGACTTCTTTTTGCGATCCAAAAAAGAGATGTTAGATATATGTGTTTAGTAGTTAACCCAAGTGGTAGCCCTCAAAATGTTGAGTTTACATGGTGTAGTAATTATTTGGTGAAAAGCAGTTCCGTTTTATAACCAAAATGGGCAGATTCAAAGGCAGTCAGTAGCAAGGGCAACTTCGTCCAGTTTTTATGTTTAAAAATTCTGGGCTTTTGATATATGTTGTAGTACACTGTTTTAGCTTTCCATAGACTCGGAACGGGCTAATTCCGACTCGGATGAGGTAGTTAGTTATGGCGTTAGGAAGGTGCGTAGCAAAACTGTTCCTCAATTTCCGAACAGCCTTCTTGATGTAAATTTTGGACTGTTGTGTTCTGATTTTGGAAAAATGTCGTGAGACAAAAGTTGTAGCCCTGGAAGTTATCTTCGTGTGGGCTCAAGAATCACTCAAAATGTTTTAAAAAGCGAGAGTTATGGCTGTTTTAGTGAAATTTGGGTAAAATATTTCGAAAATCAAAAGTGTCCAAAAATAGGAAAAATGTGATTTATGAAGTGAGACCCGTGAGCATGGCTTATGCAAGTTTGTAATGAAGTTTTGGGTCGGGTTTAAGGTGTTGGGATGTTTATGACATTTTAAAATGTTTAAACAAGTTTATTACTTACAGTAAGGAAAACAATTGAAATAATTGTTTATTTATGTGATTAATGACTTAAGTTATTTTTTATATGACTAATAATATTGTATTGAGATATTATTAGTAGTAATTTGATTGGAATATTATTAAAAGGTTGATAACCTTAGCGTAAAATATTATTGCATAATTAATAATATTAAACGGGAGATTTAATAAGAGATTTATGATATTTTTTTTTCAATGTAAATGTTGAAATTGATATTCAATGAATATTATGTGTTTGGGCAAATGATAGAGAAATAATAAGTCATAATAATCTAATAAAGTCTTATGGTGCGAAATTTGACTATAAGTAATATTTTATCCGAGAAACTTTTTTCGAGGGCATAGATAAAATAAAAAATGTATATATAATAAATATAAATTACATATTTAATATATATATATATATATATATATATATATATAGTTGCCTATAAAAATTATTTTGTGGTGGAACAAAGAATGTAAAACCTTTGAAATATTGTATTAATCAAAAAAAAAATGATATTTTGTGGTTTTGATTGCTCAAAATGAAGTTTTTTGAGTGAGATTTAAGTAGCGAAGCAAAAATGCGAATAATCGTAAAAAAATAAAAAAAAAAAAAGCGAATGTGCTAGTGAGATAAAATGTTTTTATATATGAGGCAATAGTCGGTGTTGACTCATGAGCGGACAAATGAAGTAAAAGTTATTTAAAGTGAAGAAATAATATAGTAAATTGATTTTTTACTATAAAAGTTATACATTAATTTATTTAAACTCTCGAATTTGCGAGTAGAGGTAAAAGATATTTCGAAATGAAATTTAAATGGTTTAAGTTTCAAGATGTAAAGTATTTGCATCTTAAAATGTGTGAGACCTTTATTATTTATGAAACAAGTAAAATATTATTACATGATTAATAATATTAGAAGGTGATTACAATATTATTAAATGATTAATAATATTAGTAAAGGATTTAAATATTATTAAATGATTAATAATATTTGTAAATGATAAATATTCTATAAAAAGAATATTAGACAAAAGTTTAAGATAATGGATAAGTGATAGTAATATTATTAAGGGATAATAATATTACTAATGAGTTAAAGAATTATTTAATGTTTAATTATGTGGCTAAATGTTAGCTAATTTATTATTTGAGTAATAGTGTTGTGGGATAAAATGTATTATGCTAATTGGAGGATCGATCTTATTAATGATAGGTCTTTTATAAGAGATTAAATTGATTGCTTAGCGGTAATCAATCTGATGTACAGCAAGTTCCTAAACTTGAACTTCTAATTATTGTGCAAGTTTCCTAACTCAACTTGAGTTGTTAATTCAAAGCATGTTAGTGGTTAATTATTGTTGATTTTACCACGTCAATAAATTATTGATTCGCACATTGTGCATGTTGTATATGTTCATCGGTATGAAAAATTTGATCACCTTCATTACCATATGTTTTGATTAAACTTGTTCATGTTAATTGTTGACATCCATTATTATTGGTTCGATCATTCAATCGTTGAAAAAATTGATTCATGTTATTTCACAATTATTATATTGTTGAAAACTTGAAAGCTTATCCATTCTTTTCAATCATGATATATCTCCTTTGTAAGTAAAACTTCTTTGGGCAAATTTGTTGCTCACCCTTGCTATATCATGATAAAATTTTTTGATTAAGATGAAGGCTTGAATAAGACGAGAGGCAAAGACAAAGTGCAAAGTTTTTTTTATGTTGTAGTTAAATTTATTAAATTTTCGATGAAAATAGTATTGTAAATCTTCTAAGATATTGAAGGTATGTATTAAGTTAAGGTTGTAGACCTTGGGAATGATGTGTAAAAGTTTAATGTATAAACAATTTATGTTTATATCTTCCGCATAATAGTGATAGAAATAGTATCTAGGATCAAGTGGCGATTTGGGACCCGGATTCGGGATATCATAAGGTGAACTACGCCGACTGATCTCTCCGATACCCGGAGTACGAAAGGCAACCATATTCTATATGACCGATTCATGATAAAAAAAATCAAAAATATTTCTGGCCTTTCTCTAAAAAAACAAAAACAACAAAAACATTTCTACACCTTTCTACCCTTACACTATTCAGCGTTGAACCTCTTACACCAGGTTCAAACTACGCAGACCTGATCTCCTCTTCAATAGGAATACGTAAGAAACCATCAGTGGTGTGGTCTGACCCTCAAAAGAAACATCAAAACCCAAACATCAATCCCAAGTCTACGCCCAAGAACAACCCTCCAAGTCAGCGACCCATGTCTAGAAGACCCAACAACACTTCAATGTCATTCCATCAATTTTGGTAGAAATCCCAGAAAGGAAGAAACAACGATACACTAAGACAACCAGCAGCGAGGACCTTCAAAAGAGCCAACACCCTCAATCATAAGTCTTCATCAAATCAGAAGAAAACCATCAACGCCGATTGCGCGAACAAGTCAGGAACAATGATTGAGGGCATTAAAGCCCAAATCCACTACCTGTTCACCATTTGGTATAAAAGTAAAAGCCTCTTGCGATCTCAGCATCCTATCAAAGCAACTATCCCAGATAACAAGCAAAGCTGGAGCAATTTCAACATTGGCGACAACCCGATATTGGGACCCTTACAACAAGACTGGGGCAATCTCGGAAATCGCGACAACTCAATACTGTGGCATTTATTAACCATCCTAAAGAGGAAAATGCACCAGTCAACACCATCAGTATGGTACATCATCATCAAAGCTTCCCTCATATCATCTCACTGATGATTCAGATATTGCTCACTCACGATTTGATCAACAAAGAGAGTTTCTCATATGAATCCCCGTCATCAACATGCGAAAGGATTGGGGAATTTTTTGATTCCAGGAAATGGAAGGAGTTTAAGGCGAGTTCAAGCCTCTCATCAAAAGAAAGGAACTCATGAAAGAAATCATGGCGACATAAGCATGCCCCTACAAAAGAATGTGAAAATTCTCAAATAAATAAATAAATAATAATAAAAAAATTCTTAACTCAGGAGCAGAAGGCCAACGACGAAAGGTATAGCGAATCAAATCTACATCATCAAACATGTTAACCTACGTCAAGTCCTCACAAGTTGAGGCCTTTACACCAAAGTTCAAAGTTGAGCAGTGAACGAACGAGCTGCACCCTCTAGGGATGTCAGCAACATTCAGGTCATCAATTCAGTCGGGTTGCAAATCAAACACTCAAGGAAATGGGATACAAGCACCCAACAGCGAAAGGAAACTCCAAATCACCTCAAAAAGCCAAACCGTTGTAGTAAACACCAGCATATGCATCAGTAATAACCGGTAAAGGTAAAAGTGATTTGCGAATGCATTTTTACAATCATCATAACATTCATTACATTGCGATTTGCGATCTGCGATTTACGATATGCGATATGTGAAATGCGATGTGCGTGAGTTCGCGCGCGTCGATTGATTAAAAGCGAAGTGCTAAATGCGATGTACGATTTATGAACTGCAATTTGCAAAAACATTTTAACATTCATCATAACATTCATTACATGGCGATTTGCATCATTAAAAATACCTTGTCATATTTCAAGTGTTTACTAATCTTTATCATGTCCAATCCATGTCATTGCATGAACATGATAAAGAGGGGCATCTGTAGACACTTGAAATTTTGTTTTCCTGTTACTAACTATGGAAGAGGACAAACGCGTCTTTTTCACACTCTAGAGATAATCTTGGAGGACCACAACATCAATTCTAACCCCATAAATAGCCTGGGAAATCAAGTGTAAATCCCGGAGTCAACCCCGGGAGGTTAAGCCAACCTTAGAGATAACCCTGAGGAAATTCAGAGTCGACAGTAGGCTAATCTCAGTGATAACCCTGAGAAGAGACTGCTACAACTGCTCCAAAATCAGAAATAACCTCGGGAGGGGAAAAATGGTCATTTTGCCAACTTAACTTCATCTTAAATCAAATCAAATCATTTCAATACTAATTACATAAAAATATGTCCTGCAAGAACCATATCTTAACTTTCGAGTGCAAACTACGCAAAACGGCTCAACAGACTGCATGACAGAAACCTGGATATGCCATTTCGGTTATGAACCCATCTTCCTGGAATCAAAAAAGGGAAAATCCCATGTCATTGCATAACTCTCGATAAAAGCAGTCTGAAGATGGTCTTGTACACCTCATTCGGATGCTCGGATTGAAGTTCGCAAGTTAAATGCGGACATTACACAAGGCGCGAGTGCACGTCTTGAGATGATTGGACTGCGAGCCCGGGGGCCCCGGCAACCGATGTGCATCATCATGGTCGCTGCAGTACACTGCGGCTCCCCTCTATAAATAGGGGACTTGAGTGGCCATATTGGGAACAAAAAAAGGCGAGGAAGCCTTGTCCAATTTGCTTTGTACACACTGTAAACTGAGTGCTTTCTCTTTTTAAACACTTGTGAGCTCATATATTGTCATATTTTTACCGCGTGGGAGTCGGATTTTCATCCACTTAGAGTCATAGAAGTCTTCTTTGGCAGCCCACTGTAAGCCTTCTTACACACTATAAAGCCTTTCTCTTCATCTTTGCACACACTATTCTTCACATTGATAGTCGTGTTGTGTGCGTATGCCTGGACTTCGGTCCGTGGTTTTCATTTATGTCTGTATATATATATATATATATATATATATATATATATATATATATATATGTATATATTTATATATGGACTAACATTATCGAGTTATGCCTTGATTGAGCCTAGACTTATGTCTGGAGCGTTTACTTGCTTTTATATATATGTATATACTTATATATATGAACTGTTGTCGGATTATATCCGATGTGCCTGGATTTTATATCTGGAGCATTTACTGCTTTTATATATATATATATATATATATATATGAATTGTTGTCGAACTCTGTTCGATGAGCCTGGATTTTACATCCGGTGCATTTACTGCTTTTATCTATATATATATATACTTATATATATAAATTATTGTTGAACTCTGTTCGATGAGACTGGATTTTATATCTTGTGCGTTTACCGCTTTTATATATATATATATATATATTTACATTTCTGTCAGGCCTGGAGTTTACTTCGTGGTCTTTTATTGCTTTATTTACATTTCGTCCCGCCTGGAGTTTACTTCGTGGCGGTTGATCGCACTTACTGCTTTATTTACATTTCTGATTCCCCATGGAGGTGCTTCGTGGTGGTTGATCATGTCTCTATATATATATTTACCGCTTTTATACATTTACATTTCTGATCCCCCATGGAGGTGCTTCGTGGTGGTTGATCATGTCTCTATATATATTTATCGCTTTTATATATTTACATTTCTGATCCCCCATGGAGGTGTTTCGTGGTGGTTGATCATGTCTGTATATATATATTTACAACTTATATATATATATATATATATAACTGTTTATTGCTTTTCATATAAACTTCGGTATCATGTGAGCCTAGGAATCATGTGATCACAGATTCAGTTTATTGAATCTAGATTCAGTTCCCGTGATGGACATTTTCAGCTGTAAGCAGCTTGTAAATTATTCATGGTGTTTGAATTTCCTTAGATGGCTTTCATGCCCATGAGGAGTTCGACATTGCTATATATTATTTTCTGAAAGATGCTTCGCACCTCGAAAATAAAAGCAAACAAGTCGAACATTTAATAATAAAATGGAAGTACGAAAAGGTCTCAATTACTATTGAGCACATGGTTTGAAAAACCTCTTTTACAAAACTGCACTGCTATATCATGTTTAAAACTGAATTTTTCATATAAATTCAAACCCTTTGTATATAGGTGCGAACGAGGCCTCACACTACTTTCAAATAAATTGCACATTGATCCACACACACACACACACACACATTCATATAACAATTTCTTGAAAAGTGGCGGTCACCGTGACAACACAGATGTCGGGGGGGTGCCTAACACCTTCCCTTCACATAATCAAGCCCCCGAACCCAAATAAATCTCGGTTTCACAAACCCGTTTAGAAGTGTCACATCATTGGGTCAATGTGAAAACCTTTCCTCGTTTGCGTTGGTGCAACTAGTTAAAAACACCAACTGGCGACTCTTACAGTCAAATCGTCGACATGATACATGTCAGACCTTTTTCACTTATTTTTTCAAACAATTCTCACATAACATTATAACACCAAAGAATAAGTAACAAAAAGGGACAAATAAAAAACCCGACGTCGATAGGTGGCGACTCTGCTGGGGACTCCAGTAAGAGGGATTAAGCCGCTACTACAATCTTTTCAAAACTGTTATGTGCTTGTGTGTGAATGTTGCATTTACATTTTTTGATGAATGTTTACGAATGCATTTTACTTACTACACTGCAATATATCTATATGTGATATTAATGCTTCCCACGTCATCATTTTCATAAACGGTGAGACACGTTGTATGTAAATGTATGTTGTGTGGTTCCTCCACCAGGAGGCTATCGTGTCAGTGTTTGATTACTGGACTCGTAGTGAGAATAATTCCAACGAGGCTCAGGAAAGGCACCACCCAGATTCACTCCAGTTGAAAGACCGGATTAACTTCCCATCGAGTAGATTGTGATAATCTGGGAACCTTCATGCTGAAAAGCCGCAAGAGTAACCTAAGATAGGTCAGCCTCTGATAAACCAAACGCGGAGGAAAGTCTCTTTATGCTTTCCATTTTCAATTACTTGTAAAGACAGTTACTTGTAATTTCATTCCATGTTAATCTCTATGTAATGGAATATATGAAGATTATGTGTACATGCATATTAAGGCTTGACATGCTATCAAATGACACCCATTTACAGGATAATACTCCTAAAATGGACACATTATGATAGCATGTAAACATTTATACATTCCCTGAGAATAAACTACATAAGTTTTTTATAGGGAAACAATTGATCCTATTTCCCGTTCAAAGTCCAAAAGGGAATTTAGCCCACAGTCAGACATGGATAAAAGTGCCCAACCTGATCCTACTCCTGTCTCTCGCGAGGAGTTCGAAAGATTAAGCTATCAAATTACAGAGTTGGCTATTATGTTCAAGGAACTACACCAATCTACTCAGGGTCCACAAATACCCCTCTACGTAGAATCCTCTGCACATGGAGAAATTCGGGGCCAAACAATGCCTACTCAACCAGAGTCATCCACACCAGGGGTCAGTCAGGGTATTGGTAAAAAGATGGAAACCCAGATACCTAAACCTCATTTCAATAAAGAAATCACAAATCTCAGGGATGATCGAGAAACTGGGGATATAAGAAAGAAAGTCCAACAAATGGAGGAGACCATCCAGTCAATCAAAGGGACTGGAAATTATGGGAGTGCCACCTATTCAAATCTCTGTATATTCCCAGGGGATCGATATCCTACCAAATTCAAAGTCCCGAGTTTGAAAAGTACAACAATGCAAAAGCGATCCCTATACGCACCTAAAAGTGTACATTGGCGAACTGGGGTCTTATGCTAAAGATGAAAGCCTCAAAATGCAACTTTTTCAAAAGAGTCTCACTGGAGAAGCTAAAGCCTGGTATGCCCAACTTGACAATGCCAAAATCCACAACTGGGAAGAATTGGCCCACACCTTTCTAAATCAGTACAGTTTTTAATCACAAATGGCACCGGATCGATACCAAGTAACTAAAGTCAGAAAACAAAGTACTGAATCTTTCCGAGAATATGCCCAGAGGTGGAGACATCTAGCAGCGCAAGTCATTCCATCAATGATAGAAACTAAGATGGTAATGACGTTTATTGATATCCAAGAGGCTCCTTACTATCAGAGGATCCTAGCGGGCATAGGAAAGCCATTCTCAGAAATGATCAAACACGGAGAAATGGCAGAGATGAGCCAGAAGGCAGGTAAGATTAAAGACTTCACTGCTTTGGAAGCAGTCGCCAAGCATATACAGGCTGACAAATATGTGAGTGATCCCAAGGGTGTACCCTAAAGGCATTGAAGATGTATCCCTTGTTGTACAGGGGAAAACTAAGAGATCAACCTACAGTCCCCCCATTTGGAAAGTGAAAGATAATCTGCCATCTCAACAATAGGCTGCATTCAACCAATGCCCAGACAGGAAAAGAAAATTTGAAAGAACGAAAAATCGGGTGTTCACTCCGCTGGGCGATTCTCTTGAAAAAGTATTGGCGATATTAATGGATCACAAGAAAATTACCGAATTGGCCCCACCTCTGGAACCAGGGAGCAAAAGATACAACCAAGCCAAAGATGTGCTTATCACTCGGGGTCTCCAGGACACGATACACAAGATTGTTGGTCTTTAAAGCATAAAATTCAAAATTTGATTGAAAGTGGCAGTATTGTGGTCCAACAACCTGATCAACAAAATGTCAACACTAACCTTCCGTTACATCATGATACGGGGGAGGTAAACATGATCGGGTCAGGAAGCGCTGAAATATATCCAATTTGTAAGTGCATATGAAGGATAGAGGACTACCCCCAAAGGCACAGAACAAATGTCCTAAAGTTGGAAAACTCAGAGGAGGGTATCATAGTAATGCAAAAATTAGAGACGATCCAGAATCAAGTAAATCTGCTAGCTAAGCTGATAGTGCGACAACATCAGGATACAAGGTAGTTTTTCACTCAACTATCAGAAGGCCAAGAAAAGGGGGATGATAAAATTACTAGAAGATCTCGCCAACAGAAAAATTGCTCGGGGGAATGCGAATTCTCAAAGAAGAAAGATCAAACAACCTCTACAAGAGTCCAAAAATTCACCCCTCAAAGCAAATCCAATGAAGAAATGCTACACTTTCTAATAAGCGAAGGAAGGATTACTGAGTTGCTGCCTCCTATAAATCCCAAGATAAAGAGTTATAATTCCACCAAGATATGTGTCTACCATTCTAACTCACTTGATACGACTGAGGAATGCTGGTTTTAACGACATAAATCCAGGATCTTATTGAAAATGGAGAGCTGGAGATAGAATTTCCCATGACCAAAAAAGGCGAAAAGGAAATAAAAAGCTTAAGATGTCCACTCGAGACAGGCAGTTCAAATGAGGTGAAGGCTATGTGTGATAATCCTGGCAGAACACAAGATGAAATGATCCTAATGAAGGAAATGACATAGGAGACAAGGGAATCCCCAAAGGAGATTCCTCCACCAACAACCAACATCCTGTGGTCCAAAGATAACAACCACATTCTAGATCTTATAACCTTGGATGATGCAGTGGAAATACTAATCCTTACCAAGGAAGAAAAAGCCAAAAAGGAAAGTTCCTTACAAGAAATGCAACCACAGTTCGAGGGAGATTTCATAGTCAAATCCTCTCAAGCCCAAGAAAAAGATGAAGGAACAGATGAAGGAAAAGGTGGTAAGGTTATCAGGGAAACCAACCCATCAAAGAATCCAGAGTTCGTCCCTCTTTGCGAGGGGTTCAGTTCAAGCGTCCTTGAGGAATGTACTGAATCAGGAAGTGATCAAGTTATGGCCATAAGTGAAGACATTCAGAATCAAGAAGTAACCTCTATCGTGAGCCTTGAAGGCAATATAACCATTGACAACTGGACTATCAGGCCTCAACTGGCCAAGAAGATGTAGATCCAGGGGATAAGGTTGCGAGTTCCAGAAGATGTTGGGATGATATCACTTTTTTTGTAGTATTCCTTTTATTTTCCATGCATGTAAGAAGAAGAAAAAAAAAGAGGAAAAAAGAGAAAAAAAGAAAAAGAAAAAAAGAGGTAAAAATCAAAAATTAAAAAATCAAATCAGTCGGGTTTCAGATCATAAGGTGAACTACGTCGACCTGATCTCCCTGATACCCGGGAGTACGTAGGCTACCATATTCTATATGGCCCGGTCGCAATAAAAAAAACAAAAACATTTCTGCCCTTTCTCTACAAAAACAAGAACAACAAAAACATTTCTACACCTTTCTACCCTTACACCATTCAACGTTGAACCTCTTACACAAGGTTTGAACTACGCAGAGCTAATCTCCTCTTCAATAGGAGTACGTAGGTAACCATCAGTGGTGCGGTCTGACCCTCAAAAGAAACATCTAAACCCAAACATCAATCCCAAGTCTACGACCAAGAATAACCCTCCAAGTCAGCGACCCATGTCGAGAAGACCCAACAACACTTCAATGTCATTCCATCAATTTTGGCAGAAATCCCAGAAAGAAAGAAACAACGATACATTAAGACAACCAGCAGTGAGGACCTTCAAAAGAGCCGACACCCTCAATCACAAGTCTTCATCAAATCATAAGAAAACCATCAAAGCCGATTGCGCGAACAAGTCAGGAACAATGATTGAGGGCATTAAAGCCCAAATCCACTACTTGTTCACTATCTGGTGCAAAAGTAAAAGCCTCTTGCGATCTCAGCATCCTATCAAAGCAACTATCCCAGACAACAATCAACGCTAGAGAAATTTCAACATTGGCGACAACCCGATATTGGGACCCTTACAACAAGACTGGGGTAATCTCGAAAACCGCAATAACTCAACATTGTGGCATTTATCAACCATCCTAAAGAGGAAAATGCACCAGTCAGCACCATCAGTATGGTACATCATCATCAAAGCTTCCCTCATATCATCTCACTGATGATTCAGATATTGCTCACTCACGATTTGATCAACAAAGAGTTTCTCATATGAATCCCCGTCATTAACATGCGAAATGACTGGGGCATTTTGTGATTCCAGGAAATAGAAGGAGTTTAAGGCAGGTTTAAGCCTCTCATCAAAAGAAAGGAACTTATGAAAGATATCAAGGTGACATAAGCGTGCCCCTACAAAAGAAGGGTAAAATTCTAAAAAAAAATAAAAATTCTTAACTCAGGAGCAGAAGGCGAACGACAAAAGGTATAACGAATCAAATCTACATCATCAAACATGTTAACCTGCATCAAGTCCTCACAAGTTGAGGCCTTTACACCAAAGTTCAAAGTTGAGCAGCGAAAGAACGAGCTGCACCCTCCAGGGATGTCAGCAGTATTCAGGTCATCAATTCAGCCGGGTTGCAAATCAAACACTCAAGGAAATGGGATACAAGCACCCAACATCGAAAGTAAAATCCAAATCACCTCAAAAAGGGTGAGAAAAAAATTCTACTCCATACAATTTATAATCTGCATCAACCTAGGATGATAGACTCCTAAGAAAATCTAGATCATCACATCATGCATGATCTACACATGTGCAAATGTGCTCCATCAACATACATCTCTATCAAGCGTAACATCTGGTAGAGTCTGGTGAAGCAAACCTTTGGTTCTTACTTCAGCGAAGGTATCAGAAGATCCGGTATTCGAAACCATTAACATCAACTCAGCTTAACATCAAGACAGTTCAACGATGAAAGCTATGTATACCACAGTTCGAGTGGGAATTGAAATAGTTTGGCAATGACAGCATATTTAATTACCAGCAGGGTAGGATCCGTTGTCAAACTACCATCAGGGTAGGCACCATTGTAAACTACCATCGTATGCATTGGGAAGGTCCGGTGATTTCAGAACATCATCCCCCGTAGAGATGTAGAAAACATCTCGATTTTTCTTTACCAAACAGGCATCGGCGACACCGACAAAAAGCCAAACCGTTGTAGTCAACACCAGCATATGCATCAGTAATAACCGGTAAAGGTAAAAGCAATTTGTGAAAGCATTTTTACATTCATCATAACATTCATTACATTATGATTTGCGATTTACGATATGCGATATGTGAAATGCGATGTACGAGTTGCTAAGTGCGATTGGCCAAAAGCGAAGTGCGAAATGCGATGTACGATTTATGAACTGCAATTTGCAAAAACATTTTAACATTCATCATAACATTCATTACATGGCGATTTGCATCATTAAAAATACCTTGTCATATTTCAAGTGTTTACTAATCTTTATCATGTCCAATCCATGTCATTGCATGAACATGATAAAGAGGGGCATCTGTAGACACTTGAAATTTTGTTTTCCTGTTACTAACTATGCAAGAGGACAAACGCGTCTTTTTCACACTCTAGAGATAATCTTGGAGGACCACAACATCAATTCTAACCCCATAAATAGCCAGGGAAATCAAGTGTAAATCCCGGAGTCAACCCCGGGAGGTCAAGCCAACCTTAGAGATAACCCTGAGGAAATTCAGAGTCGACAGTAGGCTAATCTCAGTGATAACCCTGAGAAGAGACTGCTACAACTGCTCCAAAATCAGAAATAACCTCGGGAGGGGAAAAATGGTCATTTTGCCAACTTAACTTCATCTTAAATCAAATCAAATCATTTCAATACTAATTACATAAAATATATCCTGCAAGAACCATATCTTAACTTTTGAGTGCAAACCACATAAACGGCTCAGCAATCGCGTGATACGTAAACCTGGATATGCCATTTCGGTTATGAACCCATCTTCCTGGAATCAAAAAAGGGCAAATCCCATGTCATTGCATAACTCTCGACAAAAGCAGTCCAAAGATGGTCTTGTACACCTCGTTTGAATGCTTGAATTGAAGTTCTATAAGTTTGAACGGACATCATAATGCACGAGTGCACGTACTTCGAGACAACAGGACCCATAGAGCCCGGAGGCACCCATGCACCAGATGTGCATTCATGGGTGCAGCAGTACACCTGCTCCCCCCCTCTATAAATAGGGGACTTGGAGTGGCCATATTGGGGAAAAAAAAAAGAGAAGCCTTGTCCAATTTGCTTTTTGTACACACCGTAAACCGAAAGTGCTTTCTCTTTTAAACACTTGTGAGCTCATATATTGTCATATTTTTACACAAGGAGAGTCGGATTTTCATCCACTTAGAGTCATAGAAGTCTTCTTTGGCAGCCCACTGTAAGCCTTCTTACACACTATAAAGCCTTTCTCTTCATCTTTCCACATACTATTCTTCACATTGAGAGTCGTGTTGTGTGTGTACGCCCGGACTTCGGTCCGTGGTTTTCATTTTTATCTGTATATATATACACTTATATATGTATATATTTATATATATGGATTAACATTATCGAGTTATGCCTCGATTGAGCTTAGACTTATGTCTGGAGCGTTTACTTGCTTATATATATATATACTTATATATATGATCTGTTGTCAGATTATATCCGATGAGCCTGGATTTTATATCTGGAGCGTTTACTTCTTATATATATATATATATATGAATTATTGTCGAACTCTGTTCGATGAGCCTGGATTTTACATCCGGTGCGTTTACTGCTTTTATCTATATATATATATATATATATACTTATATATATAAATTGTTGTTGAACTCTGTTAGATGAGCCTGGATTTTATATTCTGTGCGTTTACCGCTTATATATATATATATATTTACATTTTTATCAGGCCTGGAGTTTACTTCGTGGCCTTTTACTACTTTATTTACATTTCGTCCTGCCTGGAGTTTACTTCGTGGCGGTTGATCGCACTTACTATTTTATTTACATTTCTGATCCCCCATGGAGGTGCTTCATGGCGGTTGATCATGTCTATATATATATATTTACCGCTTTTATACATTTACATTTCTGATCCCCCATGGAGGTGCTTCGTGGTGGTTGATCATGTCTCTCTCTATATATATTTACCGCTTTTATATATTTACATTTTCGATCCCCCATGGAGGTGTGCTTTGTGGTGGTTGATCATGTCTGTATATATATATTTACAGCTTTTATATATATAACTGTTTATTGCTTTTCATATAAACTGCGGCGTCATGTGAGCCTAGGAATCATGTGATCACAGATTCAGTTTACTGAATCTAGATTCGGTTCCCGTGATAGACATTTTCAACTGTAAGCAGCTTGTAAATTATTCATGTGTTTGAATTTCCTTAGATGTCTTTCATGCCCATGAGGAGTTCGGCACTGCTATATATTATTTTCTCGAAGATATTCGCACCTCAAAAATTAAAGCAAACAAGCCGAACATTTAATAATAAAATGGAAGTATGAAAAGGTCTCAATTACTATTGAGCACAGGGTATGAAAAACCTCTTTTACAAAACTTCACTGCTATATCATATTTAAAGCTGAATTTTTCATATAAATTCAAACCCTTTGTATATAGGTGCGAATGAGGCCTCACACTACTTTCAAATAAATTGCACATTGATCCACACACACATTCATATAACAATTTCTTGAAAAGTGGCAGTCACCATGGAAACACGAATGTCGGGGGGTGCCTACCAGCTTTCCTCCACATAATCAAGCCCCCGAACCCAAATAAATCTCGGTTTCACAGACCCGTTTAGAAGTGTCACATCATTGGGTCAATGTGCAAACCTTTCCTCGGTTGCGTTGGTGCAACCAGTTAAAAACACAAACTAGCAACTCTTACAGTCAAATCATCGACATGATACATGTCGGACCTTTTTCACTTATTTTTTCAAATAAATCTCACATAAATGAGAACACCAAAGAACAAGTAACAAAAAGGGACAAATAAAAATCCCGATTTCGATAGGTGATGATGGAATATTCATGACAAAAGGAAGGAAACTAGCATGCTCCTGACTGATTAATTGGCGTGTGACTTGGTGTTGATGAATCACCAGTTCTGCCAATTGATCTACTTATTTGCAAAGAGCCTTAATCTTTCGCTCCATCATAAACTGGAAATGCGCATAATCCCATCTGTCAGCACCATCTTTGTTGGTCTAGGAAGAGTCAACAACATAATTGGAACATTATCCTGCAAAACGGGTGTCATTTGATAACATGTCAAGTCTTAATATGCATATACAAATATTCTTCATATTTTCCATTATATAGAGATGAACATGGAATACAATTACAAGTAATTGTCTTTACAAGTAATTGAAAAATGGAAAGCATGAAGAGAATTTCCTCCGTGTTTGGTTTATCAAAGGCTAACCTATCTTAGGTTACTCTCGCAGCTTTTTGGCATGAAGGTTCCTAGATCATCACAATCTACTTGACAGGAAGTTAATCCGGTCTTTCAACTAGAGCAAATCTAGGTGGTGCCTTTCCTGAGCCTCATTGGAATTAGTCTTCCTATGAGTCCAGTAATCAAACACCGACAGGATAGCCTCCTGGTAGAGGAACCACACAACATACATTCACATACAACGTGTCCACCATTTATGAAAATGATGACATTTGCGAAACACTAATATCACAGATAGATATATTGCAGTATAGTAAGTAAAATGCATTCGTACACATTCATCAAAAATGTAAATGCAACATTCACACACAAGCATATATACATGCTTTTGAAAAGGTTGTAGTAATGGCTAAGCCCTCTTCATTTGGTGTTCCCAAAGAAAGTTGCCACACCGTCGACGTCGCTGGATTTTAATTTGTCCTTTTCGTTTCTTATTCTTTGGTGTTCTTATGTTATGTGAGATTTGTTTGAAAAAACAAGTGAAAAAGGTCCGACATGTATATATCGACGATTTGACTGTAAGAGTCGCCAGTTGGTGTTTTTAACTGGTTGCACCAACGCAACCGAGAAAAGGTTTGCACATTGACCCAGTGAAACTGAGATTCATTTAGGTTCTTGGGCTTGATTATGCAGAGGGAAGGTGTTAGGCACCCCCCGACATCCGTGTTACCACGGTGACAGTCGCTTTTCAAGAAAATGTTATATGAATGTGTGTGTGTGTGGGTCAATGTGATATTATTTGGAAGTAGTACGAGGCCTCGATCGCACCTATATACAAAGGGATTGAATTTGTATGAAAAATTCAGTTTTAAACATGATATTACAATGAGGTTTTGTGAAAGAGGTTTTTCAAACTTTGTACTCAATAGTAATTGAGACCTTTTCATACTTCCATTTTATTATTAAATGTTTGGGTTGGTTGCTTTTATTTTCGAGATGCGAAGCATCTTCGAGAAAATAATATATAGTAGTGCCGAACTCCTCATGGGCATGAAAGACACTAAGGGAATTCAAACACCGTGAATAATTTACAAGCTGCTTACAGCTGAAAATGTCCATCATGTGAACCGAATCTAGATTCAATGGACTGAATCTGTGATCACATGATTCCTAGGCTCACATGATGCCGCAGTTTATATGAAAAGTAGTAAGCAGATATATATATAAAAGCTATAAATATATATACAAACATGATCAACCACCACGAAGCACCTCCATGGGGGATCATTTGACGCCCCCAAAATAGGTATACATCACCCATCTTGTGTCGCCAAATACATGGTACAGAATACAAATACAAACTTAATTATACAACTGTCATGTAATATACGACAAAACATAGCTGAGAGTTTAAACAGGAATATTGCCTTCTAGACAATATTCACTCTCAAATAGAGTCCTCATTACATTTATTGTCACACTATTTTATAGAATAGTGAGGACTACTAATACACCATCTCGGACCATCACTCCGTTTCCCGACTAGTCCCGGCTACGTTCTCATTTCCTGAAGAGAACAATGAAAACAAAAGGGTGAGCTCAACTAGCCCAGTAAAAAATATTATGACTAAGATAATGCAAAATAAATTATCATTAGTCTTCAACAATATTAAACTGATAAAATACAATAGACATCAAGTTTAACTGCAGCGGAATAAGCAATCCATTAGAAGAGTCAAGTAGAGCATGATAGCTACTATCTTCTATGATTTAAAATGTTTTCATCAATTTTTATCGCTGAGACTCAGCTTAATAAATAAACCACATCAACGAATAATCCCTGCACTACGGGCCAAGGATATTCATTAAATCATCAATGGTCATGACTATACCGAATAATCCCTGGTCATAATCATACAAAAAACTATCCATCAATGCACTACAGGCCACTGAGGACTTTTACCACATCATTTATAACATTACAGGTCATGATTATACCGAATGATCCTTGGTCATAATCATACCGAGTCCATCTATGCACGTAAGCCAAAGATGACTTTCATTATAATATAAGCATGAGGATGATGACAATGACATAATAATTCAATAAAACAAGTTCAAGAATAAATTTTAAAGATTTATAAGTTAATTTATCCTGAAATTAATAACGTCCAAATTGTCAACATGATAATGGTTTTGTGGAGTAAAATTCAAGAATGCTCGAAAAATATTTCCATGAAAAGATATGGATGAAGCGCAAATATCCGGGATATTCTACTAATTTCATGGAGTATAGAAGTCAAAATTTTAACCAAATCGAGTATAATAGAATATATGAAATCGCAAATGGATTTTCGCTTCGCCCATGTGCAGTAATCCACGAGATAGATCATTTCCTTAATTTAATAAGGAATGAATACGAATGATCATTCACCATGCATGTGGTAATCCACATAGACAAAGTTATTCCAATGTAATAATAAAGAATGGAATAATGAGAAGAATTCACCGGTGTATGCGATAGACCGCATGCATGTGAGTTATTCAACCGGAATAATAAAGAATGGAACGAAGTCATGCGAATCCATGACAGACAGGATATTCCAATGTAATAATAAAGAATGTAACTGTGTCATGCGCCAGAATCAGATGTATAGACAGGATATTCCAACAGTAATAATAAAGAATGGAACCGGTCATGGGTAATCCGCACGCATAAAAGTTATTCCAATGAATAATAAAGAATGGAATAACAATGTAATTCACTGTGCATGCGATGATAATCGGACAGACATAAAAGTTATTCAACCGAATAATAAAGAATTGAATAACAAAAGAATTTCACCATGTATACGATACTTCGCATAGACAGGTTATTCCAACATAATAGTAAAGAATGGAATAACAACCCTTACGAGTATTGAAAGAAAATAACTTTCTTCATGAATACGAAAGAATAATACCCCTTACCTTAGAAGAAAGTGGATATTGGAATAGTGAGGTAGCAGACTTCTCTTGTTCTTTCTCTCTATAATTTCTCTCTATAATAATTGCTCTAAAGGTTTAGTGAATTGGTGAGAAATGAAGGAAGAATGAGCTTCTATTTATAGGAAAATATAGTTTCGATAATTGCACGTTTTGGGCCTCAAAATATTACAGTAATACCTTCAACTTTGCTTTCATTTTTAATTTAGTCCTGCAAGTATTATCAAATTTGCACCACCTCCCCTAATAGTAAATCATGTGAATTAATAGTTCATCCATGTGACTCAATAGTATAATCACGTGAAAAAACTAATTACAATATAGTACCTTTAACTATACCTTCATCTTTAATTTAGTCATGCACCCACTCCCCTAATAGTAAATGAATGTGAATCAATATTACACACATGTGAACAAATAGTTATATGAATGTGAATTAATAGCAATTAATTGCTCATTTATCCGATTAATTACCCGATAACTTCCAGACATCAATTATTATCGAAATAAAAGTCAATTTCCACTAACACTAATAATTCCAACACAATGGAACTATCAATTTCATCTTTAATAAACACGAACTTATTAATCATTAATATTATAATTCACAATATTTAACAACCAGGTCATTCCCAGGAAAGAGTGGGCTTTCTAATAAGGATTTCTCCTATCATGCCGCAATTAGGTGACCAAACCTCTCCCTCGATGTAACTTTTAGATAATCGTCAATATTGTAAATAATAATATGAATAACTTTGTCATCTCAATTATTGATTTAATAATATATAAAATATTATGCGGATGATACTGTGACAATAACTGAATCAATAATATGAGAGATATGATGCGGCAATTAATGTAGCAATAATTGAGTATAATTGAGTGACTTCTCACGTAAGCATCAATAATCAATAAAGTGTGCTACTATGCAACCACACGTATTAATGTACTTTTACTACCGGGTAGTTCAACAGTTTAACGGTAAAACTTTCGCCGTTATTTTTATAAAAAGATAATTATGTCGTTTTCTAACTACGACAATGTGATGCCCCCAAAATAGGTATACATCACCCATCTTGGGTCGCCAGAAAATACACTACTGACAACTTCATTTATACAAATTGTTGTGCAAAAATACGATTTACAAGTATCTTTGTGAGTTTTAATACAAATGTATGTAACTCTCATGGTGCCTCAACCACAACCTTACAATGGTACGTTACATAAAAGTACAACCAAAAAACTGCTTTTAGAAATTAAAATCTTTGGGAAGTGCTCAAGGAAACCTTCGTATATGGGAGGCCATGAATCTAAGTTATGATAGATATCATATGTCCAGGAGAATTATCCTTGGTTCAACCCAATAGACCCCAAAGAAAAATGAGAAGATTACTATCATGTTCCTTCCAATGGTGAGTCTTCTCTTGACATATAACTATCTCCACCGTCTGCGATTGAACATTATGTTTCGACCAAACTCCAAGATCATATAGGTAGTGCTCGTAGATATACTAAGCAAGTGGATGTGCACAACCCTGTCTTATGATAACACGAGGTTGTATGTCATTAGACATCTTGTATGATAGTGGCAAAACACCCTTCAAAAGTTAGGTTCACCTCACCCTATTCAGTTCACCAAAATTAAATATCAAATGACGTATACAATACGACACACTTATCTAAAGTTCTCAATAAAATTATTTTCATACTATTTAGGAGAACCTCAACACCTATAAACCACCGCTTCTATTCCCCCGTTATCCCCACTGACTCTAAGCAACACTCTTATTACCCGAAAGGAATTGTGAAGCAAAAAAAGGGTGAGCACAACTAGCCCGAAGAAAGAATATCATGACTAAAGATAATTAAATTATCAATAGCCTTCGTCAATAATAAATCGTAGATTTAGAACATATTGTAGATGATAAAACTTTTCAACCATAGTTGCAAATGACGAAAGCAATCCATTAAAGAGTCAAATAGACCATTGAGTCTATTATCTTCTCCATGTTAAAAGTCCACCAATAATATTTTATCCTCGTAACATCAATCAATAATTCCCATCCACAATCATATAAATAACTCATAATCATAATTGTGATTCTCAATTCCTTTTCGCACCGTGGGCGAAGATAATTTTCATCACCTATCTTCACCGAAACATCAAAAATCATGGTTATACCAAATCACAATCCTCGCTAATAATCATATTTAATAAATTCATCTTTGCACTACTACCAAAGATATTCATTAACAATTCATCTTTGCACTACTGTGCCAAAGACATACAACTCAGTATTTTAGAAGAGTCAAGAGAGAGCATGATATCTACTATCTTCTACTTAATTTAAAAGTTTATTATCAATCTTTTATCTCTGAGACTTAGATTAATAAATAATCCACATCATCGAATCACCTCGACTACTACGACCAAGGATATTCATTAATATCACATCCATGAATTATCCATGCACTACGACCAAAGATATTCATTATTATCACATCCATGAATTAATATTTCATTCTTTGAGACTCATTTCAATAATTAATCCACATCATCAATTCATCTCTGCACTATAGGCCAAGGATATTCTTTTAGTATCACGACCACGAATTATCCATGCACCACGGGCCAAAGATAATTGTGTTTTCATCAACTGGTCCCGATCATGCCATAAAATAATTCATCTTTGCACTTCGGTCAAGAGAATTCATAGCCATAATCATACCAAAACGCGCCCATCAATGCACTACTGACCTAATGAGGACTTTTTCCACATCATTTGTAATATTATGGTCATGATTATACTTGAATAATCCTCGGTCATAATCATACAAAGTCCATCTATGCACTACAGGCCACAGATGACTTTCAACATAATATATACATGAGGATGATGACAATGATATAAATATTAATCAAACGAAAACAAGGATAAATATTAAAGACTTTAAATTTATCCAAATATTATCAACCACTCATAATCTAATATTATTAATATCATAACAATATTTTAATCACTTCTTAAACTTATAAACAATTTATTTCAATTGTTTACAATTTACCAAATAATGCATTTAATCATTCAAAAATGCCATACTCATAAGATTTCATCACCAATGAATAAATCCCTCATCAAAAATCTGCATATTCCTTATATAGGATTTCCAAGCCATAAAATCCTATTTTCCAACTTTGTTATTTCACATAACATATTTAACTCATATGTTCGTAACTACACCATTTTTATGAAAAATACCAAATCAGTCCCAAAAATATTTCTTTTCTGGGATTTAGCAGAATATAGTCCCATAATGAACATATATTTTTCTCAGAATTTTTAAAATTCATTTACTATTTTTCAAAAATTAATTTTTAATTAATTCCTTAAGAAATTAGTTACCTCAAGTTTAACTCCAGAAATTCCCAAATCTTGGCAGGATCTTACACATGTTAACGTGAGCTTCCAGTTTAAATTTCATGGTCATCGGAGTTATAGAACTCCGGTTATAGCATTTTTCGTCGGAAAAACCTAAATATTGAAATGGTCATAACTTGCTCATTTTAAGTCGGAATGAGCTCATTTTTGGACAGGAGGTACTTTATACCATATATTTTCATGTCCCAAAAGGCCAGAATTTTTCTCACAAATTAAGTGGCCGGAAATGCCCTTTTAAAAATCTGGGCAGTAGCATTTTTGAAATTGACAGTTTTTGACTCCTTCGCTAAAATCAGTCCATACGAAAATCTACAACACCTTTTCCAGTGATTCCACTTGGATAAGTTAGAAAACTCATAGATCTAACTCTAGAACTTAACCACACTTAAAAATTCGAAATATAATAGGAGATATGGTCAATTGAATTTCATATTCCATTTTTACCAAAATCTAATTTTTCAACCCTTTGTGATTTCTAAGAAACTTTCATGTTTTCACATAATAACCAACATAACTCATCATAACACTTACTAATACTTCATATACTCATGATTTTCATCAGTCCAATGCTTTTATTATGACTCTCATTATAATCAACATAACTAGATCATTTCTACAATTTAATAAGGAATGAATATAAAGGATCATTCACCATGCATGTGGTAATCCACATAGGCAAAGAGTTATTCCAATGAATAATAAAAATGGAATAATGAAGGATTCACCATGTACGATAGACGCATGCATAAAAGTTATTCCCAATGAATAATAAATAATGGAACTGAAGTTGCAGGCAGTAAACGCATTTTACGGGATATTAAACGAATAATAAAGAAGCGGAACACAGTCAAGCAAAATTCGCAGACCGGCAGGATGTTCCAAATGAATAATAAAGAATGGAATAACAATGTAAATCACCATGCATGCGGTATCAGATAGACAAAGTTATTCTAATGTAATAATAAATAACGGAACCGTGTCGAGGCAAAATTCAAGCACCGATGGGATGTTCCAATGTAATAATAAAGAATGGAATAACAATGTAAATTACCATGCATGTGGTACTTTGCATGTATGTTATTCTAATGAGAATAATAAATAATGGAACCGGTGTCAAAGTAAATTTGCACAAGAGGATGTTCCAATGTAATAATAAAGAATGGAATAACAATGAAATTACCATGCATGCGGTACTTCACATAGACAAAGTTATTCCAATAGAATAATAAGGAATAAAATAGAAGAATTTCACCAAGTATAGGAAGTCCAGCAGATACAAAAGTTATTCCAACGAATAATAATAAAGAATGGAACAAATGTAAGTTCTCTTCATGAATACAAAAGAAATAATACCCTTACGAGTACAACAAATAATATCCCTTACCTTATAAAGAAAGAGTAATTCAAACTAGTAGGCGGGGATATACTTGAAGAAACTTGCACTACGTCAAGCTTTGTTAAACGCTAAAGAAATACGCTCAAGATTATAGAAGAAGAATTCTCCTATAGTTTTCTCTAGTAGTTTCAAAGTGAATTGTAAGAAATAATGAAGGAATGAGCTTCTATTTATAGGAGAATGGATGAATAGTAACTAATCCATGAACGGTCCGTATTGATTTACTTTTAAGCGGGACGGTTCAGATTGGTTTACAATAAAATATAATATATTCTATTTATAATCTAATAAAACGAATAACTTTATAAAAGTATTACATTTATATAAAAAGATTTTACTATTAGCCTAATAAAACGTAATAACTTTATAAAAGTATTACATTTTTTATATAAAAAGCTTTTCCGTTTTATTACATTAATAATACTAATAAAATAAAACTTTATCATCACTTACTTTGAAAAAAATTTCAAATGTCACCCTTAACTTTAAACTTTTATCAATTTAACTATTCACCAAAATAGAAAAATTGAATACTTTTATTTCATAAAATTTGGGGTCTCACAGACAATACTTCCGTTGTGGGGGTCTACCAATGATTGTGCCGTCATTTAATATTCCCTGTTAAAATGAATATTCCCCGACCAATCGAATATTATATAACCACTTGCTTACTTTGCAAAATTTGTAAATATTACCCACAACTATAACATTATATTATATCCACACCACAATATTCAAAAATATATTTCGAGAGAAAATAATCTTTATTCATAAAAGTTGGGGTCTTATAACCTCCCCTTCTTATGAAATTTCATCCTCGAAATTAGGGTGCGTACCTGGTATGTCGAAGAGGTGAAGATACCTTGATTTCATTTTAGATTCTAACTCCCATGTCATTTCCTCATACGTTAAATCTTTCGCTATCTCGTCTGGTTCTAATTCAATAATGTGGTTCAGGTCTTTCACATATTTACGTAACATAGATATGTGAAAAATGTTATGAACACGAGACATACTTGGCGGTAAGGTGAGTCTATAGGCCACAGTTCCTACTCGATCGAGGATTAAAAATGGGCCAATGAATCGAGGATTGAGCTTTCCTCTCTTTCCAAATCTTGTAACTCCTTTCCATGGAGCAACACGTAATAACACATGATCTCCAATATTCAATTCACGTCTTTTCGATGAAGATCAACATAACTCTTTTGTCGATCTTGTGAGGTTTTTATACGTTGTCGGATCGTTTGAATCTTTTTCGTAGTCATACGTACCAACTCCGATTCCAACAACATTGCTTCACCCACCTCATCCCAGCATACTGGAGAACGACACTTTCTTCCATACAACGCCTCAAATGGAGCCATGCCAATACTTGCTTGATAACTGTTGTTGTAGGAAAACTCCACCAATGGTAAGAACTTGTCCCAACTTCCCTTGAAGTCAAGGACACAGAGTCTTAATAAATCTTCAAGAGTTTGAATAGTCCTCTCTGACTGCCCATCCATTTGAGGATGATATGCCAAACTAAATCGTAAATTCGTGCCCATAGCTTTTTGCAAACTAACCCAAAATCTTGAAGTGAATCTTGGGTCTCGATCAGAAACTATGGATACTAGCATACCATGCAATCTTACAATCTCGTTTATATACATACTAGCAAGACGTTCAAGTGTATAAGTTTCTCGACGTCAGAAGAAATGAGCAGACTTGGTAAATCTATCAAGAATGACCCAAATCGCATCCATGCCTTGAGAAACCTTGGGAAGACCAAGAACTAAATCCATGGTAATGTGCTCCCACTTCCATTCGGAATTTCAAGTGGTTGCAATGGACCTTTTGGCACTTGATGCTTCGCCTTTGACTCGTTGACAAGTTAGACACCTTGAAATAAACCCCGCTTATCTCTCTCTTCATATTGCTCCACCAAAATGTATGTGGAGATCACGATACTTTTGGTACTCTGAGATGGATTGTAAACGTGTGTTGTGCGCCTCCATCATGATTTTATACTTCAAGTCGTTATCGTTAGAACACAAAGTCCGGAGTTGACTCAAGTATTCCTTCTTCATCGATTCTTGCTTAGGAATAGCACCTTCTTGCACTTTTTCTTCATATACGCATCAGCTCCATGTCTGTAGTTTGAGCAGCTTTAACTTTATCGATTAAAGTCGGTTCTACTCGTATATTCGCCATCATCACATGGGTCCCTAGAGTCTTTAACTCTATCTCCATCCTTCGTAAGTCATATAAAATGGGTCTTTGCGTTGACAATATTGCACTCGTACCCGCATATGATCTCTACTCAATGCGTCAGCTACTACATTCGCTTTTCCAAGATGCTATTGGATGGTATGATCATAATCTTTCAACAACTCAATCCATCGTTGTTGCCGCATGTTGAGTTCCTTTTGAGTAAAGAAATATTTGAGGCTTTTATGATCCGTATAGATCTCCACCTTCTCTCCATACATATAATGCATCCAAATCTTAAGCGCAAAAACGACTACTGCCAACTCTAGATCATGAGTAGGATAATTTCTCTCATATTCTTTGAGTTGTCATGAGGCATAGGCTATGACTTTCCCATGTTGCATGAGAATACATCCTAACCCCTTGCTCAAGCATCATCATGAGATGACAAATCCCTCCGAGCGGATGGTATTGTCGTAACAGTCTTTGAAATGAGTCTTCTCTTGAGTTCTTGAAAACTCTTCTCACATTCCCCGCTCTAACCTTACTTTGTATCTTTTTGAGTCAGCTGAGTTAATGGAGTAGCGATTACCAGCTAAGCCGAGAAAGCTACGTACTTCGGCTACTGACTTTGGTTGCTCTCAGCTTTGAATTGCTTCAATCTTCACCGGGTCAACAGATATTCCATGATTTGATATCACGTGCCCAAGGAATGAAACTTATTCAAGCCAGAACTCACATTTCTTCAACTTGGCATAAAGCTTGTTTTCACGAAGCTTTTGAAGTATTAGCCTCAAGTGTTGCTCATGGTCTTCACGGCTTTTGGAGTATATGAGGATGTCATCAATAAAGACGACCACAAAGTGATCCAAATATTCCTTGAATACTCGGTTCATCATGTCCATGAAGGCAGCAAGAGCATTAGTCAATCCAAAAGACATGACTAAGAATTCATAATGCCCTACCGAAGTTAAAGCGGTCTTTTGAATGTCGAGAGTTTTAATCTTCAACTGATGATATCCGAAACAAAGATCAATCTTTGAAAAGAATTTGGCTCCTTGTAACTGGTCAAACAGGTCATCAATGCGAGGCAACGGGTACCTATTTTTGATGGTGACATGATTTAACTCCTGATAATCAATACAAAGTCGCATACTTCCATCTTTCTTCTTCACGAATAGAACAGGAGCACCCCAATGAGACGTACTAGGACGAATGAAATCGATGTCTAACAATTCCTGTAGTTGGGTTTTTAACTCCTAAAGTTTAATAGGAGTCATTCGATATGGTGCTTTGGAAATGGGTTTTGTACCAGATTCAAGGTCGATACAAAATTTAATTTCATGCTCTGGGGGTAGGCCAGGAAGTTCTTCAAGGAATACGTCAGGAAATTTATTAACAATAGAAATATCATTCAAATCTGACGTATTTTTATTTAAATCCGTGACATGGGCTAAGAAAGCTTGACATCTGTTTTTCAATAAACGAATAGCTTTATGGCTTGATATGACAGTGATTGATTTTAGTGGTTTGATTGCTTGAATTCGCATAATAGGTTGGTTAGGAATATGAAAGCTAACAACCTTATGAAAACAATCAATTTTAGCATGATGAGTAGTAACCAATCAATCCCTAAAATCACATTAAATGCAAGTATTTTCAAAGAAATAAGATCGACAGGTAACGTGTGGTTACCGATTTGAATCAAACAAGACTTATAAACCGTGGATGTAATGAAGGTTTCTCCCAACGGAGTTTCAATAGATAAGTCAAAGTCTAATTTCCCCGGAGTCAAATTTAAACGTTGAGCGCAAGTAAGAGAAATAAAGGAATGGGTAGAACCGGTATCAAATAAAGTATAAACTTTGCTAGATTTTAGGATTAGCTTACCCGTGATCACCTTGTTCAGATTCCTCATTTTTTGGGAGGTTACGACAAACGCTCTCCCTTGAACTACCGGTTTTGTCTTGTCTGGGACACCCTTTGATGCCTACATCCCAGCTGGACTTGACTTTGGTGCACGACAAAATTGGGCTAAATGACCTTCTTTCCCACAATTGTAACATGCTTTGGACTGCATCGTGCAGTTTGGACTTATGTGTCCTTCCCCTCCACATTTGTAATATACGCATTACCGTGGTTGCTCTCCTTCCTTAACAACAGTCTTTGGTCTTTGACGTCTTTCCATCATTATTGAATCTCCTCTTCTTGAAATGTCCACTCTTATTGTCATGGCCATGATTACTGTGATGCCCCCAAAACAGGTATACATCACCCATCTTGAGTCGCCAGATGCATGGTACATAAATTCAAATACAACTTAATTATACAACAGTCGTCTAGAATACGACAAAACATAGCTGAGAGTTTTAATAAGAATATTGTCATCTAGATAATATCCACACTTAATGGAGTCCTTATTACATTTATTGTCACACTATTTAACGGAATAGTGAGGACTACTAATGCTATCATCTGCACCATCACTCCGTTCCCCCACTCGTCCACTATATTCTCATTTCAAGAAGAAAACAAATGAAAGAAAGGGTGAGCTCAACTAGCCCAAGAAGAAATATTATGACTAAGATAATGCGAGAATAAATTATCATTAGTCTTCAACAATGTTAAAGCGATATAATACAATAGACATCAAGTTTAGCTGCGGATGAATAAGCAATCCATTAGAAGAGTCAAGTAGAGCATGATATCTACTATCTTCTATGATTTAAAATGTTTTCATCAATTTTTATCATTTGAGACTTCGACTTAAAAATAAAATCGAATCATCCCTGCATCACGGCCAAGGATATTCATGTAATCATCAATGGTCATAATTATACTAAATAATCCCTGGTCATCATCATACCACAACTGTCCATCAAAGAACTACAGGCCAATGAGGACTTTCACCACATTCATTTGTCACATTACGGTCATGATTATACCAAAAATTCCTGGTCATAATCATACCAAGTCCATCTATGCATGTAAGCCAAAGATGACTTTCATCACAATATAAACATGAGGATGATGGAAATGATATAAGCATTAATCAAACAAAACCAAGGATAAATAGTAAAGACTTTAAATTTATCCAAATATTATCATTCACTTAATAAACTCATAATCTAATATTATTAATATTATAACAATATTTTAATCACTTCATAAACTTATAAACAATTTATTTTAATTATTTATAATTTATCAAATAATGCATTTAATCATTCAAAAATGCCATACTCCTAAGATTTCATCACCAATGATCAAATCCCTCATCAAAAATCTGCATATACCTTATATAAGATTTCTAAGCCATAAAATCCTATTTTCCAATTTTGTTACTTCACATAACGTATTTAATTCATTTACTCATAACTAGTTCATTTTCATGAAAAATACCAAATCATCCCCAAAATATTTCTTTTCGGAATTTAGCGTAATATAGTCCCATATTGAACATATATATTTTTCTCGGAATTTTTAAAATTCATTTACTATTTTTCATATGGCCAAAACTGCCGAATATTTAAACATTTATCATAAACTGTACTTTTGTCCAAAAATTCCAAAATTTATAGGGTATATTGCTGTTATATAGATGTACTCCCAATAAAAATTTCACCAATTTTGGAGTTAACCACAAGGAGTTATAATGGTTTACGTTTAAAATAGTATTTTCCCATAAAATCCATAACTCTTAATCTATACATCCAAAAATCCCCATCTTTGGACACAATATAGAAAACTCATCAAATTATTATTTCAAATTTTTCCAGAATTTTTGAGGGTCAGAAAAATTACGAAACTGCAAATGGATTTTCACCCGCCATGCGGTAATCCACGTAGACAGGTCATTTCCACAATTTAATACGGAATGAATACGAAGGATAATTCACCATGCATGTGGTAATCCACATAGACAGGTTATTCCAACAGAACAATAAGGAATGGAATAATGAAGAATTCACGAGCATGCGATAGAATCGCATGCATGAGTTATTCAATAGAATAATAAATAATGGAACCAGGTCATGCGTAAATGCACATACAGGATATTCCAATAGAATAATAAATAATAGAACCAGGTCATGCGTAAACAAATAGACAGGATATTCCGATAGAATAATAAATAATGGAACCGGGTCATGCGTAATCCGCACAGACAGGATATTCCAACAGAATAATAAAGAATGAAATAACAACAGAATTTCACCATGTATGCTGTGACGCCCACAAAATAGGTATACATCACCCATCTTGAGTCGCCAAATACATGATACATAATAAAAATACAATCTTAAATATACAACAAGAGCTGTGAGTTTTAATACAAATATTGTCTTCTAGACAATATCCACTCTCAGAATAAGTCCCCATTATAATTATTATCACACTATTTCATAGAATAGTGAGGACTACTAATGCTATCATCTGGACCATCACTCTATTCCCCAACTAGTCCCTGCTACGTTCTCATTTTCTGAAGAGAATAGTGAAAGAAAGGGTGAGCTCAACTAGCCCAGTAAGAAATATTATGATTAAGATAATGCAGGATAAATTATCATTAGCCTTCAACAACGTTAAACTGATAAAATACAATAGACAACAAGTTTAACTGCAGCGGAATAAGCAATCCATTAAAAGAGTCAAGTAGAGAATAAAATCTACTATCTTTTATGATTTAAAAAGTTTTTCATCTTTTTTATCATTTGAGACTCTAGCTTTTAATAAATAATCCACATCATCCCTACACTACGGCCAATGATATTCATTAGTATCATGGCCACAAATTATCCATACACTATGGGCCAAGGATATTCGTGTATTCATCAATGGTCATGATCATGCCAACAACTGTTCATCCATGCACTACGTGCCAATGAGAACTTTTACCACATCATTTGTAACATTACGGTCATGATTATACCGAATAATCCCTGGTCATAATCATACCCAGTCCATCTATGCACTACAGGCCACATATGACTTTCAAAAATATAAACATGAGGATGATGACAATGATATAAGAATTCAATAAAACAAGTTCAAGAATTAGTTTATCCAGGAACTAATAACGTCTAAATTGTCAACATGATGATACTTCTTTGTAGAGTAAAATTCAAGAATGTTCAGAAGAATATTTCCATGAAAAGATACTGGATGACGCGCAAATATCAAGGATATTCCACTAATTTCATGGAGTATAGAAGTCAAAACTCTAACCAACTGAGTATAATAAAGATTGGAATAACAAAAGAAATCACCAGGCATGTGATAGATCGCACATGTAGGTTATTCCAACAGAATAATAAATCTGGAACCGAGTCCAACAGTAAAATGCATGCAGACGGATATTCCAGCAGAATAATAAAGATGGAACTGAGTTAGTAGGTAAAACGCATGCATGGATATTCCAACATAATAATAAAGATGTAACCAGTCCCGTAGAAATGCACATATAGGATATTCTAATGAGAATAATAAAGACGGAACGTGTTTGGCGTAAAACGCATGCATGAGGATATTCCAACAGAATAATAAAGACCGGAATAACAAAAGAATTTCACCAAGTATAGGGTAGCCCGCGTATACAGGTTATTCCAACAGAATAATAAATAATAGAATAACAGAAGAATTTCACCAAGTATAGGGTAGACCGCGTATACAGGTTATTCCAACAGAATAAAAAAAATGGAATAACAGAAGTTCTCTTCATGAAGACGAAAGAAAGAAATAATACCCCTTACCTTATAAAGAAGAACGGGATATAGAAGTAGTGAAGTAGCAGAATACTCTTCTTCTTTCTCTCTATAATTTCTCTCTCTAGAGTTTCAGTTAATTCGTAAGAAATAATGAAGGAATGACCTTCTATTTATAGGAGAATGGATTGAATAGTAATTAATTCATGAACGATCCAGATTAATTTACTTTTAAACGGACGGTCCAGATTGATTTACTATTAAAACTTAAAGCAACGGTCCATACTGATTCACTATTAAAACTTTAAACCAGCGATCCATACTGATTCACTATTAAAACTTTAAACCAGCGATCTATATTGATTCATTATTAAAACTTCAACCAATAGTCTGAAAAATTAGCACATCTCCTCATGGAATAATATTGTACCCAAAAATAATTTGGACTGAAAAGAAATATATTGTTCGGGTGAATAGTAACTCGTGAATAGTAACTCATGAATAGTAACTCGTGAATAGTAACTCATGAATAGTACTTCGACACAAAAAGTGTCCCGAATACCCGATTGAACAATATAACCTCCAGACATTAATTATCATCGAAAAAGATGTCGATTTCTACTAACACCAATAATACCAACATAATGAAACTATCAAATTCATCTTTAATCAACACGAATTTATTCATCATTAATATTATAACTCACAATATTTAACAACCAGATTGTTCCCAGGAAAGAGATGGCTTTCCAATAAGGATTTCTCCCTAGTGGCGCGCAATTAGGTGACCAAACCTCTCCTTGACAGAGCTTCTAGACATTGTAAATATTGCAATTTAATAACATGAATAACTTTGTCATCAATTATTAATTTAATAATATAACATATAATGCAGATAATACTGTGACAATAATCGAATCAATAATATGAGAGATATGATCGAAAATTCATCGTAGTAATAATTGAGTATAACCTGAGTGACTTCTCACGTAAGCATCAATAATCATATATCGTGCTACTATGCAACCACGCTGCATCTTAATTGTACTTTTACTATCGAGTAGTTCAACAAAGTATTAATGGTAAAACTTCCATACGTTATTTTCATAAAAATATTTTTGTCGTTTTCTCAATCCGATAATAATTCCGTTTAGGTCCACCAATGATTGTGTGTCGTTGTACGAATATTCCTGTTAAAAGCGAATATTCCCCACCAATCGAATATTATATAATAACTTGCGTACTTTGCAAAATTTATAAATATTACCCACAATTATAACATTATATCAAATTCATTCCATAATATTCAAAAATAATATTCATAGAAAACTCATCTTTATTCATAAAAGTTGGGGTCTTACATATGCGGTACTTCGCATAGACAGGTTATTCCAACAGAATAATAAAGAATGTAATAACAACAGAATTTCACCATGTATGCGGCACTTCGCATAGACAGGTTATTCCAGCAGAATAATAAATAATGAAATTACAACTCTTACGAGTATTGAAAGAAATAATTCTCTTCATGAATATGAAAGAATAATACCCCTTACCTCAAAAGAAGACTGGATATTGGAATAGTGAGGTAGCAGACTTCTCTTCTTCTTTCTCTCTATAATTTCTCTCTATAATAATTGCTCTATAGCTTTAGTGAATTGGTGAGAAATGAAGGAAGAATGAGCTTCTATTTATAGGAAAATATAGTTTTGATAATTGCACATTTTGGGGCTCAAAATATTACAGTACAATACCTCCAACTTTTCTTTCATTTTTAATTTAGTCCTGCAAGTATTATCAAACTTGCACCACCTCCCCTAATAGTAAATAATGTGAATCAATAGTTCAATCATGTGAATCAATAGTTATAATCATTTGAAAATACGAATTACAGTATAGTACCTCCATCTATGCCTCCATTTTTAACTTAGTCATGCAAGTATTATCAATCTTGCACCAACTCCCCTAATAGTACAAGAATGTGATTCAATAGTACACACATGTGAACAAATAGTTATATAAGCATGTGAATTAGTAGTAATTAATTGCTCATTTATCTAATTAATTATCCGATTTATCAATATAACCCCTAGACATCAATTATCATCGAAATAGATGTCGATTTCCACTAACACTAATAATCCCAACACAATGGAACTATCAAATTCATCTTTAATCAACACGAACTTATTCATCATTAATATTATAACTCACAATATTTAATAACCAGGTCATTCCCAGAAAAGATGGGGCTTTCCGATAAGGATTTCTCCTTATTGGCACGCAATTAGATGACCAAACCTCTCCTTGACAGAACTTCTAGACATTTTAAATATTGCAATTTAATAATATGAATAACTTTGTCGTCTCAATTATTGATTTAATAATATCTCATATTATGCAGATGATACTGTGACAATAATCGAATCAATAATATGAGAAATATGATGCAGCAATTACTGTAGCAATAATTGAGTATAACAGAGTGATTTCTTATGTAAACATCAATAATCAATATCGTGTGCTACCATGCAACCATGCGTATTACTGTACTTTTACTACCGGGTAGTTCAACAGTTTTAACGGTAACACTTTCGCCGTTATTTTTAATAAAAGATAATTCTGTCATTTTCTTACTACGACAATACTTCAGTTGTGGGGTCCACCAATGATTGTGCCATCGTACAAATATTCCCTGTTAAAACGAATATTCCCCGACCAATCGAATATTATATAATCACTTGCTTACTTTGCAAAATTTGTAAATATTTTCCCCAACTATAACATTATATCAAATCCACACCATAATATTCAAAAAAATTATTTCGAGAAATTTAAATCTTTATTCATAAAATCTGGGGTCTCACAATCTACCCTCCTTATGTAATTTCGCCCTCGAAATTTACGTACGTACTTGGTATGCCGAAGAGTTTAGGATACCTTGAATACCTTTATCATCGAAAACATTACACGTTAAATACGTGCATGCCCGATGTCCTCCGATTGCCTCTGAATGCACATCAGTCCCTAAAATAGCCATTTTTGGTCTTGATACCGACCTCAAATCTCAAAATATAAAGAATGAAAGTTTTAGGTCTACTCGTTATCTTTTCGAATCATCCTGAATCACCTCAATCGGAGTTTATATGAAAAAGTTATGTCCAATTTACTAAAGGACGTCCGAACAGATTTTGGCTTACACTTGACCAGTGCCTAGGCGCCCAAATTTGGCCTTGGGCAAGCGCCTAGGTGCCCAAGAACAGAATCTAAGCGCTGGGCCTAGCACCTAGGTGCTCGACCCTTGGCACTTAACTCCAATTTTCTAGATTTTGCAACTTTTGACACACATACTTCAAATCTTCATAACTTCTTCATCCGATATCAGAATTAGTCCGTTTTTGAGGCTATGAAAAGCTTGTAACATGCTCTATAAAACCCCGATGATTTCATAATTTTTCAGATTCATTAATTATTCCAAAATTTGGCTCCAAAGTCCCCCAAGACTAAGTTTTTACTAACAACGATACGTGAAAAACGTTATGAACACGCGACATACTTGGCGGTAAAATGAGTCTATAGGCCACAGTTCCTACTCGATCGAGGATTTCAAATAGACCAATAAAATCAAGGGTTGAGATTTCCTCTCTTCATCGATTCTTGCTTCTGGAATAACGCCCTCTTGAACCTTCTTCTTCACATTCATCAGCTCCGGGTGTGTAGCTTGAGCGACCTTTAACTTTATCGATTAGAGTCGATTCTACTCGTATATTTGATATCACCACGTGGGTCCCTAGAGTCTTTAACTCTATCTTCATCATTTGTAAGTTATACGAAATGGGTTTTTGTGTTAACAACATCACACTCGTAACCGCATACGATCTTCTACTCAACGCGTCAGCTACCACGTTTGCTCTTCCACGATGATATTGAATGGTATGGTCGTAATCTTCAACAGCTCGAGCCAACGTCTTTGGCGCATGTCACGTTCATTTTAGTTGAAGAAATATTTGAGGGTTTTAGAAATGGGTTTTGTACTGAGGTCAATATAAAATTCGATTTCACGCTCTAGGTTTAGGCTAAGAAGTCTTCAAGAATACGCCAGGAAATTTATTAACAATAGAAATATCATTCAAAACTGTGACTCTCATCCCAAGACTTGGAAAGCACGTCACATTGATACCTATCAACTTGTCATCGTCATTCACGACGTCGCCTATAGAAAGTCTGGCTTCGGTACATTCCACACAACGAAGTCACCAGATAAAGGCTCGGGACTCTTTATTTATGGCTTGATATGACAATGATTGACTTTAGTGGTTTGGTTGCTTGAATTTTCATAACAGGTTGGTTAGGAATATGAAAGCTAACAACCATACAAAAATAATCAATTTTGGCATAATGAGTGGTTAACCAATCGATTTCTAAAAATCACATCAAAGGAAAGTATTTTCAAAGAGATAAGATCGATAGGTAACGTGAAAGTGTTGATTTGAATCAACAAGATTTATAAACAGTGGAGGTAGCGAAGGTTTCTACTAACGAAGTTTCAACCAATCAGTCAAAGTCTAATTTCTCCAGAGTCAAATTTAAACGTTGAGCGCAAGTAGGAGAAATAAAAGAATGGGTAGAACCGGTATCTAATAAGGTATAGACTTCGCAATAATTTATAATCAACTAACTCGTGCTAACTTCATTCGGGTTACTCACTTTTTGAGAAGTCACGAAAAACACTCTTCCTGAAACCACCGACTTTGTTTTGTCCGTAACCGCCTTTGGTGCCACCGTCCCAGCTGGACTTGATTTCGCTATAGGATAAAATCGAGCTATGTGACCGTCTTTTCCACAACTAAAACATACCTTGGAAGGCTGTGAAGAGTTTGGACTTATGTGTCCCTCCTCTCCGCATCTATAGCATCTAACTGGCGGTTGTTCTCCTCCCCTAGAATTTGTTGCTGCTGCCGACATCTTCCCATCATCATTAAATCTTCTCTTCTTGAATTTTCCGCTTCTATTATCTTGGCCATGGTTACCACCTAAGTGGTTACCATTCTTGGCATGATAATTTCCCCCACGATGGTTAGCATTGTTTCGATGGTCGTTGCCACTGGTATGATTATTATCGTGTTGCTGGTCATCACCTGAGGATTATTGTCTTCCTGTTGCACATTATCCTGGGTATTGATCATTGGTGACTCAACGGTCTCATGTGCTTCATTGCTAGCTTATCTCAACATTTTCGGATGCCATTTTCAAACACTGTCAAAAAATAAGGGTTAATTGACATATCACATATTATCCCTATACTCTGACCAACCAATTAAATACCAAATAAACTTAGGTAGGTCATACCAGCGAAGGAATTCCCCATCTCTCCCCTCCTAGTTCTTGTCTCACATCTCACCTGGGATCATATCCACGAGCTTTGATATCAACTGTGACGCCCCCAAAAGCGGTATACATCACCCATCTTGAGTCGCCAGATACATGGTACATAAATTCAAATACAACTTAATTATACAACAGTCGTGTAGAATATGACAAAACATAGCTGAGAGTTTTAATAAGAATATTGTCATCTAGACAATATCCACACTCAATGGAGTCTTCATTATATTTATTGTCACACTATTTAATAGAATAGTGAGGACTACTAATGCTATCATCTGGACCATCACTCCGTTTCCCGACTCGTCCCAGCTATATTCTCATTTCAGAAGACGGTGAAAGAAAGGGTGAGCTCAACTAGCCCAGTAAGAAATATTATGACTAAGATAATGCAGAATAAATTATCATTAGTCTTCAATAATGTTAAACTGATAAAATAAAATAGACATCAAGTTTAACTGCAGCAGAATAAGCAATCCATTAGAAGAGTCAAGTAGAGCGTGATATCTACTATCTTCTATGATTTAAAATGTTTTCATCAATTTTTATCGCTGTGACTCAACTTAATAAATAAAATCGAATCATCCCTGCATCACGACCAAGGATATTCATGTAATCATCAATGGTCATAATTATACCGAATAATCCCTGGTCATAATCATACCACAACTGTCCATCAATGAACTACAGGCCAATGATGACTTTCACCACATTCATTTGTCACATTATGGTTATGATTATACCGAAAATCCCTGGTCATAATCATACCAAGTCCATCTATGCACGTAAGCCAAAGATGACTTTCATCACAATATAAACATGAGGATGATGGAAATGATATAAGCATTAATTAAACGAAACCAAGAATAAATATTAAAGACTTTAAATTTATCCAAATATTATCAATCACTTAATAAACTCATAATCTAATATTCTTAATATTATAACAATATTTTAATCACTTCCTAAACTTATAAACAATTTATTTTAATTGTTTATAATTTACCAAATAATGCATTTAATCATTCAAAATGCCATACTCCTAAGATTTCATCACCAATGATCAAATCCTCATCAAAATTTCAGATATACCTTTATATAGGATTTCCAAGCCATAAAATCCTATTTTCCAATTTTGTTAGTTCACATAACGTATTTAATTCATTTACTCATAACTAGTTCATTTTCATGAAAAATACCAAATCAGTCCCAAAAATATTTCTTTTCTGGGATTTAGCAGAATATAGTCCCATATTGAACATATATTTTTCTCAGAATTTTTAAAATTCATTTACTATTTTTCATAAGGCCAAAACTGCCAAATATTTAAACATTTATCATAAACTGTACTTTTGCCCAAAAATTCCGAAATTTACAGGGTATACTGCTGTTATATAGATGTACTCCCAATAAAAATTTCACCAATTTTGGAGTTAACCACAAGGAGTTATAAGTGTTTACTTTTAAAATAGTCTTTTCCCATAAAATCCATAACTCTTAATCTATACATCCAAAAATCGCCATCTTTGGACACAATATAGAAAACTCATCAAATTATCATTTCAAATTTTTCCAGAATTTTTGAGGGTCAGAAAAATTACGAAACTGCAAATGGATTTTCACCCGCCATGCAGTAATCCACGTAGACAGATCATTTCCACAATTTAATAAGGAATGAATACGAAGGATCATTCACCATGCATGTGGTAATCCACATAGACAGGTTATTCCAACAGAACAATAAGGAATGGAATAATGTAAGAATTCACCGAGCATGTGATAGAATCGCGCAGACGAGGTTATTCTAACGAGAATAATAAACAATGGAACTGTGTCATGCAGAACGCGCATGCATGTGATATTCCAACATAATAATAAATAATGAAACCAGGTCATGCGTAAACGCACAGACAGGGTATTCCGACAGAATAATAAATAATAAAACTAGGTCATGTGTAATCCACACAGACAAGATATTCCAACAGAATAATATAGAATGAAATAACAATAGAATTTCACCATGTATGCGGTACTTCGTATAGACAGGTTATTCCAACAGAATAATCAAGTTATTCCAACAGAATAATAAAGAATGTAATAACAATAGAATTTCACCATGTATGTGGTACTTCGCATAGACAGGTTATTCCAACAGAATAATAAAGAATGGAATAAAAACTCTTACGAGTATTGAAAGAAATAATTCTCTTCATGAATATGAAAGAATAATACCCCTTACCTCAAAAGAAGACTGGATACTGGAATGGTGAGGTAGCAGACTTCTCTTCTTCTTTCTCTCTATAATTTCTCTCTATAATAATTGCTCTATAGCTTTAGTGAATTGGTGAGAAATGAAGGAAGAATGAGCTTCTATTTATAGGAAAATATAGTTTCGATAATTGCATGTTTTGGGGCTCGAAATATTACACCACCGAAGTGATTACCATTTCTGGCATGTTAATTCCCTCCACGTTTGTTATCACTGCTTCGATGACTGCTACCATTGGTATTATCAATTTGTCGGCTGCTCTCTCTTGGTTGGGTTGACTCATTATCGCACTCCAATAACTGAGCCCTATTCACAACATCTGAATACAAACACAGTTTATGAGAGATAAGGTATTAACATATCTCGGGTTTTAAACCTCTTAGAAACATCTGCGTCATTCTCTCCTCATTATCAACCAAGTGGGACGCAAATCGAGACAACTCGGCAAACTTAGCTTCGTACTGCGCCATGGTCATATTGTTTTGCTCAAGCGTGTTGAACTCTACCTTCTTCATGTGACGAATACTTTCAGGAAAGTACTTGTCATTGAACAACTCTTGGAACTTCTCCCAAGACATTGAGTGCCGAAGGTTGAGTACGCTTTACAGATTTCCACCAGTAATCTGCCTCTGCTCGCAACATGAAGGTGGCAAAGGAAACCTTTTGCTCCTCGGAGGATCCCAAGACATCAAATATCTTGTTGATCTGCTTTATCCACGTCTCCGCCTTAAGTGATTTTGGCTCTCCAAAAAACTCTGGTGGTCTCAACTCCTTGAACTGCTTAGCGGTGACCGTCCGAGAGTTGTCAGTGTTTCAACCTGCATTTTGGACAGGAGCCGCTCTCGCTTGATGTTGCATGAATTACATAAAGCCTATAAACATCCCATCGTTCACCATTTCATCGGTGTTATTATTTACATGAGGATTATTGTCTTCCTATTGCACATTACCCTGGGTATTGCTCGTTGGTGACTCAACAGTCTCATGTGCTTCATTGCTTATCTCAACATTTTTGGATGCCATTTTCAAATACTGCCATAAAACAAGGGTTAATTAACATATCACATATTATCCTTATACTCTGACCGACCAATTAAATACCAAATAAACTTAGGTAGGTCATACTAGCGAAGGAATTCCCCGTCTCTTCCCTCCTAGTTCTTGTCTCACATCTCAGCCAGGGATCATATCCCTAAGCTTTGATAACAAATGTGACGCCCCTAAAATAGGTATACATCACCCATCTTGAGTTGCCAAATACATGGTATAGAATACAAATACAAACTTAATTATACAACCGTCGTGTAATATACGACAAAACATTGCTGAGAGCTTAAATAAGAATATTGCCTTCTAGACAATATCCACGCTCAAATAGAGTCCTCATTACATTTATTGTCACACTATTTTATAGAATAGTGAGGACTACTAATACACCATCTCAGACCATCACTCCGTTCCCCGACTAGTCCCGGCTATGTTCTCATTTCCTGAAGAGAACAATGAAAACAAAAGGGTGAGCTCAACTAGCCCAGTAAGAAATATTATGACTAAGATAATGCAAAATAAATTATCATTAGTCTTCAACAATGTTAAACTGATAAAATACAATAGACATCAAGTTTAACTGCAGTGGAATAAGCAATCCATTAGAAGAGTCAAGTAGAGCATGATACCTACTATCTTCTATGATTTAAAATGTTTTCATCAATTTTTATCGCTGAGACTCAGCTTAATAAATAAACCACATCATCGAATCATCCCTGCACTACGGGCCAAGGATATTCATTAAATCATCAATGGTCATGACTATACCGAATAATCCCTGGTCATAATCATACCAAAAACTATCTATCAATGCACTACAGGCCACTAAGGACTTTTACCACACCATTTATAACATTACAGGTCATGATTATATTGAATGATCCCTGGTCATAATCATACCGAGTCCATCTATGCACGTAAGCCAAAGATGGCTTTCATCACAATATAAGCATGAGGATGATGACAATGACATAATAAATCAATAAAACAAGTTCAAGAATAAATTTTAAAGATTTATAAGTTAATTTATCCTGAAATCAATAACGTCCAAATTGTCAATATGATACTTCTTTGTGGAGTAAAATTCAAGAATGCTCAGAAGAATATTTCCATGAAAAGATACTGGATGAAGCGCAAATATCCAGGATATTCTAATAATTTCATGGAGTATAGAAGTTAAAATTTTAACCAACTGAGTATAATAGAATATATGAAATTGCAAATGGATTTTCGCTTGCCATGCGGTAATCCACGTAGACAGATCATTTCCACAATTTAATAAGGAATGAATATGAAGGATCATTCACCATGCATGTGGTAATCCACATAGACAAGTTATTCCAACAGAATAATAAAGAATGGAATAATAGAAGAATTCACCAGGCATGCGATAGACCGCACAGACAGCTTATTCCCAATCGAATAATACAGAATGGAACCAGGTCATGCGTAATCCGCACAGATAGGATATTCCAACATAATAATAAAGAATGGAACTAGGTCATGCGTAATCCTCACAGACAGGATATTCCAACAGGATAATAAAGAATGGAATAACAACAGAATTCACCAGGCATGCGATAGACATGACAGGCAGGTTATTCCCAACCGAATAATAAAGATTGGAATAACAGAAGAATTTCACCATGTATGTGGTACTTCGCATAGACAGGTGATTCCAACATAATAGTAAAGAATGGAATAGCAACCCTTACGAGTATTGAAAGAAAATAACTCTCTTCATAAATACGAAAGAATAATACCCCTTACCTTAGAAGAAACTGGATATCGGAATAGTGAGGTAGCAGGCTTCTCTTCTTCTTTCTTTCTATAATTTCTCTCTATAATAATTGCTCTAAAGCTTTAGTGAATTGGTGAGAAATGAATGATGAATGAGCTTCTAATTATAGGAAAATATAGTTTCGATAATTGCACGTTTTGGGGCTCAAAATATTATAGTACAATACCTTCAACTTTTGTTTCATTTTTAATTTAGTCCTGCAAGTATTATCAAACTTGCACCACCTCCCCTAATAGTAAATCATGTGAATTAATAGTTCATTCATGTGACTCAATAGTATAATCATGTGAAAAAACTAATTACAGTATAGTACCTTCAACTATACCTCCATTTTTAATTTAGTCATGCAAGTATTATCAATCTTGCACCAACTCTCCTAATAGTAAATGAATGTGAATCAATAGTACACACATGTGAACTAATAATTATATGCATGTGAATTAATAGCAATTAATTGCTCATTTATCCGATTAATTATCCGATAACTTCCAGACATCAATTATTATCAAAATAAACGCCGATTTCCGCTAACACTAATAATTCTCACACAATGGAACTATCAATTTCATCTTTAATCAACACGAACTTATTCATCATTAATATTATAATTCACAATATTTAACAACTAGGTCGTTCCCAGGAAAGAGGGGGCTTTCCAATAAGGATTTCTCCTATTAGCGCGCAATTAGGTGACCAAACCTCTCCTTGACATAACTTTTAGACATTGTCAATATTGCAAATAATAATATGAATAACTTTGTCGTCTCAATTATTGATTTAATAATATATAAAATACTATGCAGATGATATTGTGATAATAACTGAATCAATAATATAAGAGATATGATGCAGCAATAACTGTAGCAATAATTGAGTATAACTGAGTGACTTCTCACGTAAGTATCAATAATCAATACCGTGTGCTACTATGTAACCACGTGTATTACTTTACTTTTACTACTGGGTAGTTCAACAGTTTAACGGTAAAACTTCCGCCGTTATTTTTATAAAAAGATAATTATATCATTTTCTAACTACGACAATACTTCTGTTGTGGGGTCCACCAATGATTGTACCGTCGTACGAATATTCCCTGTTAAAACGAATATTCCTCGACCAATTGAATATTATATAACCACTTGCTTATTTTGCAAAATTTATAAATATTACCCACAACTATAACATTATATTATATCCACACCACAATATTCAAAAATATATTTCTAGAGAAATTAATCTTTATTCATAAAAGTTAGGGTCTTACAGATCATAAATGTAAATATATAAAAGCGTTATATATATATATATATATATATATATATATATATATATATATATATATATATATATATATAGACATGATCAACCACCACGAAGCACCTCCATGGGGATCGAAATGTAAATAAAGCAATAATGTGATCAACCGCCACGAAGTAAATTCCAAAGGGACTTAATGTAAATAAAGTAGTAAAAGCGATTAACCGCTACGTAAGTAAACTCCAAAGGACGGAATGTAAATAAAAAGAAAAGGCCACGTAAGTAAACTCCGAACTGTAAATGTAAATATATATATATATATATATATATATATATATATATATATATATATATATATAAGTGATAAACGCTAAGGATATATATATAAAAGTAGTAACGCACCGGATGTAAAATCCGAGCTCATCTAACAAAATTCGACAACAGTTCATATATATATATATATATATATATATATATATATATATATATATATATAGCGAAGCGCTCCGGATGTAAAATCCGGGCTCATTAAACAATGTTAAACAACAGTTATATATATATATATATAAAAGCAAGTAAATGTCTAGGACGTGAGTTCAGGCTCAATCGAGGTATAACTTCGATAATGTTAGTCCATATATATATATATATATATATAGTATATATATATATATATATATATATATAGCATGAAATGAAAACCACTTTAAGAAAGTAAAGGCATACACACACAACACACAGTCTCGATGTGAAGAAGAGTGTGTGCAAAGTCAAGAAAAGGGTTTATAATGTGTAAGATGACTTACGATTGAAATGTAATGCTAAAGAAGACTTCTATGCCTTTAAGTGGATGAACACTCGGCTCCTGCTAATAAAAATATAGCTATATGTGAACTAACAAGTGTTAAAAATGAGAAAGCACTCAATATGGGGTGTGTACAAAGCAAATTTGACAGGGCTTCCTCGCCTTTCTTCTCTTGAATATGGCCACCCCAAGCTCTATATTTATAGAATTTGGGAGTCAGTAGGAGTACTGCAGCTGACCGGGGTGCCCCAGGTACCGCAGTCCCACCATCTCATCACGTGCACTCGTGCAATGTGATGTCCGGTCGAACTTGCAGAACTTCAATTTGAGCATCCGATTGAGGTGTATAAGACCTTTTTCAGACTGTTGTTGTCGAGAGCTGTGCAATGACATGGGATTAGAGGTTGTACGAAGTCAGGAAGATGGAACCATGTCCTATCTCTTCAAGCTTTAAATTCTATCAGGTGTGTTGCCTTGCGTAGTAGTCACTCGGGATTGCAACTCCTTGGTTCTTATGGGACATTATTATGTAGAATGTATGTTGATTGTTGTTTGTTTAGATGGCACTATACAGGTTTGAGGTGGTAATTTGACGACTTTTCTCTTCACCGGGGTTATCTCCGGTTTTGGCAGATAAAGCAGACGTTGCTCAGGGTTATCTCTGAGATTGGACCGCTGCAAGTGTTGAATGCCCTTAGGGTTGTCTCTGAGGTGTGTTTGTCCTCCCGGGGTTATCTCCGAGTTTATAAATTGAGTGCCTCGGTGTGAGTCCCGAGGTTAAAGCTGACTGCATGCATTTAAAACAAGCATTTCCGGGGTTATCTCCGAAACTGCAACTGCACTTCTTGGGGTTATCTCCAAGGTTGACATTGTCTTTCCCGGTGTTATTTTCGAGACTGAGACTGAACATCTCGGGGTTATCTCCAAGATGAATGGGCCTTCTCCGGTGGAATTTCTGGTATTTGCACTGCTTTTCCTCGGGGTTATCTCTGAGGTGGGGAAATGATACTCTGGGTGTGTTTTTCGGGGTTGAAACTGAACTTTTGGTGGTATTTTTGGGATTAAGCTGAGCTGTCTTCCAAGGTTATCTCTGAAAGAAGATTTCGTGCTTCCTACAATATTAGTAACAGGTAGGCAGAAAATTTCGAGTTTCTACATGTGGAAAGGAGGAGTTGTTTGAGGAGCTTAAAAAAGATGTTCATGGAAGCATAAGTTTGGGAGACTCCTCAAAGCTGCCAGTGCAAGGTAAAGGAAAGATCAAAATTTATCAAACAAATGGTATACCACAATATATCTCCAATGTTTATTATATACCCAATCTGAGAAGTAATATTCTCAGTGTTGGGCAACTCTTAGAAAAAGGGTATGTAATACATTTGGAGAATAATGCTCTTTCTCTAAAAGACAAGGATGGAAAAAATATTGCTCAAGTTAAAATAGCGAAGAATCGAATGTTTCCTCTCAATCTTAATACAAGTTCTGAGACTTGTTTCCATGGACTAATCAACAACAAGTCATGGAAGTGGCATATGCGCTTTGGACATCTTCACTTTGATGGGCTTAATTTGTTGGCCACAAGAAGCATGGTGCTTGGCTTACCAAATCTTGACAAACCAAAAAAATTGTGTGAAACATGCATACTTGGCAAGCAGCAGAGAAGTTCCTTCCCAATTGGAAAATCTTGGAGAGCAAAAGCACCATTGTAATTGGTTCACACCGATATTTGTGGACCACTCAATCCAGTTTCTCTTGGAGGTAACAAGTACTTTATCCTTGTTGATGATTTCAGTCGGAAAATTTGGGTTTATTGTATTAAAGAAAAATCAGTTGCTTTTAATATTTTCAAGAATTTTAAAGCTCCTGTGGAATTGGAGAGTGGTTGTAAAATTAAAATACTTCGATCTGACCGAGGTGGATAGTATACCTCGAATAAGTTTAAACAATTTTGCAGAGTACATGACATCAAGTAACAATTCACAACAGCATATACACCACAACAAAATGGAATTACAGAAAGAAAAAATCGCACCATTCTTGATATGGTGAGGACTATGCTAAAAGAAAGAAACCTTCCAAAGCAGTTTTTGGCCGAAGTTGTATCTTGTGCAACTTATGTGCTTAATCGATGCCCAATAAGAGCAGTGAGGAATATGACACCCCAGGAGGCATGGAGAGGTTAAACAACAAGTGTTGCACATTTAAGGGTTTTTGGATGCGTTGCATATGCTCAAATTCCAGAAGCAAAAAGAACGAAGCTTGATGATCGAGGAGAGAAATGTATTTTTATGTGCTACAGTGAAGAGTCTAAAGCCTATAAACTCTACAACCTATTGGTTAAACAGGATAACTCTACATATTATTATTCATATATAGTAACGGTAACATGCAACCTATATATAGCAACGGTAATAGTATTAAATGTGACGCCCCCAAAATAGGTATATATCACCCATCTTGGGTTGCCAAATACATGGTACTGAATAAAAATACAAACTTAATTATATAACATGAGCTGAGAGTTTTTACACGAATATTGTCTTCTAGATAATATCCAAACTCAAATCGAGTCCTCATTACATTTATTGTCACACTATTTTATAGAATAGTGAGGACTACTATAACACAATCTCGGACCATCATTCAGTTCCCCGACTAGTTCCGGCTACATTCTCATTTCCTGAAAAGAACAATGGAAGTAAAAGGGTGAGCTCAACTAGCCCAGTAAGAAATATTATGAGTAAGATAATGCATAATAAGTTATCATTAGCCTTCAACAATGTTAAACTGATAGAATATAATAGACAACAAGTTTAAGTGCAACGGAACAAGCAATCCATTAGAAGAGTCAAGTAGAGCATGATATCTACAATCTTCTATGATTTAAAAACTTTATCATAAAATTTATCGCTGGGACTCAACTTAATAAATAAATCACATCATCGATACTGCTTTGTGGAGTAAAATTCAAGAATAATATCCAAATTGTCCAAATTTTTTAAAGATTTATAACTTAAATTAAATACTGTAACAATAATTGAATCAAATAACGTGAGATTAAATTAAATTAAAGATTTATAACTTAAATTAAATATTGTGCAATTATTGTAGCAATAATTGAGTATAAATGAGTGACTTCTCACATAAGCATCAATAATCAATACAGGTAATTTCGCTATTCAACCACGCCAGACATCGTACTTTTACCACCGGGTAGTTCAACGGTTTAACGATAAAACTTTTTCGCGTTATTTTTATAAAAGATAATTACGTCATTTTCTAACTACGACAATACTTTTCGTTGTGGGTTCCACCAATGATGATTGTCATTTAAGTCGAGCGAATATTCCTCGTTAAAATGAATATTCCCGACCAATCGAATATTCCCAGAACACATCTAATATTTTATATCAACTGCTTACTTTTGCAAAATTTTCAAATATTACCCACAACTATAACATTATATCATATCCATACCATAATATTCAAAAATATATTTCAAGAAAAATTATTCTTTATTCAAAAAAGTTGGGGTCTTACAACCTCCCCTTCTTATGAAATTTTGTCCTCGAAATTAGGGTACATACCTGATATGTCGAAGATGTGAGGATACCTTGAGTTCATTTCAGATTCTAACTCCCAGGTCATTTCCTCCACATCGTGGTTTCTCCATAAAAATTTGACTTGAGGTATAACCTTGGACCGTAGAATATGATCCTTCTTATCCAAGATTTTAACAGGAACCTCCTCATACGTTAAATCTTCCGCTATCTCGTCCGGTTCTAATTCAATAATGTGGTTCGGGTCTTTCACATATTTACGTAACATAGATATGTGAAAAACGTTATGAACACGAGACATACTTGACGATAAGGCGAGTTTATAGGCCACTGTTCCTACTCGATCGAGGATTAAAAATGGGCTAATGAATCGAGGATTGAGCTTTTCTCTCTTTCTAAATCTCGTAACTCCTTTCCATGGAGCAACACGTAACAACACATGATATCTAATATTGAATTCCATGTCCTTTCGATGAAGATCAGCATAACTCTTTTGTCGATCTTGTTAGGTTTTTATACGTTATCGGATCGTTTGAATCTTTTTTGTAGTCATACGTACCAACTCCGGTCCCAACAATGTTCCTTCACCCACCTCATCCCAGCATACCGGAGAACGACACTTTCTTCCATACAACGCCTCAAATGGAGCTATGCCAGTACTTGCTTGATAACTGTTGTTGTAGGAAAACTCCACCAATGGTAAGAACTTGTCCCAACTTCCTTTGAAGCCAAGGACACAGAGTCTTAATAGATCTTCAAGAGTTTGAATAGTCCTCTCTGACTGCCCGTCCATTTTAGGATGATATGCCGAACTGAATCGTAAATCTATGCCCATAGTTTTTTGCAAACTAATCCAAAATTATGAAGTGAATCTTGGATCTTGATCAGAAACTATGGATACTGGCATACCATGAAATCTTACAATATCGTTTATATACATAAGACCAAGATGTTCAAGTGTATAAGTTTCTCGTATCGGTAAGAAATGAGCAGACTTGGTTAATCTATCAACAATGACCCAAATTGCATCTATGCCTTGAGAAACCTTGGGAAGACCAGTAACGAAATCCATGGTAACGTGCTCCCACTTCTATTCTAGAATTTCAAGTGGTTACAATGGACCTTTTGGCACTTTATGCTCCGCCTTAACTCGTTGACAAGTTAGACACCTTGAGATAAACCCCGCTATCTCTCTCTTCATTTTTCCCACTAAAATGTATGTTGAAGGTCACGATACATTTTGGTACTCCCAGGATGGATTGCAAACGGTGTGTTGTGTGCCTCCATCATGATTTTATACTTCAAGTCAGAATTGTTAGGAACACAAAGTCTGGAGTTAACTCGAAGTATTCCTTCTTCATCGATTCTTGCTTCCGGAATAGCACCTTCTTACACTTTCTTCCTCATACGCATCAGCTCCATGTCTGTAGCTTGAGCAGCTTTAACTTTATCGATTAAAGTCGGTTATACTCGTATATTATCCATCATCACATGGGTCCCTGGAGTCTTTAACTCTATCTCCATCCTTTGTAAGTCATACAAAATGGGCCTTTGCGTTGATAACATCACACTCATACCCGCAGATGATCTTCTACTCAATGTGTCAGCTACAACGTTTGCTTTTCCAGGATGGTATTGAATGGTATGATCATAATCTTTCAACAGCTCAAGCCATCATCGTTTCCGCATGTTGAGTTCCTTTTGAGTGAAGAAATATTTGAGGCTTTTATGATCCGTATAGATCTCCACCTTCTCTTCATACAGGTAATGCCTCCAAATCTTAATCGCAAAAATGACAGCTTCCAACTCTAGATCATGAGTAGGATAATTCATCTCATATTCTTTGAGTTTTCATGAGGCATAGGCTATGATTTTTTCATGTTGCATGAGAACACATCCTAAACCTTTGCCTGAAGCATCACTGTAGATGACAAATCCCTGAGAACCCGATGGTATTGTCAGAACAGGTGCTGAAATGAGTCTCCTCTTGAGTTCTTGAAAACTCTTCTCACAATCCTTGCTCCAACCGAATTTTGTATCTTTCCGAGTCAGCTAAGTTAATGGAGTAGCAATTTAAGAAAACCCTTCTACGAATCTCCGATACTAACTAGCTAAGCTGAGAAAGCTACGTACTTCAGTCATTGAATTAGGTTGCTCCTAGCTTTGAATTGCTTCAATCTTTGTCAGGTCAACAGATATTCCATGCCCAAGGAATGCTACTTCCTCAAGCCAGAACTCCCATTTCTTCAACTTGGCATATAACTTACTCTCACGAAGCTTTTGGAGTATTAGCCTCAAGTGTTGCTCATGATCTTCATGGCTTTTGGAGTAAATAAGGATGTCATCAATAAAGACGACCACAAAGTGATCCAAATATTCCTTGAATACTCGGTTCATCATATCCATGAAAGCAGCATGAGCATTAGTTAATCTGAAAGATATGACTAGGAATTCGTAATGCCCGTACCGAGTTCTGAAAGCAGTCTTTGGGATGTCATCGGTTTTGATCTTTAACTGATGATATCAGGAACGAAGATCGATCTTTGAAAAGAATTTGGCGCCTTGCAACTGGTCAAACATGTCATCAATACGAGGTAACGGGTACCTATTTTTGATGGTGACATGATTCAACTCATGATAATCAATACAAAGTCGTATACTTCCATCTTTCTTCTTCACGAATTGAACAAGAGCACCCCAAGGAGACGTACTAGGACGAATGAAACCGATGTCTAACAATTCCTGTAGTTGGGTTTTTAATTCCTGAAGTTCAATAGGAGCCATTCGATATGGGGCTTTGGAAATGGGTTTTGTACCAGGTTCAAGGTCGATACAAAATTCAATTTCACGCTCTAGGGGTAGGCCAAGAAGTTCTTCAGGGAATACGTCAGGAAATTTATTAACAATAGAAATATCATTCAAGACTGACGTATTTTTGTTTAAATCCGTGACATGAGCTAAGAAAGCTTGACATCTATTTTTCAATAAACGAATAGCTTTATGGCTTGAGATGACAGTGATTGACTTTAATGGTTTGGTTGCTTGAATTCGCATAATAGGTTGGTTAGGAATATGAAAGCTAACAACTTTATGAAAACTATCAATTTTAGCATGATGAGTAGTCAACCAATCAATTCCTAAAATCACATCGAATGCAAGTTTTTTTAAGGAGATAAGATTGACAGGTAACGTCCGGTTACCGATTTAAATCAAACAAGACTTATAAACAGTGGATGTAATGAAGGTTTCTCCCAACGGAGTTTCAACAGATAATCATAGTCTAATTTCTCTGGAGTCAAATTTAAACGTTGAGCACAAGTAGGAGAAATAAAAGAATGGGTAGAACCGGTATCAAATAAGGTATAGACTTCACTAGAGTTTATGATTAGCTTACCCGTGATCACCTCGTTCGGATTCCTCGCTTTTTGGGAGGTTACAACAAACGCTCTCCCTTGAACTACCGGTTTTGTCTTGTCTGGGACAACCTTTGATGCCTCCATTCCAGCTGGACTTGACTTTGGTGCATGACAAAATCGAGCTAGGTGACCTTCTCTTCCACAATTGTAACATGCTTTGATCTGCAGCGTCTGGTTTGGATCGATGTGTCCCTCCCCTCCGCATTTGTAACATACGACCGGCGGTCGTTCTCCTTCCTTAACAAAAGGTGCAGGTGTTGACGTCTTTCCATCATTATTGAATCTCCTCTTCTTGAAATTTCCACTTTTATTATCTTGGCCATGATTCCCTCCACGTTTGTTGTCACCGCTTCGATGACTGCTACCACTGGTATTATCGATTTGTCGGCTGCTCTCTCTTGGTTGGGTTAACTCATTATCGCGCTCCAATAACTGAGCCCTATTTACAACATCTGAATACAACACACAGTTTGTGAGAAATGAGGTGTTAACGTATTTCGGGTCTTAAACCTCGTAGAAACATTCGCGTCATTCTCTCCTCATTATCAACCAAATGGGATGCGAACCGGGATAACTCGACAAACTTAGCCTCGTACTGTGACACGATCATATTATTTTGCTCTAACTTGATAAACTCCACCTCCTTCATGTGACGAATACTTTCGGGAAAGTACTTGTTGTTGAACAGTTCTTGGAACTTTTCCCATAACATTTTTGAGTGCGACAGGCTGAGTACGTTTTACTGATTCCCACCAGTAATCTGCCTCTCCTCTCAACATGAAGGTGGCAAAGAAAACCTTTTGCTCCTCGGAGCATCCCAAGACATCAAATATCTTGGTGATCTACTTTATCCACGTCTCCGCCTTAAGTGGTTTTGGCTCTCCCAAAAACTCTGGTGGTCCCAGCTCCTTGAACTGCTTAGCAGTAACCATCCAAGAGTTGCCAGTATTTCTACCTGCATTTTAAATAGGAGCCGCTCTCACCTGATGTTGCATGAATTGCATGAAGCCTCTGAACAATCCATCGTTCATCATTTGATTGGTGTTCTTGTTTACCTGAGGATTATTGTCTTCCTGTTGCACATTATCCTGGATATTGATCATTGGTGACTCAACGGTCTCAGGTGCTTCATTGCTTATCTCGACATTTTCAGTTGCCATTTTCAAACACTGTCATAAAACAAGGGTTAATTGGCGTGCCACATATTATCCTTATACTCTGACCGACCAATTAAATACCAAATAAACTTAGGTAGGTCATACTAGCGAAGGAATTTCCCGTCTCTCCCTCCTAGTTCTTGTCTCACATCTCAACCAGGGATCATATCCCTAATCTTTGATACCAACTGTCACTACAAGAAAAAGGTCTATCGTGACATCACCTTTTCGATCATAGATAACTATCGTGATAGAATACGATCACCGATAATCGTCAAGATAAAATCTGGTCATTTGGGATGTACATCGGTGACCACTATTAGTGACCGATATATATTTTAATCGATATGAGCTTTAATCGAAATGACAAATTCAATCGCATAAGTCGAGTCAACATGGTCCTGGCCAAAGTCGACGTGGTCCACGCGGTCAACGATCGCTATCATCGATCGATGACGCATGACGCACGATCACCGATACCCTCAAATGTTTAGCCGTCGCTAATAACTATCAGCGACCTTGAAAAAAATGAAAACCAAATTTTTGCTATTTTGTAGAATTCCCAAAAACCTGTACCTGTTTTGTACCTGCTTTATCCCAACACACATACACAACAAGATAAACAGCATACACAACAATATAAACATCCATCGTCCACCGACACATACACCAAACTAGTATATAAACCTTTAAAAACCAATATGAATTGAATAAATATAAACATATCTAATATTGTTTAAGTAACATACAGACATCCAAAGAATGAATATACAAGTACAAGCTTATACTATAACTACAAAACTGATCTAAAGCAGGTACGTCAAGCATCATCGCCTCCTTGATCAACCTGTAATTAAGAAAATAATAAAACAAGTTACAAATATAATAACTATGTTGATACTGGTATATATTACGACAATATATATACAACAAATTGATTTTATACCTCGTCTCCATCCCCATGCTGTCCTGCTGCTGCTGCTGCTACTACTTCAGCTCACTCCTCAGGACTCAGAGCCCCCAGATGCCCGCCCAGTATCTTCAGAAGATCTCGATCTCGACATATAGCTCTCACTCACAAAACAATTTCACAGAGAATTTTGGAAGAGAAAACTAAAACTGTAAAGAAACTTAAAAAAAAAATAGGATGATACCTTGTTTTCTAAAAGATGATAACTTCTTTGATCAACAAGCTTCCTTCCTCCAACTTCTCTCTCAATTTCTCTAGAATTCTCTCAATATTCTCCCAATTTTTCTTCTTCTCTTCTTCTTCTTCTTCTTCTTCTGAGCCTTTCTTCCTAACTCTAACTAACGTACTAACAAAATTTAACGTATATAATATAATATGTAATAATTGTATAATAAAAATATATCAATTAACTGACATCAGTTTCTTTTTTTTTTAAAACTCAAAAGCCATAAGGCTTGTTTGGCTAACTAACTAAAAATAACCCATTAAATCTTACACCTTGTTTGGTATAACATATTTAAAATAAAGACTTAATATGCATTAAGCCTTGTTTGGCAAAACTGAATTAAACTCCTTTAATTTATTTTAATAACTCTTTTATAGAAGGTTATTTGTCACACTTTTATTTAATTAATTTTTTCAATAATCAATTAAATTAATTCAAATAAAAATTTATTAAATTACTTTAACATATAAATCAATACCACAAAATTATAATTTTTTATAATTATAACTTTATTTAATCAACTAACACATCCTTTTAATTATAAATTACAAATTCAAATTAAAATATAATAATTTATTTAATCATCATAAAATCTCTAACTTAATAATTAAATTAAATTAGAATATAATAATTAATTTTCTTAATTATTTACTTAACAAATAATTAACTAAATCGAATCAAATTTGAACAATTATTTATTCAACAATAAACACATCCATTAAATAATTATATAATTCAATAAATATTTAATATAACAATTAAAAAAAACTGGAATGTTACATCATTCCCTTCTTACAAGGATTCTGTCCTCAGAATCACAATTCAAACAACTCATTCGTCACATTCTTCCCTACTTACAAAGATTCATCCCCTAATCAAGACACTGATTAAACAAATAACTCGGGGTAATTCTTCATCATTTCAGCTTCGAGTTCCCACGTAGCCTCTTCGACATTGTGGTTCCTCCATATTACCTTCACAAAAGGTATCACTTTTATTCCTGAGCACTTGTTCTTTTCTGTCGACTATCTGGATAGGAACCTCTCCATAAGACAAGTCTTTATCAAACTGCAATGGTTCGTACTCGATCACGTGCTTGTAATCGGATTTATACGGTCGTAACATAGAAACGTGAAAATTATGAATGTTTTGCAATTCTGGAGGTAGAGCTACCTCGTAAGCCACCTCTCCAACTTTTCGCAGCACTTCGAAGGGTCCAATAAACCTAGGGCTTAGTTTTCCCTTTTTACCGAACCAAAATTTTCCCTTCGAAGGGGAAACTTTTAGAAATACATAATTTCCTACGTCGAATGCGATATATTCGTGTTGATCAAAGATATATCTTTTATGCGTCTTGAGCAGCTATCAATCTTGTTCTGATGAGTTTGACAACCTCAGTAGTTTGTTGTACCAGTTCTGGTCCTAACAGTTGACGTTTACCGACTTCATCCCAACAGAGTGGAGCTTTGCACCTCCTTCCATATAATGCTTCGTAAGGCGGCATGCCGATGCTTGTATGGTAACTGTTATTGTAGGCAAAATCCACCAATGGTAATTGTTCATCCCAGCTCCCTTTGAAATCCATGACACATGCTCTCAGCATATCTTCTAATGTTTGGATTATTCGTTCGCTTTGGCCATCTGTTTGCGGATGATATGTCGTACTCATTCGCAACTGTGTTCCCATACATTCTTGTAGTCTCTTCCAGAAGTTTGATGTGAACCTCGGATCTCTATCTGACACAATTGACACTGGAACTCCATGTCTTGTCATGATCTCTTTAACATATAGCTTTGCCAGCTGATCAAGATTGAATCTAATCTTTATTAGCAAAAAGTGTGCAGATTTTGTCAATCTATCCACTATCACCCATATCGCATCGTATCCTTTCTGAGTCGTTGGAAGACCTACCACAAAATCTATTGTGATATGTTACCATTTCCATTCTGATATCTCTAACGGTTGAAGTAATCCGCTTGGCCTTTGATGCTCGGCCTTGACTCTCTTACATGTTAAGCACTTTGCAACGCATTCTGCAACGTCTCTTTTCATATTTGGCCACCAAAAATGTCGTCGCAAATCTTGATACATCTTCGTACTTCCCAGATGAATTGAATATCTCGAGCTATAAACTTCTGTCAAGATGTCTTCTTTAATATCTGGTACTGCTGGAACCCAGATTCGTCCCTCGAATCTCAGCATTCCCTCAATATCAACCTTGTATTTCACTTCTTTTCCCTCGACCACACTTTCCCTTATTTTTCTGCATTCCTCATCCTGCAGTTGAGCGTTCTTCACTTTGTCCACCAAAGTTGGACTGGCTTCCATCTGGTATAATTTTTCATTGGATTCTTTTGGAAATTTGATTTCTAACTCTAACCTTGTCATTGCTGAAATAAGCTCCTCCTTATCAGTTAACAACATCAACTTTTCTCTGCCTTTCCTACTCAAGGCATCTGCAACCACGTTTGCTTTGCCTGGATGATAAAAGATCTCACAATCGTAATCCTTTTATCAATTCCATCCATCTCCTTTGATGCATGTTTAGGTCTTTCTGAGTGAAAATGTACTTCAGACTCTTATGGTCTGTGTAGATCTCACATTTCTCTCCATAGAGGTAGTGTCTCCATATTTTCAAAGCAAACACAACCGCCGCCAATTCTAAATCATGAGTCGGATACCCTTTTTCGTAGTCTTTCAATTGCCTTAATGCATACGCGATGACTTTGTCGTTCTGCATAAGGACACATCCTAATCCCTTGTGTGAAGCATCACTAGACACCACAAAATTTCCTGTATTATCTGGTAATGATAACACAGGTGCCATACTTAACTTCTTTTTTAATTCTTGGAAACTTTCTTCATACTTCTCCATCCAAACAAATTTTACAGATTTTCTCGTCAAATTTGTCAATGGAGTGGCAATCTTGGAGAAATCCTGGATAAATCGTCTATAATACCCTGCCAATCCCAAGAAACTTCTCACTTCTGATGGAGTTCTTGGTTGTTCCCAATTTATCACAGCTTCGACCTTTGATGGATCCACTGAAATTCCATCCTTGTCAATTACATACCCAAGAAATTGTACACATCTAACCAAAATTCACATTTAGAGAATTCTGCGTACAACTTTTCCTTTCTTAGTGTCTCCAGTGTTAGACGTAAGTGTTCCACGTGTTCTTCTTGTGTTCTAGAGTACACCAGAATATCGTCGATAAACACCACCATAAACTTGTCTAAAAATGGTTTAAACACCCTGTTCATCAAATCAAAGAACGCTGCAGGAGCGTTTGTCAAACCAAAAGACATCACCAAAAATTCGTAATGTTCATACCGAGTTCGGAATGCCGTCTTCGGTATATCCTCCTTCCTTACTTTCAGTTGATGATACCCACTTCTCAAATCTATTTTTGAGATATATCTAGCACCCTTCAATTGGTCAAACAAATCATCTATTATCGGCAATGGATATTTATTCTTAATAGTGACTTTGTTTAATTCCATATAATCAATGCAAAGACGCATTGACCCATCCTTTTTCTTTACGAATAATGTGACGCCCCCAAAATAGGTATACATCACCCATCTTGGGTCGCCAGATACATGGTACTGAATACAAATACAAACTAATTATACAACAGTCGTGTAAAATACAACAAAACATATGATGTGAGTTTTAATACAAATATTGTCATCTAGAAAACATCCACACTCAAAATAAGTCCTCAATACATTTATTAACACAATATTTCATAGAATAGTGAGGACTACTAATGCTATCCTCTGGACCATCACTCCATTCCCTGACTAGTCCCTACTCCGTTCTCATTTCCTGAAGAGAACAGTGAAAGAAAGGGTGAGCTCAACTAGCCCAGTAAGAAATATTATGACTAAGATAATGCAGGATAAATTATCATTAGTCTTCAATAATGTTAAATTGATAAAATACAATAGACATCAAGTATAACTGCAGCGGAATAAGAAATCCATTAAAAGAGTCGAGTAGAGAATAAAATCTACTATCTTTTATGATTTAAAATGTTTTTTCATCACTTTTATCATTTGAGACTCGACAATAAATAATCCACATCATCCACAGACTACTGACCAAGGATATTCATTAGGGTCACGACCATAAATTATCTATGCACTACGGGCCAAAGATATTCGTGTATTCATTAATGGTCATGATCATGCCAACAACTGTCCATCAATGCACTACGGGCCAATAAGGACTTTTACCACATCATTTGTAACATTACGGTCATGATTATACCGAATAATCCCTGGTCATAATTATACCAAGTCCATCTATGCACTACAGGCCACAGATGACTTTCAAAAAAATATAAACATGAGGATGATGACAATGATATAAGAATTCAATAAAACAAGTTCAAGAATTAGTTTATCCAGGAACTAATAACGTCCAAATTGTCAACATGATACTTCTTTGTAGAGTAAAATTCAAGAATGCTCAGAAGAATATTTCCATGAAAAGATACTGGATGAAGCGCAAATATCAAGGATATTCCACTAATTTTATGGAGTATAGAAGTCAAAACTTTAACCAAGTGAGTATAATAACGAATGGAATAACAAAAGAAATCATCAGGCATGTGATATATCGCACAGGCAAGTTATTCCAACAGAATAATAAATACGGAACCAGGTCCGGTGTAAAACGCACAGACAGGATATTCCAACAGAATAATAAAGAATGGAATAATAGAAGAATTTCACTAAGTATAGGGTAGCTCACAGCGTATCTGAGTTATTCAACATAATAATAAATAATGGAATAATGGAAGAATTTCACCAAGTATAGGGTAGCCTGCATGATACAAAGTTATTCAATGAGAATAATAAAGAATGGAATAACAGAAGTTCTCTTCATGAATACAAAAGAAATAATACCCCTTACCATTAAAGAAAATGGATATCAAAGTAGTGAAGTAGCAAAAAACTCTTCTTCTTTCTCTCTATAATTTCTCTCTCTAGAGTTTCAGTGAATTCGTAAGAAATAATGAAGGAATTAGCTTCTATTTATAGAAGAATGGATTGAATAGTAACTAATTCATGAACGGTCCAGATTGATTTACTTTTAAACGGACGGTCCATATTAATTTACTATTAAAACTTAAAGCAACGGTCCATACTGATTCACTATTAAAACTTTAAACCAGCGATCCATATTGATTTACTATTATAAATTCAACCACTGGTCTGAAAAATTAGCACATCTCCTCATGGAATAATATTGTACCCATAAATAATTTGGACTGAAAAGAAATATATTGTTCGGATGAATAGTACCCTGTGAATAGTAACTCATGAATAGTAACTCGTGAATAGTACTCTGACACGAAAAGTGTCCTGAATACCCGATTGAACAATATAACCTCCAGACATCAATTATCATCGAAATAGATGTCGATTTCTACTAACATAAATAATCCCAACACAATGAAACTATCAAATTCATCTTTAATCAATACAAACTTATTCATCATTAATATTATAACTCACAATATTTAACAACCAGGTTGTTCCCAGGAAAGAGGGGGCTTTCTAATAAGGATTTCTCCCTATTGGCGTGCAATTAGGTGACCAAACCTCTCCTTGACAGAACTTCTAGACATTGTAAATATTGCAATTTAATAATATGAATAACTTTGTCGTCTCAATTATTGATTTAATAATATAACATATAATGCATATGATACTGTGACAATAATCGAATCAATAATATGAGAGATATGATGCAGCAATAATTGAGTATAACTAAGTGACTTCTCACGTAAGCATCAATAATCAAAACCGTGTGCTACTATGCAACCATGCATATTACTGTACTTTTACTACCGGGTAGCTCAACAGTTTTAACAGTAACACCTCCGCCGTTATTTTTATAAAATATTTTTGTCGTTTTCTCAATCCGACAATAATTCCGTTGTCGGGTCCACCAATGATTGTGCAACTGTACGAATATTCCCTGCTAAAACGAATATTCCCCGACCAATCGAATATTATATAACAACTTGCATACTTTGAAAAATTTATAAATATTACCCACAACTATAACATTATATCAAATTCATTCCATAATATTGAAAAATAATATTCATAGAAAAATCATCTTTATTCATAAAATTTGGGGTCTTACAACCTCCCCTTCTTATGAAATTTCGCCCTCGAAATTAGGGTACGTACCTGGTATGTCGAAGAGGTAAGGATACCTTGATTTCATTTCAGATTCTAACTCCCAGGTCATTTCATCAACATCATGGTTTCTCCACAAAACTTTGACTTGAGGTATAACCTTGGAGCGTAGAATATGTTCCTTCTTATCCAAGATTTGAACAAGAACCTCTTCATACGTCAAAACTTCCGCTATTTCATCCGGTTCTAACTCAATAATGTGGTTCGGGTCTTTCACATATTTACGTAACATAGATATATGAAAAATGTTATGAACACGAGACATACTTGGCGGTAAAGCGAGTCTATACGCCACAGTTCCTACTCGATCGAGGATTAAAAATGGGCCAATGAATCGAGGATTGAGCTTTCTTCTCTTTTTGAATCTCGTAACTCCTTTCCATGGAGCAACACGTAACAACACATGATCTCCAATATCGAATTCCACGTCCTTTCGATGAAGATCAACATAACTCTTTTGTCGATCTTGTGAGGTTTTTATATGTTGTTGGATCATTTGAATCTTTTTGTAGTCATACGTACCAACTTCGGCCCCAACAACGTTGCTTCACCCACCTCATCCCAACATACTGGAGAACGACACTTTCTTCCATACAATGCCTCAAATGGAGCCATGCCAATACTTGCTTGATAACTATTGTTGTAGGAAAACTCCACCAATGGTAAGAACTTGTCCCAACTTCCCTTGAAGTCAAGGACACAGAGTCTTAATAAATCTTCCAGAGTTTGAATAGTCCTCTCTGATTGTTCGTCCGTCTGAGGATGATATGCCAAACTAAATCGTAAATCCGTGCCCATAGCTTTTTGCAAACTAACCCAAAATCTTGAAGTGAATCTTGGGTCTCGATTAGAAACTATGGATATTGGCATACCATGCAATCTTACAATCTCGTTTATGTACATGCTAGCAAGATGTTCAAGTGTATAAGTTTCTAGTATTGGTAAGAAATGAGCAGACTTGGTCAATCTATCAACAATGACCCAAATCGCATCTATGCCTTGAGAAACCTTGGGAAGACCAATAACGAAATCCATGGTAATGTGCTCCCACTTCCATTCTGGAATTTCAAGTGGTTGCAATGGACCTTTTGGCACTTGATGCTCCGCCTTGACTTGTTGACATGTTAGACACCTTGAGATAAACAGCGCTATCTCTCTCTTCATATTGCTCCACCAAAATGTATGACGAAGATCATGATACATTTTGGTACTCCCAGGATGGATTACAAATGGTGTGTTGTGCGCCTCCATCATGATTCTATACTTTAAATAAGAGTCGTTAGGAACATAAAGTCTGGAGTTGACTCGAAGTATTCCTTCTTCATCGATTCTTGCTTCCGGCATAACACCTTCTTGCACTTTCTTCCTCATACGCATCAGCTCCAGGTCTATAGCTTGAGCAGCTTTAACTTTATCAATTAAAGTCGGTTCTACTCGTATATTTGCCATCATCACATGGGTCCCTGGAGTCTTTAACTCTATCTCTATCCTTTGTAAGTCATACAAAATGGGCCTTTGCGTTGTCAATATCGCACTCATACCCGTATATGATCTTCTACTCAATGCGTCAGCTACCACGTTCGCTTTTCCAGGATGGTATTGGATGGTATGATCATAATCTTTCAACAGTTCAAGCCAACGTCATTGTCGCATGTTGAGTTCCTTTTGAGTAAAGAAATATTTGAGGCTTTTATGATCCGTAAAGATCTCCACTTTCTCCCCATACAAGTAATGCCTCCAAATCTTTAGTGCAAAAACGACTGCTACCAACTCTAGATCATGAGTAGGATAATTCCTCTCATATTCTTTGAGTTGCCGAGAGGCATAGGCTATGACTTTTCCATGTTGCATGAGAACACATCCCTTTGCCCGAAGCATCACTGTAGATGACAAATCCCTCCTAGCCAGATGGTATTGTCAGAACAGGTGCTGAAATGAGTCTCCTCTTGAGTTCTTGAAAACTCTTCTCACATTCCTCGTTCCAAACGAATTTTGTATCTTTTTGAGTCAGCTGAGTTAGTGGAGTAGCGATTCAAGAAAACCCTTCTACGAATCTCCGATAATAATCAGCTAAGCTGAGAAAGCTACGTACTTCGGTCCCTGATTTAGGTTGCTCCCAGCTTTGACTAGCTTCAATCTTTGCTGGGTCAACAGATATTCCATGACTTGATACTACGTGCCCAAGGAATGCTACTTCCTCAAGCCAGAACTCGCATTTCTTCAACTTGGCATAAAGCTTATATTCACGAAGCTTTTGGAGTATCAACCTCAAGTGTTGTTCATGATCTTCACGACTTTTGGAATAAATAAGGATGTTATCAATAAAGACAACCACAAAGTGATCCAAATATTCCTTGAATACTCGATTCATCATATCCATAAATGCAGCAGGAGCATTAGTTAATCCAAAAGACATGACTAGGAATTCATAATGCCCGTACCGAGTTCTGAAAGCCGTCTTTGGAATGTCATCGCTTCTAATCTTTAATTGGTGATATCCGGAACGAAGATCAATCTTTGAAAAGAATTTGGCGCCTTGCAACTGGTCAAATAGGTCATCAATACGTGGCAACGGATATCTATTTTTTATGGCGACATGGTTCAACTCCCAATAATCAATACAAAGTCGCATACTCCCATCTTTCTTTTCACGAATAGAACAGGAGCACCCCAAGGAGGCGTATTAGGGCCGAATGAAACCGATGTCTAACAATTCTCGCACTTGGGTCTTTAACTCCACGAAGTTCAATAGAGCCATTCGATATGGGGCTTTGGAAATAGGGTTTTGTAGCGGGTTCAAAGTCGATACAAAATTCAATTTCATGCTTTCGGGGTAGGCGGGGAAGTTCTTTGGGAATACGTCAGAAATTCATTAACAATAGAAATATCATTCAAAACCGGCGTATTTTTGTTTAGATCCGTGACATGAGCTAAAAAGCTTGATATCCATTTTTCAATAAATGAATAGCTTTATGGCTTGAGATGATGATGATTGATTTTAATGGTTTGGTTGCTTGAATTCGCATAATTGGTTGGTTAGGAATATGAAAGCTAACAACCTTACAAAAATAATCAATTTTTGCATGATGATGAGTAGTTAACCAATCAATCCCTAGAATTACGTCAAATGCAAGTATTTTCAATGAAATAAGATCGACGGAGTAATGTGAGGGCACCGATTTGAACCAAACAAGACTTATAAGCGAGTGGATGTAATGAAGGTTTCTCCCAACGAAGTTTCAACAGCTAAGTCAAAGTCCAATTTCTCCGGAGTCAATTTTAAACGTTGAGCGGAAGTAGGAGAAATAAAAGAATGGGTAGAACCGGTATCAAATAAGGTACAAACTTAGCTAGAGTTTATGATAAGCTTACCCATGATGACCTCGTTCGGGTTCCTTGCTTTCTGGGAGGTCACGACAAACGCTCTCCCTTGCACTACCAGTTTTGACTTTTCTGGGACGACCTTTGGTGCCTCCATCCAAGCTGAACTTATCTTCGGTGAACGACAAAATCGGGCTAGGTGACCTTCTCTTCCACAATTATAACATGCTTTGGACGGCATCGCGCAGTTTGGACTGATATGTCCCTCCCCTCCGCATTTGAAACATATGATAGGTGGTCGTTCTCCTTCCTTAACAACGGGTGCTGGTGCTGACGTCTTTCCATCCTTGTTGAATCTCCTTTTCTTGAAATGTCCATTCTTATTGTTTTGGCCCTGATTACCACCGAAGTGGTTACCATTTCTGGCATGTTGATTCCCTCCACGCTTGTTGTCACCGCTTCGATGACTGCTCTCACTAGTATTATCATTTTTTCAATTACCGCTATCTTTTGGTTGGGTTGACTCATTATCACGCTCCAATAACTGAGCCCTATTAATAACATCTGAATACAAACACAGTTTATGAGAGATAAGATATTTACGTATCTCAGGTTTCAAACCTCTTAAAAACATTCACGTCATTCTCTACTCATTATCAACTAAATGGGACGCAAACTGGGACAACTCGGCAAACTTGGCTTCGTACTGCGACACGGTCATGTTGTTTTATTCCAGCTTGATGAACTCTACCTCTTTCATGTGACGAATACTTTTGGGAAAGTACTTGTCGTTGAACAATTCTTGGAACTTCTCCCAAGTCATCTTGATGCGGCAGCCGAGTTAGTCGTTTCTGATTCCCACCAATAATCGCCGCACGCATAATATGAAGGTGGCAAAGGGAACCTTTTGCTCCTCGGAACATCCCAAGACATCAAATATCTTGCAGATCTACTTTATCCACGTCTCCGCCTTAAGTGGTTTTGGCTCTCCAAAAAACTCTGGTGGTCCCAGCTCCTTGAAGCTGTTTGGCGGTGACTGGTCCAGAGAGTTGCTAGTGTTTCCACCGCATTTTGGATGCGGAGCCGCTCTCTTTGATGTTGCATGAATTGCATGAAGCCTCTGAACATTCCGTCGCTCATCATTTGGTCAGTGTTGTTGTTTGCATGAGGATTGTCGCCTTCCTGATGCACATTGTCCTGATTATTGATCTGTGGAGACTCAACGGTCTCCTGTGCTCCATTGATGTTCTCAACATTTCGGATGCCATTTTCAAATACTGCCACAAAACAAGGGTTAATTAACATATCACATATTATCCCTATACTCTGACTAACCAATTAAATAAAAAATAAACTTAGGTAGGTCATACTAGCGAAGGAATTCCCCGTCTCTCCCCTCCTAGTTCTTATCTCACATCTTAGCCAGGGATCATATCCCTAAGCTTTGATACCAACTGCGACGCCCCCAAAATAGGTATACATCACCCATCTTGAGTCGCCAGATACATGGTACTGAATACAAATACAAACTAATTATACAACAGTCGTGTAAAATATGACAAAACATATGCTGTGAGTTTTAATATAAATATTGTCATCTAGACAATATCCACACTCAAAATAAGTCCTCAATACATTTATTAACACACTATTTCATAGAATAGTGAGGACTACTAATGCTATCCTCTGGACCATCACTCTGTTCCCCGACTAGTCCCTGCTACGTTCTCATTTCCTGAAGAGAATAGTGAAAGAAAGGGTGAGCTCAACTAGCCCAGTAAGAAATATTATGACTAAGATAATGCAAGATAAATTATCATTAGTCTTCAACAATGTTAAACTGATAAAATACAATAGACATCAAGTTTAACTACAGTGGAATAAGCAATCCATTAAAAGAGTCGAGTAGAGAATAAAATCTACTATCTTTTATGATTTAAAATATTTTTTCATCACTTTTATCGCTGAGACTCAGCTTAATAAATAATCCACATCATCCATGTACTACGGCCAAGGATATTCATTAGAGTCACGACCACAAATTATCCATGCACTACGTGCCAATGAGGACTTTTACCACATCATTTGTAACATTACGGTCATGATTATCCGAATAATCCTCGGTCATAATCATACCAAGTCCATCTATGCACTACAAAAGCCACAAATGACTTTCAAAAATATAAACATGAGGATGATGACAATGATATAAGAATTCAATAAAACAAGTTCAAGAATTAGTTTATCCAGGAACTAATAACGTCCAAATTGTCAACATGATACTTCTTTGTAGAGTAAAATTCAAGAATGCTCAGAAGAATATTTCCATGAAAAGATACTGGATGAAGCGCAAATATCAAGGATATTCCACTAATTTCATGGAGTATAGAAGTCAAAACTTTAACCAACTGAGTATAATAAAGAATGGAATAACAAAAGAAATCTCCAGGCATGTGATAGATCGCACATGCAGGTTATTCCAACAGAATAATAAATACGGAACCAGGTCCGGCGTAAAATGCACAGACAGGATATTCCAACAGAATAATAAAGAATGGAATGACAGAAGAATTTCACCAAGTATAGGGTAGCCCGTGTATACAGGTTATTCCAACAGAATAATAAATAATGGAATAACAGAAGAATTTCACCAAGTATAGGGTAGCCCACGTATACAGGTTATTCCAATAGAATAATAAAGAATGGAATAACATAAGTTCTCTTCATGAATACAAAAGAAATAATACCCCTTACTGTTAAAGAAACTGGATATCGAAGTAGTGAAGTAGAAGAGAACTCTTCTACTTTCTCTCTATAATTTCTCTCTCTAGAGTTTCAGTGAAATCGTAAGAAATAATGAAGGAATGAGCTTCTATTTATAGAAGAATGGATTGAATAGTAACTAATTCATGAACGGTCCAGATTGATTTACTTTTAAACGGACGGTCCATATTGATTTACTATTAAAACTTAAAGCAACGGTCCATACTGATTCACTATTAAAACTTTAAACCAGCGATCCATATTGATTTACTATTATAAATTCAACCAATGGTCTAAAAAAATAGCACATCTCCTCATGGAATAATATTGTACCCAAAAATAATTTCGACCAAAAAGAAATATATTGTTCGGGTGAATAGTACCCCGTGAATAGTAACTCATGAATAGTAACTCATGAATAGTAACTTGTGAATAGTAACTCGTGAATAGTAACTCGTGAATAGTATTCCGACACAAAAGTGTCCCGAATACCTGATTGAACAATATAACCTCCAGACATCAATTATCATCGAAATAGATGTCAATTTCTACTAACACAAATAATCCCAACACAATGAAACTATCAAATTCATTTTTAATCAACACGAACTTATTCATCATTAATATTATAACTCACAATATTTAACAACCAGGTTGTTCCCAGAAAAGATGGGGCTTTCCAATAAGGATTTCTCCCTATTGGCGCGCAATTAGGTGAGCAAACCTCTCCTTTATAGAACTTCTAGACATTGTAAATATTGCAATTTAATAATATGAATAACTTTCTTGTCTCAATTATTGATTTAATAATATAACATATAATGCAGATGATACTGTGACAATAATTGAATCAATAATATGAGAGATATGATGTAGCAATAATTGAGTATAACTGAGTGACTTCTCACGTAAGCATCAATAATCAATATTGTGTGCTACTATGCAACCACGCCAGTATTCTTGTATTTTTTTACTAGGGTAGTTCAACAGTTTTAACAGTAACACCTCCGTCGTTATTTTTATAAAATATTTTTGTCGTTTTCTCAATCCGACAATAATTCCGTTGTGGGGTCCACTAATAATTGTGCCATTGTACGAATATTCCCTGCTAAAATGAATATTCCCTGACCAATCAAATATTATATAACAACTTGCATACTTTGCAAAATTTATAAATATTACCCACAACTATAACATTATATCAAATTCATTCCATAATATTCAAAAATAATATTCATAGAAAAATCATCTTTATTCATAAAATTTGGGGTCTTACAAATAACACCGGTGCTCCCCACGGTGACACACTCGGCTCAATGTATTTCTTGTCCAACAACTCCTGCAGTTATACCATCAGTTCCTTTATCTCTACCAGAGCCATTATGTACGGGGCCTTCGATATTGGAGCGGTTCCTGGCGTTAAGTCGATCACGAACTCGATTTCTCTGTCAGGCCGAAGTCCAGGAAAATCCTTCGAAAACACGTCCATGAATTCCCTAACCACTGGTATTTCTTCCAGTTTCACACCCTTCTTCTGAGTATCGACTATGTAAGCAAAATAACCCACACAGCCTTAACTCAACAACTTCTTGGCCTGCATAATCGTCAAACATCTCATTTGTCTAGGCGATTTGTTACCATGAAAGACTACCTTTGACGGAGTCATAAGGTTTACGCATTTCTTTTGGCAATCAATTATCGCTCCACAATTGAACAACCAATCCATTCCCAAAATAACATCAAACTCTCCAAGCCTAATCAGAATTAAATCTACCATCATAATATTTCCCTTAATATTCACCCTACAGTTCTTATATACGAACCTAACAGGGATTACTTCCTTATTCACAATTTCTATGTTTAAAGGAAAATTCAATTTTTCACTAGGCAATCCTAATCTCATAGCAAATTCATCAGATATAAATGAGCAAGTAGCACCCGAATCAAATAATACATAAGCATCAATATCATTGATTGGGATAATACCTGACACCACATCCTTTGATTGCACAAACATCTTGCATATCATGTTGAAGGTTACGGTACGTAGGTTTGTTTGATGACGTTGGTCCAGTAATAGCTCATGTACCTCCACTGCTACCTCACTGGCTTCCCGTTGTCTCTCCATCTTTCTTCTTAGGGCACTCACGAGCAAAGTGATCCTTGGACCCGCATGTGAAGCAAACGTTCTTCTTCAATTGATTGCAATTTGGGGCGATGTGACCCTCCTGGCCACAGTTAAAGCATACTAGTTTCCCCATTAAGCATACACCCTTATGAAACTTCCTGCATGTAGCACATGCTTCAAACTTCTTATTCTGCTGGTTACCCTACTGATTTCCAGCACCCATATTTCCATTCCACTTTCTTTTCAGATTATTGTTACCATTTCCACTACCACCACCTCCATTCTTAATCTCCACTTCATTCTTCTTCTTTTTCTATTCTTGATTGAACTTAGTTACAGCCTCGCCTCCACCTTCAGCGACAATTGCCTTTTTCATTACTGCTGCAAATGTCTTCAACTGGAATAGGGAAACCCTACTATACAAACCAGGCTGATTCTGTTCAAACCTCTTCGCATCAAGGCGTTCATCATCTTGACTTGATATGGCATAAACCTCGCCAACTCGTTGAATTTTGCGGATACTCCGACACCAATCATCATTCCCTCGCCAGTTTAAAAGCGCACTTCTAACTAACTCTTCGAACTCTCTGGGAAATAGGTCTCGAAGAACATCTCCTTAAACCTATCCCAGGTTATAACCCCTTGTCCTCCTCGAGTTTTATTGGCCTGCCACCAATAACTAGCCTCTGCTTTCCAACATGAATGTTGCAAAAGTAGTCTTCTGATCCTCCCCTACTCCCGCAACATCGAACACTTTCTCTATCTCCATAACCCAGGTCTGTGCCTCAATCGGGTTCATGGACCCACGTAATTCTGGTGGTCCAACCGCCTTGAAGTCCTTAAATGTCGTAGCTTAATTTTGTGGTTAATTCTGCGGTTGATTCGGCAGTGCACCTGTCAGTAACGTCACCAGCTGCTGAACGGGGTTAGCTTTAGCATTATTGTTATTGGTTCCTTTAGTGGTTCTCTGTCAGGGTGGTTGACGTCTTGGAGGCATTTTCTGTTAAAAAAATACACTCATTAGATTCTTACTCAACTCTTTTAAGTAATTTCTATTTAACTTTCCCCCATACAAGTAATAATCACATAACACATAACACTTTGGATAAAATAAGATAATAACTTTTATTCATTCATAATTTCCTTGAAAACATCACAACAATAGCATCACTGCTATTTACATTATTTCCTGAACTCCTAAAGTTTCAGGACATTATTATCATATCCCATAGGTTACATAACACTTGGGATTTACATATTATTTATCATATCATAAATCATATATCAAGTACATTCCCTACGATGTCCTACTAAGATACTGCATAGCCTTACGATGCTCTTCATCTATAATTCGGAACATGGTTCGACGATCTAATATGTACGAAGGCAGCATCTCAAACTGAATCGGATAAACCATGACCCGATCCTAAGCTCGATTAATCATGGTGTTGAACACGTTATTCATTTCCTCCATCTTCATTCTCTTTGCTTATGCGTCTCCCTCTGCTATTTCGGCTCGTTGATAAGCTTCCTCATACGCGTCTTCAGCTCTTTCCCTCTTAGTAGATTCCTCTTTCAACTTGTTCTTCAACTCTGCAATCTCTGCTATCATTCGCTCGTTCTCTCCTTCAGTGTGAACCAGCTCTTCTTCAACATTATTCAGACGTTCCTCTCGGTCCTGGATTTCGTCGTCCTTCTGTGCCATCAAGGTCTGTTGCTCAGCTACTATCTCTTGCAATTCCTCAACAGTATCTTGAAGTTCCACATTGCGGTCGTAGACTTCATCGTACATACGAGCAGCTATCGAGGTCAGTGGAATCTCTTCCTCCTCGTTCTCGTCATCCTCATTCGCCTGCGGCAACTCAACGGGGTCTTCCTCATCTGTTTCTACATCATCATCCTCATCTTCCACCACTATAAGCAACGGGGCTGACTCCCGTGGAAGTAGTTGTTCCCAAACCACTTGAATGTTACGTGTGACGCCCCCAAAATAGGTATACATCACCCATCTTGAGTCGCCAGATACATGGTACAGAAATCAACTACAAACTTAATTATACAACTGTCGTGCCAAATACGACAAAATATAGCTGAGAGTTTAAACACGAATATTGCCTTCTAGACAATATCCACTCTCAATGGAGTCCTCATTACATTTATTATCACACTATTTCACAGAATAGTGAGGACTACTATAGCCACCATCTCGGACCATCACTCCATTCCCCGACTCGTCCCAGCTATATTCTCATTTCCTAAAGAGAATAGTGAAAGAAAGGGTGAGCTCAACTAGCCTAGTAAGAAATATTATGACTAAGATAATGAAGAATAAATTATCCTTAGCCTTCAACAGTATAACAACTGATAGAATACAATAGACAATAAGTTTTAGATCAATAACTGCAACGGAATAAGCAATCCATTAGAAGAGTTAAGTAGAACATAATATCTACTATCTCTTCTAGATTAAAAGTCCATCGTTAATATTTCATTCCTGTAATACTCAACAACAGTTATTTGTTATACCCAAGACAAAAAGAACTATCATCACCTGTCTTCACCTAAACCACCAAAGATTATAGTTAAATCCACAATTCATATTTATAATCATGTAAATCAACAGTTTCTCCTTGCCACAAAGGCTTAATAGAACGTTTACTCAATATGCTTACCCCAAAGGCTAAAGATATTCAAATGTAATGACAATGATCATACCAATCAGTTGTCTACCTTTGCATTACGGGCCAAAGATATTCAACTATAAAACCAATGGTCATGATCATACCAATTAATTGTCTGTCAGTGCACTACGGCCAAAGACATTCAACTGTTAACTAATGGTCATGATCCTGCCAATCACATCATCGAATTATCCCTGCACTATGACCAAGGATATTCATTAGTATCACAAGTGGCCATGATCATGTCATACACATGTCCATCTTTTCACTACGGGCCAAAGCTATCAATTAATAGTTCATCTTTGCACTATGACCAAAGATATCAATCAACAGTTCATCTTAGCACGTAAGCCAAAGATATACTACTGTAAAACCAATAATCAACAAACCATCTTTGCACGTAAGCCAAAGATATAAATCTATAAAACCAATAATCAACAGTCCATCTTTGCACGTAAGCCAAAGATATACAACTATAAAACCAATAATCAACAATTCATCTTTGCACGTAAGCAAAGATATACAATCATAAAACCAATAATCAACGATCTATCTATGCACGTAAGCAAAGATGACTTTCATCACAATATAAGCATGAGGATGATGACAATGATATAAGCATTAATCAAGCGAAATCAAGGATAAATATTAAAGACTTTAAATTTATCCGAGTTTAAAATATCCAAATTGTCAACACGATCATCGCTTTGTGGAGTAAAATTCAAGAATAATATTCATGTACAAAAAATAATTTGGACAGAAAAGAAATATATTTTTTCGGTAAATAGTACCTCGTGAATAGTAACTCATGAATAGTAACTCATAAATAGTACTCCGTATTCGTACATAGTACCGTATACATAAATAATGTCATATACACAAATAGTGCCATATACGTGAACAGTGTCGTATACGTGAATAGTAACTCCGGCACAAAAAGATAAAGTTTCACAATAAAATCCATATCAATATTTATAACACCTTAATCCAAATGTTATAAATCACTTAATAATCTCATAATCTAATATTATTTAATATTATCACAATATTTTAATCATTTCTTAAACTTATAAACAATTTATTTTAATTGTTTACACTCTACTAATTAATGCATTTAATCATCCTAAAATGTCAAACTCATAAGATTTCATCACCAATAACCAAAACTCTCATCAAAAATCTGCATATACCTTATATAGGATTCTCAAGCCATAAAATCCTATTTTCCAATTTTCTTACTTCACATAACATATTTAATTCATTTACTCATAACTAGTCCATTTTAATGAAAAATACCAAATCAGTACAAATAAATTTTCTTTTCTGGTATTTAACAGAATATAGTCCCATATTGAACATATATTTTTCTCAGAATTTTTAAAATTCATTTACTATTTTTCATATAACTAAAACTGCCGAATATTTAGACATTTATCAAAAATTCTACTTTTGTCCAAAAATTCCGAAATTTACAGGGTATACTAATATTATATAGATGTAATTCCAATAAAAATTTCACCAATTTTGGAGTTAACCACAAGGAGTTATAAGGGTTTACTTTTAAAATAGTCTTTTTCCATAAAATTTATAACTCCTAATCTATACATCTAAAAATCGTCATTTTTGGACACAATCTAGAAAACTCATCAAATTATCATTTCATATTTTTCCGAATTTTTTGAGGTCAGAAAAATTACACGAAACTACCCTCAGGAGAAACCCCCTTACTTACAATGGTTGAACGAAAATAATATTCCTTACGAATATTGAATTAAAATAATATTCCTTACGAATATTAAATGAATATAATGAATATTGAACGATAATAATATTCATACGAATACGAAAAATAATATCTCTTCAGAATATAAAAATAATAACCCTTACCTCAGAAGAAGACTGGATACTGGACTAGTGAAGTAGCAGACTACTCTTCTTCTTTCTCTCTATAGCTTCTCTCTCTGTAGCTTCTATCTCTATAATTGCTCTTGTGAGACTTAGTGAATTGGTGAGAAATGAAGGAAGAATGAGCTTCTATTTATAGAAAAATATAGTTTCGATAATTACACGTTTTGGGGCTCGAAATATTACAATATAATACCTTCAACTTTTCTTTCATTTTTAATTTAGTCCTGCAAGTATTATCAAACTTGCACCACCTCCCCTAATAGTAAATCATGTGAATTAATAGTAAATCATGTGACTCAATAGTTCTAAACATGTGAAAAAATTAATTATAGTATAATACCTTCAACTATACCTCCATTTTTAATTTAGTCATGCAAGTATTATCAATCTTGCACCGACTCCCCTAATAGTAAATCATGTGAATTAATAGTACACACATGTGAACACATAGTTATAAGCATGTGAATTAATAGCGATTAATTGCTCATTTATCCGGTGAATTACCTGATTGGTCAATATAACCTCCAGGCATCAATTATTATCAAAATAAATGTCAATTTCCACTAACACTAATAATTTCCACACAATGGAATTATCAATTTCTTCTTTAATCAACACAAACTTATTCATCATTAATATTATAACTCACAATATTTAACAAACCAGTCGTTCCTGTGAAAAGGGGCTTTCCGATAAGAATTTCTCCTTATTGGCGTGCAATTAGGTGACCAAACCTCTCCTTGATAGAACTTCTACACATTGTCAATATTGCAAATAATAATATGAATAACTTTGCTGTCTCAATTATTGATTTAATAATATAACATATTATGCAGATGATACTATGACAATAATTGAGTATAACTTAGTGACTTCTCACATAAGCATCAATAATCAATACTGTGTGCTACTATGCAACCACGCGTATTACTATACTTTTACTACCGGGTATTTTTTGACAACTTGCTTACTTTGAAAAATTTTCACATATCACCCTTAACTTTAACCTTTTATCAATTTAACCATTTACTAAATAGAATAATTATAAGAAAATTGAATACTTTCATTTCATACAATTCAAAGTCTCACATCACGAGATTCCTCCTCTCTAGGCATCTGAGGTCCTTCCTCCCTAACCTGACTGAATTCTCCGACATTAGCCATCCTGAAAACAAGATTTTTAAGTTTTAGTTATTAATCATCATTACTCGACACTCACGAGCACATAAGTTGTAATCACGTAAGCACATAAGTGTTTTATTACTTTCTCCTTGAAACTCGATAAGAGTTCATCATCACTATCTTTTCAAAGGTTACTTCCTAAGGCTTTTCCCCCACCTAAGGTTCATAACCTAATTCTTTGATACCAACTTGTGACACCCCCAAACCCAGGTACTTCATTCCCACATGATTTGGTGTTCACTTAATCAAACATTCATATCTAACTACCCAATCACAATAAAATTCAATAATAAAACCTTCCCCATTAAAGGGTTACATAATAAAAATCTCCCAGGTTGTCTAACCTTTAAATACAATCATTCAAATGCGGAAAATAAATAAACTTCATTATAATCATTCAATTAAAATCTGATAATAAAATATCAACATATTACAAGTCTTCAATACTTGTTCATCTTTCCTTTTCCCTTACTGGTTCAAGGTACATCAACCTTCTCATCTTTAACTGTAATAGTTATATAAGCAAGAGTGAGCAAACAAAGCTCACTTGAAACAACAATGAATGAAAATCTTTACAACAACTATCAATTAAGAGGCTCAATAGAAATGAACAATATGGTCTATCAACATTCTGAAGTATATAACTGAGGGTCCTAAGACCACGAACTATGTCCATAGTTATAAATAATTTTTCAACTTAAACTTTAACAGTCATAAGATTATAGGGACTCCTCGTACTTAGGGGGATTAGCCCTTTGTACAATGTATTGTGCACAAACATTTCAACATAAAGCGTAAATTATCCCCTAATATTAGGGTTGTTCATCTCAGTATTTAGAGTACAAGTCCGCCCCAAAGTAAATTTGGTTTGGATACATTTCAAGGTAATTTGGAATTCAACGAACATCAACTAAGGATTAGTTGAATAAAATTAATAACGTTGTACTATGGAATAATCATAACTGAATCGACATTGTAAATTAAGGTCATGCTTTAGGAATAATCTAATAGCATACATGTTGAATAACTATAACATGCCTTGCTTGAACAATATTAAGCCAAGGTTATTTAAAATTGAGAACTAAGCATGCATAACAAATAGCAAATTGAACGATAAAACTATTCAACATTAGTGTATCAGAATATATAAACTTGCATGCTAAATAAAAAGTTAAATACAAGAAAAACTTGCTCAATATAAAAATAAAGTTTAGAAAACTTGCATCATTATAATGTAATCAATTAGAAACAATAATTCGCTCAACGAGACAATAGATTTAGAGAACTTGCCTTGCTTAAGGCTAAAACCTAACAATTGAATCACAATACCTATATATATATATATATATATATATATATATATATATATATATATATATATATATATATATATGTCATCATGACATAGTTAGTCACTACCATAATACATACATAACTAAGTATATTCATCATGTAAGATTTGATTTTTAATCACATAATCAAGTTACATTAGTAACAAAACTAGTTAATTGTTAATAACATGCTCATTCTTGGTATAGAAATACTAAAATCCTAATTTAATAGTCCTACTATTAACACATAACAATTCCTTCAGACTTTGTATACAAAAATTAATTTGTCGACCATTCTCGCTAAACTCACATTGCAAGACCACGATTTATATTGTGGGTCGTCACACATTGCTGGCAGCGATCTTAGCTTCTGGCGTGAGACACAAGCCACTAAGTGGCGCTGCGATGTAAGCATTGGCCATTGTGAGAATATATACTATGAGAGGCAGCATACAAGACAAGAATTGTAGTCCTCGACGACTAGATACGGAAATCACATGAACAAAGTCAATTTTGGCCTACAAGCTACTTTCTAACAACCTAATTAGCATGTAAGTCATACAGAGACTTCATATAAACATAATTCAAAGACTCTTAACATGTTTCTACCCATAAAACAACATAAACATCGAATTTAAAACATCCAATTTCACTATTTTTGATAAAACTTCACTTTTTGACGTTTTCAGTGAAAACCAACACTGTGATTTTGTTTTTCAACCAAAACAATTAATTCAAAGTACCTTGTTTATGTTTATACAACCTCTTTCAAAATCAATAGTCAATTTATAAATTAAACAACTAACTAAACCTTAATTTTACTTTAAACTAAGTTATATTCATATATATTCATATAAATTCATTGTAATATAGTTTTCTTCACAAATTACATACATATCATAAATTCATTGTCTATACTCATATATAACTTATGAAAACAGTTTCACAACACTAATTTATCATATAAAGCCATAAACAATCAAACAATTTATCCTTCACAAAACAATTTCACAGAGAATTTTGGAAGAGAAAACTAAAACTTTAAAGAAACTTAAAAAAGATAGGATGATACCTTGTTTTCTAAAAGATGATAACTTCTTTGATCAACAAGCTTCCTTCCTCCAACTTCTCTCTCAATTTCTCTAGAATTCTCTCAATTTTTCTTCTTATCTTCTTCTTCTTCTGAGCCTTTCTTCCTAACTCTAACTAACGTACTAACAAAATATAACATATATAATATAATATGTAATAATTGTATAATATAAATATATCAATTAACTTACATCAGTTTCTTTTTTTTTAAAAAACTCAAAAGCCATAAGGCTTGTTTGGCTAACTAACTAAAAATAACCAATTAAATTTTACACCTTGTTTGGTAAACCATATTTAAAATAAAGACTTAATATGCATTAAGCCTTGTTTGGCAAAACTGAATTAAACTCCTTTAATTTATTTTAATAACTCCTTTATAGAAGGTTATTTGTCACACTTTTATTTAATTAAATTTTTCAATAATCAATTAAATTAATTCTAATAAAAATTTATTAAATTACTTTAACACATAAATCAATACCACAAAATTATAATTTTTTTACAATTATAACTTTTTTTAATCAACTAACACATCCTTTTAATTACAAATTCAAATTAAAATATAATAATTCATTTAATCATCATAAAATCTCTAACTTAATAATTAAATTAAATTAGAATATAATAATTAATTTCCTTAATTATTTACTTAACAAATAATTAACCAAATCGAATTAAATTTGAACAATTATTTATTCAACAATAAACACATCCATTAAATAATTATATAATTCAATAAATATTTAATATAACAATTTAAAAAAAACTGGAATGTTACAACAGAGAGAGAAACTATAGAGAGCAAGAAGAAGAGTATCCTGCTACTTCACTTTTGCAGTATCCAGCTTTCTACTAAGGTAAAGGGTATTATTTCTTTCGTATTCATAAGGAATACTATTTTTCGTATTCATCCTTTAGTATGTCGGAATAACCTGTCTACGCGGATTACGTACCGTATGACTTGTGAAAATCCATTTGCAGTTTTCGTATGTTAATTCTTTTTATATTCTTAAATCTAAACTTACTATGGTAAGTATTGCTTCTATAATCCTTGAAATTAGTGGAATATCCATAAGTTTTGCGCTTCATCTAGTATCATTTTATTGGAATATTGATATGAACTTTCTTATTAAATATCAATATTTTCACTCGAAGTACTATTCATGAGTTACTATTCATGGGTTACTATTCACCCAGTTTTACTATTCACTATAATATTATTCACTCGGGTATTCGAGGCACTTTTCATACCGGGGTACTATTCACGAGTTACTATTCACAGGTTACTATTCACCCAGTTTTACTATTCACTATAATATTATTCACTCGAGTATTCGGGGCACTTTTCATGTCGGGGTACTTTTCATGGGGTACTATTCCCGAAATACTATTCACATAGTACTATTCATGGGGTACTATTCACCAAAAAATTTATTTCTTTTCTGTCCAAATTATTTTCGATACATGGATATTATTCTTGAATTTTACTCTACAAAGCAGTATCATGTTGAAAATTTGGACGTTATTGATTTCGGGATAAATTAAATTATAAATCTTTAAAAATTTATCCTTGAACTTGTTTTATTGAATTCTTATATCATTGTCATCATCCTCATTCTTATATTATGATGAAAGTCATCTTTGGCTTACGTGCATAGATGGACTGTTGATTGGTATGATTATGACCAGGTATAATTCAGTATAGTCATGACCATTGATGATTACACGAATAATTCTTGGCCTGTAGTGCAAGAATAATTTGTGGACATGATAATAATGAATATCCTTGGCCCATAGTGCAGGGATGATTCGATGATGTGATCTATTTATTAAGCTGAGTTCCAACAATAAAGTGAATGATAAAGTTTTTAAATCATAGAAGATAGTAGATATCATGCTCTACTTGACTCTTCTAATGGATTGTTTGTTTCGCTGCAGTTAAACTTGTTGTCTAGTATATTCTATCATTTTAACATTGTTGAAGGCTAATGATAACTTATTGTGCATTATCTTAGTCATAATATTTCTTAATGGGCTAGTTGAGCTCACCCTTTTACTTCCATTGTTCTCTTCAGGAAATGAGAACGTAGCCGGAACTAGTAGGGGAACGGAGTGATGGCCCGAGATGGTGTTATAGTAGTCCTCACTATTCTATAAAATAGTGTGATAATAATTATAATGAGGACTCCTTTGAGTGTGGATATTGTCTAGAAGACAATATTCGTTTTAAAACTCTCAGCTTATGTTTTGTCGTATGTTACACGACAGTTGTATAATTAAGTTGTATTTGAATTTTGTACCATGTATTTGGCGACCCAAGACGGATGATGTATACCTATTTGGGGGCATCACAGTGGTTTACACGGATCACTCGGTAATTCGCTATTTTTCGAAAAAGGATGCTAAGCCTAGACTAATCAGATGGATCCTTCTCCTAAAAGAATTTAATTTGGAAATAAAGGATAGGAAGGGGACAGAAAATCTGTAACGTCCACGAATTTGAAACTCATTATTAATTAAATATGTGATTTAATTTTTAATGAGTTAGTTTTGTGAGTCTATTTAAACCTTATGTGGTTATGTGAATTTAAGAAATAATTAAAGGGAGTCACTAATAGTTTATTTAAATTAGTGGACTAACCCTAAGGCTTTAATATCAAGGAATTGATAGGATTATTAATAATTAAATATTCAATTTATTTGAATATAGTAGAAAGAGTTGAAATATGTTGATTAATTGCAATTTTGAGTAATTAATTGATAATGTGTTAATTAATAATTATTGTGAATAAATAATAATTAATGTGTAAAAGATTAATAATTTATAAAATGATTATATATTTTGTTGATAATTTGTGCAAAACATGCAATATATTAAACCTTATTACATGGTAGTTAACTATATATTTTATATATATAGTACAAGGTGACACATTAATATGTCTATATATCATATATAGACTATATAGTAAGAGTTATTTGCATTCATGTGAGTTGCATAATAATATTGTTATATGATATGAAGTGTGTGAGTAAACATTCAGGTATACCCTATTGACAGATAATAATATCAATTGTTAAATTAATAATGATTTCATTAAGTTATTATGATAATAACAGTCATGGTAATAGAAAATGTACATGGGTTATATAATGTGAGTACATAAATAATCCCCAAATTTCCTTTGTGTAGTAGCATTAACACATTAAAATTACATGTTGGAAATTATAGTAACCAAACCAAGCTTGTTGCTGAGATTTTCTGTGAGACCCCAAATTTTATGAATAAAGATTTAAATTTCTCGAAATATTTTTTTGAATATTATGGTGTATATAAATTTTGCAAAGTAAGTAAGTTGTTATATAATATTCGATTGGTCGGGGAATATTCGTTTTAACAGGGAATATTCGTACGACGTCACAATCATTGGTGGACCCCATAACGGAAGTATTGTCGTAGTTAGAAAATGACAGAATTATCATTTTATAAAAATAACGGCGAAAGTGTTATCGTTAAACTGTTGAACTACCCGGTAGTAAAAGTACAGTAATACGCGTGGTTGCATAGTAGCACACGGTATTGATTATTGATGCTTATGTGAAAAGTCACTCAGTTATACTCAATTATTACTACAGTAATTGCTGCATCATATCTCTCATATTATTGATTCAATTATTGTCACAGTATCATCTGCATAATATGATATATTATTAAATCAATAATTGAGACGACAAAGTTATTCATATTATTATTTGCAATATTGACAATGTCTAAAAGTTCTGTCAAGGAAAGGTTTGGTCATCTAATTGCGCGCTAATAAGGAGAAATCCTTATCGAAAAGCCCCCTCTTTCCTAGGAACGACCTTGTTGTTAAATATTGTGAGTTATAATATTAATGATGAATAAGTTCGTGTTGATTAAAGATAAAATTGATAGTTCCATTGTGTTGGGATTATTAGTGTTAGTGGAAACCAACATTTATTTCGATAATAATTGATGTCTGGAAGTTATATTGACCAATCGGGTAATTAATCAAATAAATGAGAAATTAATTGCTATTAATTCACATAATTATAACTATTTATTCACATGTGTGTACTATTGAATCACATTCATTTACTATTAGGGGAGTTGGTGCAAGTTTGATAATACTTGCATGACTAATTTAAAAATGGAGGTATAGATGAAGGTACTATACAATAAATAATTTTTTTCACATGTTTAGAACTATTAAGTCACATGATTTACTATTGATTCACATATTTACTATTAGGGGAGGTGGTGCAAGTTTGATAATACTTGCAGGACTAAATTAAAAATAAAAGAAAAGTTGGAGGTATTGTACTATAATATTTCGAGCCCCAAAATGTGCAATTATCGAAACTATATTTTCCTATAAATAGAAGCTCATTCTTCTTTCATTTCTCACCAATTCACTAAAGCTATAGAGCAATTATTATAGAGAGAAATTATAGAGAGAAAGAAGAAGAGAAGTCTGCTACCTCACTATTCCACTAATACAGTCTTCTTTTGAGGTAAGGGGTATTATTTCTTTCGTATTCATGAAGAGAGCTATTGTTATTCCATTCTTTATTATTCTGTTAGAATAACCTGTATACGGGGACTACCGTATATATGGTGAAATTCTTCTATTATTCCATTCTTTATTATTATGTTGGAATAACTTGTCTATGCGAAGTACCGCATACATGGTGAAATTCTTCTATTATTCCATTCTTTATTATTCTATCGGAATATCCTGTCTGTGCGTTTACGCATGACCTGGTTCCATTATTTATTATTCTCATGAGAATATCCACATGCGTGCGTTACGCATGACCTGATTCTATTATTTATTATTCTGTTGGAATATCATGTCTGTGCGTTTACGCATGACCTGGTTCCATTATTTATTATCCTGTTGGAATAACATGTATGTGCGGTCTATCGCATGCCTGGTGAATTCTTCTTTTATTCCATTATTTATTATTCTGTTGGAATAACCGGTCTGTGCGGTCTATCGCATGCCTGGCGAATTCTTCTGTTATTCTATTCCTTATTGTTTTATTGGAATAACCTGTCTATGTAGATTACCACATGCATGGTGAATGACCTTTCGTATTCATTCTTTATTAAATTGTGGAAATGATCTGTTTACGTGAATTACCGCATGGCGGATGAAAATCCATTTGCAGTTTCATATATTCTATTATACTTGTATGAGATATCATTTCTTTTGTACTCGTCATGAAATATCATTTTATTTGATATTTTCTGTTACGAGTTACTATTCACAGGTTACTATTCACCCTGTTACTATTCACTCTAGTATTATTCACTCAGGTATTCGGGGCACTTTTCATGCCGGAATACTATTCATGAGTTACTATTCATAGGTTACTATTCACCCAAATTACTATTCACCTGAATATTATTCACTCGGGTATTTGGAGTACTTTTCATGTCGGGGTACTATTCACGAGGTACTATTCTGGAAGTACTATTCACGACGAAAAATTTATTCTTTTCTGTGCAAATTATTTTTAGTGCATGAATATTATTCTTGAATTTTACTCTACAAAGCAGTATCATGTTGACAATTTGGACGTTATTGATTTCAGAATAAATTAACTTATAAATCTTTAAAATTTATTCTTGAACTTGTTTATTGAATTATTATGTTATTGTCATCATCCTCATGCTTATATTGTGATGAAAGTCATCTTTGGCTTACGTGCATAGATGGACTTGGTATGATTATGACCAGAGATTATTCGGTATAATCATGACCTGTAATGTTATAAATGATTTGGTAAAAGTCCTTAGTGGCCTGTAGTGTAGAGATGGATAGTTTTTGGTATGATTATGACCAGGGATTATTCAGTATAGTCATGACCATTGATGATTTAATGAATATCATTGGCCCGTAGTGCAGCGATGACTCGATGATGTGGTTTATTTATTAAATTTGAGTCTCAAATGATAAAAATTGATGAAAACATTTTAAATCATAGAAGATAGTAAATATCATACTCTACTTGACTCTTCTAATGGATTGCTTATTCCGCTACAGTTAAACTTGATGTCTATTATATTTTATCAGTTAAACATCGTTAAAGACTAATGATAATTTATTCTGCATTATCTTAGTCATAATATTTCTTACTGGGCTAGTTGAGCTCACCCTTTCTTTCACTGTTCTCTTCAGGAAATGAGAATATAGCTGGGACGAGTTGGGGAACAAATTGACGATCCAGATGGTTGTTTTCGTAGTCCTCACTATTCTGTGAAATAGTGTGACAATAAATTTAATAAGTTTGAATTTGAGTGTGGATATTGTCTAGATGACAATATTCGTGTTAAAACTCTCAGATTATGTTTTGTCGTAATTTACACGACAGTTGTATAATTAAGTTTGTATTTGATTTATGTACCATGTTTTTGGCGACTCAAGATGGGTGATGTATACCTGTTTTGGGGACGTCACAGTTGGTATCAAAGCTTAGGGATATGATCCATGGCTGAGATGTGATACAAGAACTAGGAGGGAGGGGGGAATTCTTCGCTAGTATGACCTACCTAAGTTTATTTGGTATTTAATTGGTTGGTCAGAGTATAGGGATAATATGTGATATGTTAATTAACCCTTGTTTTGTGACAGTGTTTGAAAATGGCAACTGAAAATGTTGAGATCAGCAATGAAGCACATAAGACCGTTGAGTCACCAACAATCAGTACCAAGGATAATGTGCAACAGGAAGACAATAATCCTTAGGTAAATAACAACACCGATCAAATGATGAACGATGGGATGTTCAGAGGCTTTATGCAATTCATGCAACATCAGGTAAGAGAGACTCCTGTTCAAAATATAGTTGGAAATAATGGCAACCTATGGTCGGTCACCGCTAAGCAGTTCAAGGAGCTGGGACCACCGTAGTTTTTGGGAAAGCCAGAACAACTTATGGCGGAGACGTGGTTAAAACAGATCACTAAGATATTTGATGTCTTGGAATGCTCCGAGGAGCAAAATGTTCCCTTTGCCACCTTTATGTTGCGTGAAGAGGCAGATTACTGGTGGAAATTTGTCAACGACAAGTACTTTCCCGAAAGTATTCGTCACATGAAGGAGGTGGAGTTTATCAAGTTGGAGCAAAACAATATGACCGTGTCGCAATACAGGGCTCAATTTATGGAGTTATCCCGGTTTGCATCCCATTTGGTCGATAATGAGGAGCGAATGACGCGAATATTTCTAAGAGGTTTGAAACCCGATATACGTCAATACCTCATTTCTCACAAACTTTGTTTATATTCAGATGTTATGAATAGGGCTCAGTTATTGGAGCGCGATAATGAGTCAGCACAACCAAAAGGTAATGACCAGGAACACGATAATAATCGTACCGGTGGCAACGGCCATCGGAATAATGATAACCATCGTGGGGGAAATTATCATGCCAAGAATGGTAACCACTTCGGTGGTAGTCATGGCCAAGATAATAGTAGTGGAAAATTCAAGAAGAGAAGATTTAATGATGATGGGAAAACGTCGGCAGTAGCACCAATAACCATTTTCAAGTAAGGAGAACGACCGCCAGTTAGATGCTATAGATGCGGAGAGGAGGGACACATAAGTCCAAACTGTTCACAGCCTTCCAAGGTATGTTTTAGTTGTGGAAAAAACGGTCACAAAGCTCGATTTTGTCGTGTAGTGAAGTCAAGTCCAGCTGGGATAGTGGCACCAAAGACGGATACGGACAAAACAAAGTCGGTGGCTTCAGGAAGGGCATTTTTTGTGACTTCTCAAAAAGCGAGTAACCCGAACGAAGTTAGCACAAGTTAGTTAATTATAAATTCTTGCGAAGTCTATACCTTATTAGATCTGGTTCTACCCATTCTTTTATCTCTCTCTTGCATATTCAGCGCTTAAATTTAACTCTAGAGAAGTTAGACTTTGACTTATCGATTGAAACTTCGTTAGCAGAAACCTCTGTTACCTCCACTATTTATAAATCTTGTTTGATTCAAATCGACACTTTTACGTTACCTGTCAATCTTATCTCTTTGAAAATACTTACCTTTGATACGATTTTAGGAATCGATTGGTTAACTACTCATCATGCTTTTCGTAAGGTTGTTAGCTTTCATATTCCTAACCAACCTGTTATGTGAATTCAAGCAACCAAACCACTAAAGTTAATCACTGTCATATCAAGCCATAAGTAAAGAACCTCGATCCCTTCGTTGTTGACTTCCTTGTGTGGAATGCACCGAAGCCAGACTTTTCGTAGGGGACGTCGTGAATAACGGTGGTAAGTTGATAGATATCAATGTGACGTGTTATCCAAGTCTTGGATGAGGGTCACAGTTTTGAATGATATTTCTATTGTTAATAAATTTCCTGAGGTATTCTCTTAAGAACTTTTTGGCCTATCCCTAGAGCGTGAAATCGAATTTTGTATTGACCCCAGTACAAAACCCATTTCTAAAACCCTTAAATATTTCTTCACCTAGAACGAACGTATTATGCGCCAAAGACGTTGGCTCGAGCTGTTGAAGATTACGATCGTACCATTCAATATCATCATGGAAGAGCGAACGTGGTAGCTGACGCGTTGAGTAGAAGATCGCATGCATTTACGAGTGCGATGTTGTTAACATAAAAACCCATTTCGTATAACTTACAAATGATGAAGATAGAGTTAAAGACTCTAAGGACCCACGTGAAGATAACGAATATACGAGTAGAATCGACTTTAATCGATAAAGTTAAAGCCGTGCAAGCTACATACTCAGAGCTGATGAATATGAAGAAGAAGGTTCAAGAGGGCGTTATTCTAGAAGCAAGAATCGATGAAGAGAGGAAATCTCAACCCTCGATTTTATTGGCCCATTTGAAATACTTGATCGTGTAGGAACTGTGGCCTATAGACTCGTTTTACCGCCAAGTATGTCGCGTGTTCATAACATTTTTCACGTAACGATGTTACGTAAATATGTGGACGACCCAAACCACATCATTAAATTAGAACTAGACGAGATAGCATAAGATTTAACGTATGAAGAGATACGTGTTAAAATCTTGGATAAGAAGGATCCTATTCGACACTCAAAGGTTAAACCTCAAGAGTTAGAATCTGAAATGAAGTCAAGGTATCCTTATCTCTTCGGCATACCAGGTACGTACATAAATTTCGAGGGCAAAATTTCATAAGGAGGGGAGATTGTGAGACCCCAAATTTTATGAATAAAGATTTAAATTTCTCAAAATATTTTTTTGAATATTATGGTGTGGATTTGATATAATGTTATAGTTGTGGGTAATATTTATAAATTTTATAAAGTAAGCAAGTTGTTATATAATATTCGATTGGTCAGGGAATATTCATTTTAACAGGGAATATTCGTACGATGGCTTAATCATTGGTGGACCCCACAACGGAAGTATTATCGTACTTAGAAAATGACAGAATTATCATTTTATAAAAATAACGGCGAAAGTGTTACCGTTAAACTGTTGAACTACCCGGTAGTAAAAGTACAGTAATACACGTGGTTGTATAGTAGCACACGGTATTGATTATTGATGCTTACGTGAAAAGTCACTCAGTTATACTCAATTATTGCTACAGTAATTGATGCATCATATCTCTCATATTATTGATTTGATTATTGTCACGATTATCATCCGTATAATAATATGATATATTATTAAATCAATAATTGAGACGGCAAAGTTATTCATATTATTATTTGCAATATTGACAATGTCTAGAAGTTCTATAAAGGAGAGGTTTGGTCATCTAATTGTGCGCCAATAAGGAGAAATCCTTATCGAAAATCCCCCTCTTTCCTGGGAACGACCTGGTTGTTAAATATTGTGAGTTATAATATTAATGATGAATAAGTTCGTGTTGATTAAAGATGAAATTGATAGTTCCATTGTGTTGGGATTATTAGTGTTAGTGAAAACCGACATTTATTTCGATAATAATTGATGTCTGGAAGTTATATTCACCAATCGGGTAATTAATCAGATAAATGAGCAATTAATTGCTATTAATTCACATGATTATAACTATTTGTTCACATGTATGTACTATTGAATCACATTCATTTACTATTAGGGGAGTTGGTGCAAGTTTGATAATACTTGCATGACTAATTTAAAAATGGAGGTATAGATGAAGGTACTATACAATAATTAATTTTTTTTTCACATGTTTAGAACTATTGAGTCACATGATTTACTACTGATTCACATGATTTACTATTAGGGGAGGTGGTGCAAGTTTGATAATACTTGCAGAACTAAATTAAAAATGAAAGAAAAGTTGGAGGTATTGTACTGTAATTTTTTGAGCCCCAAAACGTGCAATTATCGAAACTATATTTTTCTATAAATAAAAGCTCATTCTTCCTTCATTTCTCACCAATTCACTAAAGCTATAAAGCAATTATTATAGAGAAAAATTATAGAGAGAAAGAAGAAAAGAAGTCTGCTACCTCACTATTCCACTAATACAGTCTTCTTTTGAGGTAAGGGGTATTATTTCTTTCGTATTCGTGAAGAGAGCTATTGTTATTCCATTCCTTATTATTCTGTTAGAATAACCTATATACGCGGACTACCGTATATATGGTAAAATTCTTCTGTTATTCCATTCTTTATTATTATGTTGGAATAACCTGTCTATGCGAAGTACCCCATACATGGTGAAATTCTTCTATTATTCCATTCTTTATTATTCTGTCAGAATATCTTGTCTGTGCTTTTACGCATGACCTGGTTCCATTATTTATTATTCTGTCAAAATATCCTGTCTGTGCGTTTACGTATGACCTGGTTCCATTATTTATTATTCTGTTGGAATATCCTGTCTATGCGTCTACACATGACCTGGTCCCATTATTTATTTTCTGTTTGAATAACCTGTCTGTACGGTCTATCGCATGCCTGGTGAATTCTTTTTTTATTCCATTATTTAATATTCTATTGGAATAATCTGTCTGTGCGGTCTATCGCATGCCTGGTGAATTCTTCTGTTATTCCATTCCTTATTGTTCTGTTGGAATAACCTGTCTATTTAGATTACCACATGCATGGTGAATGACCTTTCGTATTCATTCTTTATTAAATTGTGGAAATGATCTGTTTACGTGGATTACCGCATGGCGGATGAAAATCCATTTGCAGTTTCGTATAGTCTATTATACTCTTATGAGATATCATTTCTTTTGTACTCGACATGAAATATCATTTTATTTGGTATTTTCTGTTACGAGTTACTATTCACTTAAGTTACTATTCACCCTTTACATTATTCACTCTCTAGTATTATTCACTCGGGTATTCGGGGCACTTTTCATGTCGAAATACTATTCACAAGTTACTATTTACAGGTTACTATTCACCAAAATTACTATTCACCCGAATATTATTCACTTGGGAATTTGGAGTACTTTTCATGTCGGGGTATTATTCACGAGGTACTATTCTCGAAGTACTATTCATGGGGTACTATTCACGACAAAAAATTTATTCTTTTCTGTCCAAATTATTTTTGGTGCATGAATATTATTTTTGAATTTTACTCTACAAAGTAGTATCATGTTGACAATTTGGACGTTATTGATTTCAAAATAAATTAACTTATAAATCTTTAAAATTTATTCTTGAACTTGTTTTATTGAATTATTATGTTATTGTCATCATCATCATGCTTATATTGTGATGAAAGTCATCTTTAGCTTACGTGCATAGATGGACTTGGTATGATTATGACCAGGGATTATTCGGTATAATCATGACCTGTAATGTTATAAATGATGTGGTAAAAGTCCTCAAAGTGGCACTCTGTAGTGCATTGATGGGATGGTTTTTTGGTATGATTATGACCGAGGATTATTTGATATAGTCATGACCATTGATGATTTAATGAATATCCTTGGCCAGAAGTGCAAAATGATGACTCGATGATGTGGTTTATTTATTGTCGAGTATCGTGATAAAAATTGATGAAAACATTTTAAATCATAGAAGATAGTAGATATCATGCTCTAGTTGACTCTTCTAATGGATTTCTTATTCCGCTGCAGTTAAACTTGATGTCTATTATATTTTATCAGTTTAACATTGTTAAAGACTAATGATAATTTATTCTGCATTATCTTAGTCATAATATTTCTTACTAGGCTAATTGAGCTCACCCTTTCTTTCACTGTTCTCTTCAGGAAATGAGAATATAGCTGGGACTAGTCAGGGAACGGATTGACGGTCCAGATGGTTGTTTTAGTAGTCCTCACTATTTTGTGAAATAGTGTGACAATAAATGTAATAAGTTTAAATTTGAGTGTGGATATTGTCTAGATGACAATATTCGTGTTAAAATTCTCAGATTATGTTTTGTCGTATTTTCACGACAGTTGTATAATTAAGTTTGTATTTAATTTATGTACCATGTATTTGGAGACTCAAGATGGGTGATGTATACCTGTTTTGGGGGCCTCACATTTTCTTTCTTGTCCCAAATTGAGAGTCACATTAGTATATGAACAGTGTGCTACTCTCCATTGCGTAAAACTCCAGCAGCTAGGATTCGTAGTGATAATGGCTATACAAATAGTGGTTGGCCAACTCCTCTATAACCCTTGTATCCTTCCAATTTTCTGTGAATCAAACCATGGGGTAAGAACATTGTCTAGACAATGAGTTCTCTATATATAGCCTCTCATTCTTCATTTCTCAATTGATAAAGATTTGTCTGAGAAGTGCATTAGTGAGTGTTAGTTGTTAAGCCATTAGGGAGTATTATCAGAGGAGAGAGGGAAATCAATTCAAGATTAAGAAGGTATAAATTCTAACTTGTATTCTTGAATTGAGTTTTTGTCAAATTCTTGTAATTCTCAAGAATTCTCTGTTAATTGATATGAATTAGCATGTCTCTGTGTTCTTTTAGTTAGTATGCATGCTTAGAAGTATTGGAAGTACTTTAAGTTGCAACATAAGATGTTTGGCATTGGTTGGAGTTGAGCCTCTGCAGAAGCAGAGGCTATATTTTTCTTTCTGGTCGAAGTGGCGCAGCCGCGCCACTTCCCTAGCCTTTCATCGCGTGCCCGCGCGGGTAACAGATCACAGTTGCTCATGTTAGCTCCTTAAGATATTCTGAGCATGTTACTTTGATTATTATATGTATACAAATGACCTAAACTTGTGGACTAAGGTAGTTATGTATATAGTAAGCCATAATAGGATTGTTTTGACTTGGTTATTCAAAGAAGGCTTAAAGAATTGAAAACTAGAAATTGTATACATGGAGTAATATACATTCTGACTTTGTGAACATATATAAATAACTTGAGTATGTGCACAAATGCATATGAAAGCATGAATTAGACAATATAGACGTATCTTGCATGCTTGAATGAATTTTACTAATAGAGACTTAAAGTTTTGAAAATGAACTTGGTAAACTATATATACATTAAGTTGAGAACTTGTAGGTATGTTTTTGATGTCTAGCATGTATATATATGAAATTATAATGTATGGTAGGTAAAGTGACTTACATGGTTGATAGCTTAACATGTGAAGTCTTGATTAAGTGAAAACGAATAATGACCTTTAATATGTTTGATGAAAGGTTAAAGTTAGTTATTCATGTAATAACATGTGTGTTGTGCATGAGTGTTCGTTTATGTGCAAGTCGTTTGTGCACTGGCTTACTGTTGAAGCAGCCATGTCTTGGTTTGCACCAAGAGCAGTGTGGCCGCGCCACTCCTTAGTACAAACCAAGCGCAGCCACGTAGTCCTGCACTGAGATCTGAGTTCTGTTATTAAATTGAGAACTGATGCATGCATATATGGTTACTCTAATCTAAAATACTTGTCCAATATAGTATTCATACGATAATAAGCATATTATTGAAAGAATCCTATGATGAATTAGTGTTTACCACTTTAAAATCAATGGTGATGTCAACTATCACATAATGTGTTAGAAACTAATCGGGTAATGTAATGGCACATGTATAGAAGCGTGATATGTGATGATTTGATTCTTGTAAGTGTAGACTCATATTAGTTTACACATACTAATTGGAAAGACCGACTTGTTAATGTTAGGTCATTTTAGCGCAAGTTAATTAAAGCTAGAATTATATTGTAGCTGAGCAAACAGGCAAGTTTCCCTAACCTTACTCAAACTTTTATTGAGCAAGTTTCCCTAACCTTACTCAATCTTTTATTGAGCAAGTTCCCTAACCTTACTCAAATTTATATTGAGCAAGTCTCCGAACTTCACTTTTTGATTGTGCAAGTTCTCTAAATTACACAACTTTGAATATTGTGCAAGTTGTTAAACTTCACTTGTTTTTGTGAAAGTTTCATATCCTTCTCATATTGAATTTGAGCAGGTTATTGTTGAATTGAAAGTTATTCATTTAAGCTTGAACTTTATTTCCAAGCATGTTATTAAGTGGTTTAATTACTTTACAATTATTCCACATCGATATTATCGATATTCGCACTTGGTGCACTTGAGTTCGTGTAGTCTTGGACTTGTACATCATTTAAAGTTCAATAATTCTTGAACTATGTTAGATAGAGTCTGAACCTTTGTTCGGTCAGACAAACGTATGAATTTTTATAAAATTTATCCAAACCAATTGATGGTAAGGATTCTTAGACTAAAAGAACACCCCTTTTTGATAGGGGAGTACCCCAGGTATCTAATATAAGATACACAGAGCAGATTTAAATGTTATGCATATATATAGTGTACGTGAGGTTGATCCCCTCAAGTACTTATTTTGTGGCCAGTAACCAAAGGGTCAATTAGCTATTGATTCGATTGGAGTGTTATAGTTCAAAGTCTACTTGACTATCAGTTATTCTAAAAGCAATCATTACCTTTGCTTATAATATTCATATTGTTGAATCCTTCAAATATTCATATTGTTGAATCCATTGCCAGATATTTTTCCATTCATCATGATATATCCTTATTGTTGTATTTAAACTTGTTGAGCAAACTTGTTGCTCATCCTTGCTATATCATGAACTATATTGTAGATAAGCCCAAGACCTCAGGGAAGGACAAGGGTAAAGGAAAGATGTAGATTAGTGGCAAGGAGCAGACCTTGCCTTATGCCTATTTTAAATTACTATTGTGTAATACGAACCCTAATATTTATTTTAGGGTATGTTTATAAGATGATATTAAGGTTATCGTATCTTGGGACTAGTCACACCTTTTAAATGAACAACGTATGTTTATTATACTCTGCATTTTAGTTATCATATGTTGTTTAGAGGTGGATGTTTGTAGTTTATCGTGATGACCGAACTGGGGTCAGAGGACCCGAATTTGGGGGCATCACAAAATCAAGTAGCAGACCATCTATCGAGGCTAGAAAGCTCGCTTTATTGCCTCAGAAAGCTTTTTATCTTCCTGATTGTCGCCTGGATTATCGGTCGATACCTACTTTGGGCGGGCGTTAGAGAAGGAAGTCGAGTCTGAGGAAGGATAGGGTTAGTTTCTATATTCAGTATATTATAGAAATAGAGCGTAAGGTTGTGGCTGGACCAAGGCCGCCTCGGCTTCCTAAGCAGTATTTTAAAATAAAGCCTTCACGTGGATTCATTTATCCTACTTACTTACGGTCGGCTTCAAGCGTCTCGGGCCCTAGAAGTGCATGATAAATACCACCAAAGCCCAATACTGCAGAGGAAATTAAATGAAGTACTCCAGATACAAAGTATGGAAAAGTATCCCTTTCTTTTCCAAATATTTTTACGAATACGCTTTTTTGATATAGAAGTACGTTTTTTTGGCAGATAAAGATGAAATGGATAAGTATGTGATCAATGAATCATTCCCGGATGAACAACTATTTGGAGTTAATTCTATGTTTCCGTTGTATGCGAATTTTGCCAACTATTTGGTGAGCAACATCCTTCCCCCTAATCTGAAGCGACAATAGAAAAAGAAATTCCTACATGACGTCAAATGGTACATATGGGATGAGTCATACTTATTCAGACAGTGTGCCGACAAGATGATTTGAAGGTGTGTGCCATACAGTGAAATGAAGAATATTCTCCACGAATGCCATTCATCTGCATATGGGGGACATTATGGTAGTGAGCGGACAGTGACCAACGTGCTTCAGTCAGGATTCTATTGGCCTACTGTGTTCAAGGATGCCCACCAGTTTATGAAAACTTGTGATAGATGCCAAAGGGTGGGAAATATTTCAAAAAGGAATGAGATGCCACTACAGACTATCATGGAAGTGGAAATTTTTTATGTTTGGGGGATGGATTTTATGGGACCATTTCCTCCATCTTTCAACAACCTATATATCTTACTAGTTGTTGATTATGTGTCGAAATGGGTTGAAGCCATAACACTCCCCACAAACGATGCCAAAGTGGTTCTCAAGTTCTTACATAAGAATATATTTACAAGATTTGGCACGCCAAGAGCAATTATTAGTTATGAGGGTAGTCACTTCTGCAACAGATCGTATACAACTCTTTTGGTGAAATATGGGGGAAATCATAGGGTGGCTACAGCATATCACCCCCAAACGAGTGGTCAAACTGAGGTTTCGAACAGAGAGGTGAAGAAGATTTTAAAGAAAGTAGTGATTCCAAGCAGAAAAGATTGGTTTCTAAAATTAGATGACACACTATGGGCATATAGGACACCATACAAGACACCAATTGGGATGTCTCCCTATCAATTAGTCTACGAGAAAGTGTGTCACCTCCTAGTGGAATTACAGCATAAGGCATATTGGGCGATTCAGAAACTTAATTTTGACCAAGCAGCTGCAAGAGAGAAACTATTGCTCCAATTGAACGAGCTCGATGAGTTTCGACTAAAAGAATATGAGAACTAGAAGTTGTACAAGGAAAAGGTTAAGAAGTGGCATGACCAAAAGATCATGAATAGAAAGTTGGAACCAGGACAATCAGTATTATTGTTCAATTCACTACTGTGGTTGTTCCCAAGAAAACTCAAATCGAGATGGTCGGGGCCATTCACAATTAAGAGGGTTTTCCCACATGGCGCCGTTCAGTTATACGGTAGGAATCCATTGGAGACATTTAAAGTCAACGGTCATCGGTTGAAGCATTACTGGGGTGGCGACATCGATAATGAAGTCACCGCAATCGCACTTGCCGACGCGCCATAAACAGGGAGTAGTCAGGCTAAAAGACTTAAAAACAAACGTTAATTGGGAGGAAACCCAATTTTACTTTAGTATTTTTAAGCATGCTAATTAATTCGTAGTTCAGAGTATAAGTTTAGAATAGAGTTAGTTTATTTCGATTTATTAAGAAGTTAGTGAGTCATGATTTCCAGTGAATTCAACCTTCGATGTTCATGATGTTATCTTAAACTTATAATTTTATTGTGTTTCAGGCACTTGGGAAGCTCATGGATATGTGCTAGATGCAAAGAATTAGAAATTTTTAATCCATCTGCAGAACCATCCCCCGCCGAAGCAGACAAATTACAAAGGATACCCCTTCGCTTGTATGTACATCTGCAATACAAAACCCCCGCCGGGACAGGGGAACTCAGAAAGCTTCTATTTAACATTTATAAGAAGTCAGACCATCTTCTCTACTTCCACTTCCTTAAACCATAACTGATACCCACTATATCCCACAACAAACCCACGAACTCCTCAACTCTCACTCATCATCCCACATAATCCCCACTTACCCACTATATTAACCCACCAATTCTCTACACCATCTCATCTCTATAAATTCAAACCCTAATTACACCACATCTCCATCTAAATTCATACAACTAAAAAAACATCGTGGCATGCTTGTCTAGTTTTGTGGCCTTTGTTACTTGAGTAAGTACGCCCGAAGGGATTTTCTTTACACCTAGTACGCTAAGGTCTTAATGGTCTGGGAGTCGTTGGTCGAAATCTCATTAAGGTAGCATTAAAAAGCCTAAGGGAATAAGACATTGCATAGCCATGTGTACATTATAAAAAAAGAGAAAAATGAATTAAATGGGAAATTAGAGCAAAAGGTCCCCGTAAATGAAAAATAAAGCATAAATACCCTATTTGGACCCTTGATATTGGTAATTTTTTTATTTTAGTTGAATCTTAACAGTTTTTGAAAGTCCTGAGTTTACACTGTATGATGCCTTCAAAGAGACTTGTTATCAGTTCGCATAGGTGTTGAGCACACACGCACTATGCCAGTGATAACAGTTTAAGATTTAATGATTGAAAAGAATTTACTGATTGGTTTTGATATGAAGTATTGTCATGTTTGCTTGATTTTCTGAGGCCGGTTGAACAGACTTGTTTCTATCACTACTGCTGGATTCGTAGGCATATAGACTAGTTGCATTCCATTGCATTGCATTGTATAGCATTTTTGTTTTGTTTTGTGATCGAGGACTAGCACGGGTTTAAGTTTGGGGGAGTTTGATGAGTGGGTTTTATACCTACGAATCGGCCTCTAATTCGAGCTTAAACTGTGTTAATTCTTTATTTTTGTGATTCGTTTTACTTGTTAATTATTGTATTACGTTTAGGTATGGTGACATAGAATGTGTGGCTTAAAAGGTGGGTTCGTGGCGAAACTTGGCAAATAAATGAGCAAAAATGGGACAACAGTAGAATGACCCCGTAGAAATGCACTACTCAAGCAAAACCCCCGTAAAAGGTGGGGTACTTAATCAATGAAAACACCCTTCACGGGAAGACACCAAGAAAGAAAAACCCCCATGCAGTGAAGTGCAGGGAAAAGACCAAGACTCCTGACTGAATTATAATGAAGCAGTGGCGTGAAGGAAGGAATTTGGCATAGTTTGGAACTGTATTTGGCATCAATTTATGGTTAACATATGTGTCTTATGCTGGAGATAACAAGAGACATCAAGGGAGATAACAATATGCAATCAATTAACAATTGGAAGCCCTAATTTTGAGAAAAAGCATTGGATGAGGGATTGAAGGTCAGAGACATGAAAATTGCAAGTTGGAGCAAAGGAGAAGGGTGGTATTGTATTCATTTTAATTCTTTAATTCAATTATTGTAATTGGGATGATGATTTATTTTATGATTCTAATTTTTATTTCATTTGTGATGAACTATTTACTTGTTAGGCTTATGACGGATCTTGATGGTTGAACAATGATTATGTAGCCTTTAATTTCAGTTTAATAATCTATCATTCAGTTTATCTATTGTGATTTGTGATTTAATGTATGAATTGCTTGATCACCAATTCTATGTGGATTTATATGGACTCGAGAGATGATGTATGAATTTAGACTTAGTCACTATAGCATGTGTTCTTGAATTATGTGTTTGAGTGGAATCTTGATGAATGTTAGGGTAGAGATATGCCTAGCATCGCATGTAATCGGATAGAGAACTTGAACTTAAACCTTATTTGATTGTAATTCACATAGAGATATAGTGAGTTAGTTGATTAAGGTGTTTGTCTTAATTCTATCTAATTTATGGATTTAATTTAATATGGTATTAGTGCATCGAGAGATAGCTAGTTCTACTTGAATGTTCTTGATTAATAAACCGGGATAGTGAATTTAACTGAAATAAGGTGAAGTAATCGGAGTGAAACTTAAAGTGAAGTTATAAGTCTAATTCTCCAATATTTGCTTGAAATTACAGTTTTTAGGTTTGTTGATTGCTTGGTATCTTTATTATTTTTAGTTTTTAATAGTTATAATTATTGATTTGGGATACTTTAATAAAATTTGGATTAATATAAAGCTGGTAATTGTTAGGATTAATTTCATACTAGTCTCTACGGGAACGAAACTCGACTTATCATTATATTACTTGTTCACCACGTGCACTTGCGTGCTGAGCGTAATTAGATTTCGATCAACACTCCTTCCATTTGCCGACAAGGGTAAAAAGGACAGAAACTCCCTCTGCCCTGTAGATAGAAATAAATGCTTACTTTTACTGTACAGTATTAGCAGTTATTTTTATCATTACATGCTAACACTTTGTATGATTGAACAGTATCATATATTAAGTGAAAGCATTTTGTTTCAGGACTCTAAAGATAGATGTGCCTAAACTTGCTGATGAGGTGCCTGTTCTTCACAAGGACTGTAACTTTGATGTAAAGTTGGACTCAGACTTGATGGAGATTGAACAAGAGGATTATGAGATACCTCAAGAGATCAAAGAATAGGTCGAAGACAAACGCAAGCCAAATCTTGATCAAACCACCTCTTTTAACCTTGGAACCTCAGAAAATCCCAAACAAATCCAGATTGGTACGGACCTCACTCCAAACTAAAGGAATGACATGGTTACTCTGTTAACCCAATTCTAGGATGTGTTTGCATGGTCTCATGAAGACATGGTCAGTTTGTCAACTAGCATAGTCATTCATCTCCTTCCCATCAAAGAAGGATTCAAGCCAGTCAGATAGAAACTCAGGCGATTTAAACCTGAGTGGAGTTTAAAATTCAAAGAAGAAATTGTGAAACAGTTTCAACCCGGTATCATCATGGTGTCAACATACCCTGAGTGGCTATCCAACATAGTCCCCATGCCTAAACATGGAGGAAAGGTGCGAGTTTGCATGGATTACAAGGATCTGAACAAAGCTTATCTCAAAGATAGCTTTCCCGTGCCATTCATCCACATACTCATTGACAATACAGCTCAGTATGACATGTACTCCTTATTTGACCGCTTACTGGGTACCATCAAATCATGGTTCTTTGAAGAGGATCATGAAAAGCGCATTCATCACTCCTTGGGGAATCTTTTGCTACAAACAGTTGTCATTCAGCCTCATCAATGCCGGAGCTACCTACCAGCGAGCCATGATGACTCTTTTTCATGATCTAATGCACAAAGAGATAGAAATCTATGTAGATGACATCATTGTCAAACCCTGAAGGGAGAAAGACCACCTAGATAATCTCAAAAATCTCTTCAGCCGGTTGCGTAAGTACAACTTGAAGCTGAATCCAGCCAAATACGCCTTTGGCGTCAAATCAGGAAAGTTGCTAGGATTCCTAGTGAGCTACAAAGGGATTGAGTTAGATCCTACAAAAATCCAGGCCATCATGGAAATGCCCATACCCCAGACAGAGAGGAAAACACGGGGATTTTTTGGAAGAATCAACTTCATCAGCCGATTCATCTCCCAACTTACAGCAACCTGTGAGCCTATCTTCAAATTTCTAAGGAAGAACTCCTCCATTAAATGGAATGATGAATGTCAAAAAGCCTTCCTTACCATCAAAGAGCAGCTGATCAAAGCTCTTATTTTGGTACCTCCCAAGGATGGTGTTCCGTTGTTTATGTGCCTGTCAATTAATGACAATGCCATAGGCTGCATGCTGGGATAGAAAGATGATAGAGGCCAAGAAAGAGCTATCTATTACATCAGCAAAAGATTCAGCAGCAGTGAACACAAGTACACTCTGATTGAGAAAATTTGTTGTGCTTTAGCATGGACTTCCATAAGATTACAACATTATCTCCATGGTCACACAACCCATCTCATATCCCGCCTGGATCCTCTCAAATACGTGTTCAGCAAACCCATGTTGAATTATCGACTGTCCAAATGGCAGTTGATCCTACAGCAATATGACATCATCTACGTGATTTAAAAGTCTATCAACGGTCAAGGAATTGCGAATCAACTGGTCTCAGCACCTTCAGGAGATTTCAAACCCTTGGAAACATACTTCCCCGATGAAGGGGTAATGACAGTTCAGCAACACCATCAGGGAAATACACACCAACCATGGAAGATGTATTTTAATGGAGCTGTAAACATAGATGGTTTTGGAGCTGGAGCAGTTCTGGTATCCATTACGGGGGAACAGTATCCCGTTGCCGTTAAATTGCATTTTGCCAACACCAACAACACAGTGGAGTATGAAAGATGTATCATGGGGTTGAAAATAGCCCAATCCATGGGCATCAGGTGGTTAGCTATCTTTGGAGATTCCGAATTGGTAATCAGACAAACAATTGGGATCTATCACACCAAAGAGCTACATTCGCTGCCTTGCCATCAGCAGGTTATCCAAATGGCTTCGGAGTTTGAAGAAATATCCTTCCTCCAGATTCCTCAGAATAGGAATGACTTTTCGGATGCACTAGCAACTTTGGCCTCTTTAATCAACATACTTGACAAGGAAGACATGCCAAGCATCACATTTTCCCTGCAAAAGGCACCAGCCTATGGGAACTACATTGGAGAAGTATCGGATGAACTTCCTCCCATCAAACACCCTTGGTATTAGCATATCAAAGAGTATCTATGAGATGGATCTACACCCGCTGATACGAGTCAGGCTGAAAGAAAGCGGATCCATCGAATGGCTATGAAATTCTACATGAGTGAAGACGTACTCTACAAAAGAGATGCAGGACTAGGTCTACTCAGATGTCTAGACAAAGACCAAGCTCAGAGGCTTATGGATGAAATCCATGGTGGAGTATGCGGCCCACACATGAGCGGCTCTCTACTTGTCAAGAAAATCCTAAGAACAGAGCATTACTGGCTCTCTCTCAAGGTTGACTGCGATGATCACATCAAGAGATGTTACCAATGCCAAATTCATGGAAATGTTATCCACGCCCCTCCAAGGGAGCTCCATAATATGAGTTTTCCTTTGCCCTTCTCAATGTGGGGAATGGACGTGATCGGTCCCATCGAGCCCAAAGCCAGTAATGGGCATCGGTTCTTCTTCACCATAATCGACTACTTCACCAAGTGGGTAGAAGCAGCCTCTAAAGAAGTTATCATTGGTTTCATCAGAAATAATGTCATTTGTCAATATGGACAACCAGAGGTGATTATGTCAAACAATGCCAAAAACCTTAACAATCAAATGATAGAGGAGTTATGCAATAAATTCCACAGCAAACATCACAACTCCATCATCTACCGTCCAAAGATGAATGGTGTTGTTGAAGAGGCTAATAAGAATATCAAAAAGATCATGCAAAAGATGTCCGTTAATCACAAAGGATGGCCTGACTTATTGCCTCTGACTCTATTAGCCTACAGAACATCAATGTGCACTTCCACTGGGGTAACCCCCTACTCATTGACCTATAGGATGGAAGCAGTGCTCCCCATAGAGATGGAAATGGAATCCCTCAGGGTGTTTATAGACGCTCAGCTGGATGAAGACCAATGGTTATAAAATAGGTACCACCAATTGTCTCTAATAGATTAAAGGCGGGCTATAGCTATCTTCCATGGTCAGTTATATCAACAAAGGGTCGCTAGATCCTACAACAAGAAAGTCTGGCTACGGCAGTTTAAACAACATGACTTGGTCTTAAAAAAGGTTCTTGACAACCAAGATCAATCCAAAGGAAAATTCTCCCCAAACTGGGAAGGCCCGTTTGTTGTCAAGGAAGTATTGACAAGAGGAGCCCTCAGATTACAGGAGATGGATGGCGATGAATTTTCGCAACTCATTAACTCAGACACCGTGAAGGTACTATGCCTGAAGTCACCAGCAAGCCAACATCCTGGTATTGGATCACCAGATCCCCAATCAATTCAGGTTTTCAAAACCTCTCACTACATACAACCTTTCTTCACATCTGTTTGCCCCATCAGGGACAAACACACTTTCCAACCAACAGCCTGGTTTTGGATCATCAGATCTATCACTCAACTTAGGTTTTCAAAACCTTTCACACCTTTAGTTTATCCCACTAGGGATCAAACATTTCACACCTTCAGTTTATCCAACTAGGGATAAAACTTTTCACATATGCAGTCTGCCCTGCACATGGGGCAAACTACGCAGACCTGATCTCCCTAATACACGAGAGTAAGTAGGCAACCATTTTTATGGTCTGGTCTAACTACAGAAAAAAACAAAAATATCTATACACCCACTTTACCACCTACAACTTCGAACCTTTTCACGCTAGGTTCGAACTACCCAGACCTGATCTCCCCTTCTCAATGGGAGTACGTAGGCATCCATTCATGGTTCGGTCTTACCCCTACCAAAATATAAAAAATTGTCATTGGTACTGGGATCATCCTTCAAACCTTCAAACCATACATCATCGGCTTAGAACAAAGGGATGGAACTACCTGGTTTCCCCTTGCCAATGGGAGAACCAGCGACCATCTAAGCTGCGTTTGAGTCCTCAAAGAGAAACACCAATCCATAAGAGATGGAACTACCTGGGCTCCCCCATAAAAAGGAGTACCGGCAACCATTTGTGGGGCAGTCAACCTCAAAGGGGAAAGCCATACTCCTCTCCATAACCACATACAAAAACCAGTCCCAAGACACCAAAGGGTAGGGAATACACATAGATCAATGATCCATTCTGAAAGATCCTGAGACATCTCAATGTCCATCTATCAACGGGGAGTTCAGAATACATCAAGATCACAAGCCCTGGAGGAACAGGCAAATATCAAGCAAGTAACAAGGCATAACTAAAAGGGAAGTGAATCAAAATATATTTCCCTGCCATATATAATACTATTTGATATATATACAATGTGTCTTGTATATGACAAAAATGGCTAAGCTAGTCTGTGCAGGAAAATACAAGCCCATCTACAAATCAGTGTATATTCGCATTTTCAAATCCAACATGGCATCCCTCTTAGAAGAAGGAGGTAACTCTATGAGCTCCTACCCAAGGGTATCAACACAAGCCAAGAGATCCACAACCATCTGTAAGGTGACACTATGCTCATCAATGAACGTGCTGATCTCTACAATGATACCAATAGTATGGAACCGCAATGCAGTGTTATCTGTAACAGCGGCATTTCTGGTAGATATAGCACCATCCCGCTCAATAATAGTGGCATCTCTAAATGACCTGGCCTCGTCCCACTCAGCAACAGCAGCGTCTCTATGAGCTAGAGCATCATCTCTCACAGCTAGAGCGGCATCTCTACCAGAAAGAGTTGTCAACATCAAGGCCCTAGTTTGATCTCTCTCAAATGTCATCAAATGCAGACTCTGCTTTAAATACTCTACCTAATGTGGAGTTACAGTAGCATCACTAGGAGAATCAACAAGAGTTGTTGTCAAACCAGCAAACAGCTCATCCTCAGTGGGAGAATTAGAGTCCTCCATGGGCTCCCCATTGTCAAAATCAACACCCGGCTCTGTGGATACAACCCCAACCGATGTAATCTCTGCCTCCATCCATGCAGAATACTCTGTGGAACAACCCAGATAGCTAATAGTAAACTCGGACCTCTCACGTAGGGCCCAACAGGCATAAACCTTGGATCTATCCTCTGCTGATAAAAGTCGAGAACCCAAACGCTGACCCAATGCCCCCCAAAAGCATGAACATCCTAAAACTGGTCGAACTGTGCCATCACAGTCAGTGGGTCATACGTGGCCATGTCCCTCAAACTAGCTAGAGGAAGATAATTCATGCCAGATGCATGAGTAATAAAGTTGTATGGAGAATTGAGCCCTGAACACAGCAAAATGTCAAATGGATCCTCGATCCCTGCCAAGAATACCAACCAAGAAGCATCGTTTGTACACTCTGCTAGCTAAAAGGAGTAAGACATGGCTATCTCATGCGAAAAGAAATACCCATGGCATCGCAAGGTACCAATCGGTCTCAGGTGTGACATTAACCACACATACAACAAGATCGAGCTGCTTATAAATACCCCTGCAGAATGGGTGTGGCAATACGTGGCCGACCTCAAGGTCTCTACCACAATCATCGGCAAAATGGTATGTCCCTCCCGGAGAGCCCGCACTTCCATAATCATGCCGATGTCTAAATGATCCATGTACAGTGGCATGTATAGATAAGCCACTACACACATCAAGAGTACGTCTACTCTAGTAACCCGCCACTCATCCTCCGACGTGGTGAAATCCCTGGAGTGCTGTGCATAATTGTCCAAGTAGCCAAATCTATCTATCAAAAAACACATGGACACTACATGCCCGGAGGTGATCTCATCCTAGGCTACTCTACGCCTCAAGCCAATGAGGGTCATAAACTATCGGCTCATATCCCCTGCAGCCATCCGAGTGCAAGACCTTTTCAGTGGCAAATAGTCAGTCATTCGTACTCTCTAAGGTAGGAGTCAACTCCTGGGTCTCAAACCTATACACCTGCCTATCCGGTACATAGTGCTCCAGCAAGCCCTCTACAAAGCTTAATGGAACCTGGAACATCAGGAGGGTCATAGAGTGTCGCAACAGCTGATCTATGGTCGCCCGATCTAGAGGTGACAAACTATTATGCCACGACCTAAAACAGGAGGCTACCAATACTGGTGGGGTGTGATCAATACGGCTAACTGTCGAGGAAGACATCTGTGTAGGCCGTGTCATAAGACCATCCAGGGGTCAATGCTAAACATCTCTGGACATACATATGTATAACATAATACATGCATGATGAATAGTAGATGGCAATATGATGTAGGGAATGGAAAACAGTATATATATAATCCTAAGTACATCATCATCTAATACATCACCTCTATATACAGCTGGAAAATATAGGGAAATGGGGCACAGTCGCCCAACAACTAACAGAGGCCTATCAAAAGATATAACGAGAATGGGGCAAAGCCACCCAGTATCTAACAGAGTCCTATCAAAAGATATAGCAAGTAATACATCTAAAGAAGTTAATAGTGTTGAGATCTACGTCATCCAACCTATCCATCTGTCGGGACAAGCTATCAATATGCGTCAAATAAGTAGGCTCTCAGATGCAGACAATCCAATCCGTTATCATCACGGATCCCAAAACTATATCCCTCATATATTATGTGGCGCGGGTCTGAGCTTCGATGGTATGAGGAGACCACCAACAGTAAAATGCCTCCTGAGTGAACGGTCCCTCTGACAAAGCAAAGCCACCAACTCCCATCAAAGGTATATCACTGATTGGCGACTGTGACACAGGCCTATAATGCCTGGCAGGAGGACAGATCAGTATACGGATGTCTCCTGTAATGCTCCTGATAGCATGCTCTCCTAAATAGAGCTCCCAGCCTCCATCTGTGAAGAGAGGAATCCAACGGGTGGACATCACATGCTCAACACCAGTCGGGAAACCACCCTTAAAGCCAACTGTCAAATGCTCCTAAGAATAAGGAACTCACGTAATGACATCGGTTATCAACAACTCCAAATGTAAGCTAGAATGGGTGAAACCCTCAACTACAAGAACCTCCGCCAACGTGGAGTGATGTCATCGTCGTCCTCATGGGTAGGTGTTAAAACCTAACACGCTAATGGGACGCAAACATGGAAGCCTCTCATAGGCCCAAAATTGCCAATATAAGAGCAAACATTTGGGGTCAGTCAACACTCTTAACCTATACATGGAAAATCAAAAGAGAAATATGCACCAGCAGAAACGGGTAAAATCCTAGCCATGCCTCTGTCAAGCCCTGGGAACGCATGCGCATTCCCCTGAGGAAATAGGCAAATGTATAAGAGCCCCAATCATATTCTCCAATGCGGTCCTCCTCTCGTGTAGCGCTAACTAAAGCGAATAACACGGTGGAAGAGTTATCCGCTATGAAACAACCCCGGAGGATAACTAGGAACAATCACCGAAGGATGTAATCCCTGACTCTCACATCATCGGGCATGGGCTCACTCAACACCCCACTTATAGCATCTACACTCAAAGGACCAGTACGGATTGTCCTACCTTTGAGCGCCTCAGCCGAGACTCCTAGCAAGGATCTGACGGTAGTCGGGGTAATGTTCGCCATTCAAGGCATTGGCTCCCCTGAAAACTCCATACCTGTGATAAATCGTTAATATATTGGCGTCATCATCACCTCGTAATCTCGCAAATGGAGAGACTGAGTCTGGTGAAACCAGCGCTCAGATAATGCCCTAAGGTAACCCTAGGGACAACGATGGGGGAGGATGGAAAAGAACGCCTCAAAGCCCCAAGTATGCATAATCTCTTGGTACTCTGGATGAAGAGTCTGGTACAGAGAGTGTATAATGAACCAGTTCTCTCGAGGCTATGTAAAGTAGGGAACTTACATCACAAAGGCAAATTAACATCAGAACCTTTGTTCCTCATTAATAAGAAAAAGGAAGATCAAACCCAGCTTTTACCTCGTTCGCATACAAGTAGACCGAGGGGTGACGACTCAAATCATTCAGAAGCTCTGGAATCATCACATTAATGCCTGGAAGATCCCTACAAGGAGTATGAGTAGCAGAAGCGGGATCCACAACTGGTACATCCTCCTCCTCATCCTCAACATCTAGTACCTCAACCCGGATTGGACGAATCACTGATTCCACCAACCAAGCGAAATTTGTCGAGTTCTTGCGAGGTCGAGAGGCACATCGAAGCTCTCCTTCTCACACACCAAGAAGTTCTACGGTGAGCCGCTCAATTTGATGCAGATCCATATATCTGGACACAAGTCTCCAAATCACCTCAGAAAGGGTGTGGTAAATTCTAACCTAGAGCTTTTTAAATGCATTTTATGACTATATGCATGCATGTGTTACTTTAACATACGACTACAATAGAGTTAAAAATGCATGTTCATTCAATGCCTAGGCTTATGGAAAAATTTTGCCAGAGTCTCCTTTGTAAAAAGGACTATCCACATGCACGTAGGCATGACTAGGTGGCCATTCAGTAGCACACCAACTCATAGTCATAAACATCCTATATGCATAAAAATGTTGGTAGCTTAATTACCAGGATTACTTTTCTTTACAACCTTTGCTCATTTATCCTCAAATAGGATAAGAAATAGCAGAAAAAGGTACCAATTTAAATGTTTCAAAAGTTAAAATTTTTCACATCATTACGTTCAGCATGGTTAAATACTAAAATTTACTATGTTGAATATTTTTTATCAAGTCATATGAGCATGCATATTCACTACTGTGTGTTTAGAAGCATTTCATGTGATAACTCATTTTTCAGCGGACAAAACTGGAAAAGAAGACATGCATACGTTACCAAGATAGTGCAGAATACTTGTACGATGACGGATTTTGCAGAAAGCAGCCTGAACTCAATAGATCTGAAGAAGAACTCTCAGATTCTCTGTGTGGCACAACTTGAAAATGACTTGTGAAAGGGAAATGCCAGCTCAAATAGACCCACGAATGGCCGCGGGTCTACCTGCGGCTATCGTAGGCCCACATGCGGCTGTCCCAGTTGGGTTTCACCCCCTCCGGCTTGATCCAATTTGAGTTGCAAAGGAGGTCCTACAAGCTAAAAAATCAAATAAGGAAAAAAGACATTACGCGATTAAGCGAGAAAGCCTGAAATCCTGATTTTCAAAGACCAAACTGTGGGTCTACACATCACTCATTGGAATTCACCCATACACAAGATTTACAAAGTCGATGATCACAACTATTGAAAATTAAATTAGCAATACCTTGTGAAGGTCCAATGTCATCAGTTTGGGGTCGTTATTCCAATCATAACCATACCTCTCATCAAAAACCTCTCCCCAGCGGAGACTTCATACAACATTATCTGTTGAAGCATATTTCAACGAGGTTCATGCAACCTTGACGTCATCAGTCGTTGGCAAGTAAATCTAGCTAAGCATCGGAGAAGGTCCGATGATATTTCAGTCATTGGCAGTTAAACCCAGCGAAGCATCGAAAGTGATCTGATGATCTTATTCGTTGAAGCACATTGCAACAAAGTTCAAGCAGCCTTGACATTCTCAGCCGTTGGCACGTAAATCCAGTGAATCATTGGAGATGCTCTGATGATATTTCAGTCGTTGGCAAGTAAATCCAGCGAAGCATCGGTGGTGGTCCGATGATGTTCATCCGTTGAAGGACATTTTAACGACGGTCAAGCTGCCTTGACATTCTCAGTCATTGGCACATAAATCCAGCAAAGCATCAGAGGTGGTCCAATGATATTTCAGCCATTGGCAAGTAAATCCAACGAAGCATCGGAGGTGGTCTGATAATGTTCAGACCGTTGAAGTACATTTCAGTGAAGGTCAAGAAGTCTTGACGTTATTAGCCGTTGGAAAGTAAATCCAGCGAGGCATCGGAGAAGGTCTGATGATATTAGCCATTAAAGGACATTTCAATGAAGGTCAAGCAGCCCTGACAACAAAAACTATTGGCAGTAACTCCAACAAAGCATAAGAAAGACCTAGCGATACAAACCAGGAAAAACCATCCTCATCGAGGAGGACCGATGATGGAATCTGTTATAAAAGTCTTCATCAGACAGAGCACAATTCCCCAAGAGTCTCTCGTACATGAGAAGCACATCTTCAGTGGAAAGTCTGTACCAAGGATTAAGGACTTTGGTGATAACCCCAATGTCAACATCCTAGAAGTTCCCGTGAGCTTTGGAGTAGACATCCAAGCAGTTCATCAGTATCATTAGTGATAGCTTTATTCCCCAACAGAAGCACTGGAGGTGGATAGTTGTCACATCAAGTTAGAAAACGGTCCAACAAACCACATTCATCATACATTTGCATCATGTTGTATTACATTTGCATCATGTTCATCTTGTCACATTTCAAGTGTCTAGTATTCTTTATCCTATCCATGCCATTGCTTTACATGAATATGATAAAGAGGGGCATCTATAGACACTTGAAATTTTGTATTCCTGTTACTAACCTTGCAGGAGGGCAAAATCATCTTCCAAAGATAACCCTGGAAATCAAATCAGCTCGATCCCACAGATAACCCCAGGATACTCAGTTTTTTATCTCGGAGACAACCCCGAGATACTCAGTTATAATCCCCGAGATAACCCCGGGAGTTTCAGTTCCAAATCTCGGAGATAACCCCAAAGGAAGCAGCTCCAGTTCCGGAGATAACCCCAGAATAGTCAGTTTCAACCTCGGAGCCAACCCTAAGATACTCAGTTCCAACCCCGGAGATAACCTTGGGAGGTCAAACACACCTCAGAGATAACCCTGAGGACATTCAGTACTCACAGCAGCCCAATCTCAGAGATAACCTTGAGCAATGACTGCTACATCAGCCCAGCCTAAAAATGTTATGACTAATAATTAAATTATCTGAAATAATATTTAAGCGTTTAAGTATAGTTTAAGGGAAAATAAACTCGATATTATCCGATAGGGCAATCGGGACATCGAAATAGTATCGAGATCAAACCAGACTGAAATAGTTTAACTTGATATCGGGTCTTATGTGTTTTGGTGATTGTTAGGAATATGTGCTAGTGTGTTTAAGATATATTATGAATGTAATTAATTGTAGTATATGTGATGATATTATTCTAATTGAGAGATCGATATTATCAATATTAAGTCTTTCAGATAAAGCTAAATTAGCTATGCGTAGCAGTAATCTACGGTGCAGGCAAGTTCTCGAGCTATACTTTTAATTAAGCAAGTCTCTAACTCAAACTTGAGTTTTTATTTCAGTGCATGCTCGTGTATAATCATTGTTGATTATACCACATTTATGAATTATTGATTCGCACGTTGTGCATGTTTCATATGTTTATCAGGTATGAAAGGTTGATCGCTTTCATTACCATTTGGTTCAGTTATATTTGTTTATGTTTATTATTGGCCATTCATCATTATTGTCTCGGTCATTCAGTTATGTAAATTGATTCATATTCTTTCACAATTATTATATTGTTGAAAGTTTGCCAGCTTATTATTCTTTTCCATCATGATATATCTTCATTTGAACTTAAACTTGTTGGGCAAACTTGTTGCTCACCCTTGTTATATCATGATAAAATTTCAGATTAAGACAAAACGTCGGACATAGGCAAAAGAAAAGACAAATTCCAGAATTGGATTTGGGTGTAGGTTAAAATTGTAATAGTTTTGAATATAAAAGACATTGTAAGTCCCTTAGGATATGAATGTGTGTATTAAGTTAAGGTTACCGACCTTGGGGATTATGTGTAAAGGTATTTGTATAAACAAATTATATTTATATCTTTCGCAATAGTTATAGAATTGATGTACCAGGTTCATGGTGATTAGTACCCAGAATTTGGGACGCTACATACATGCAATCCGAGAATGGTTGAGTCTGACGAATGCTTGTCAAATGCAAAGTTTTCATGGGCTCGCAAGTTTCTACCGACACTTTGTAAGAAATTTCAGTGAAATTATAATACCATTAATTGAGGCTATCAAGAAAAGTGTGGGCTTTAAGTGGGTGATGAAAAGGAAAACGCATTTAGATTTATTAAAGATAAAATGACTAATGCGCCTTTGCTTGTTTTACCTAACTTTGCTAAAACTTTTGAGATTGAGTGTGATACTTTAGGATTGAGAATAGGGGTTGTTTTGATGCAGGAAGGAAAACTAGTGGCATACTTTAGCAAAAAGTTGAGAGGGGCAGCTTTGAACTATCCTACTTATGACAAGGAGATGTACACGTTGGTTAGGGCGTTGGAGACGTAGCAACACTAACTTTGGCCTAAGGAGTTTGTGATCCATATCGGTCATGAGTAATTGAAATATTTGAAAGGACACAAGCTGAATATGAGGCATGCACGATGGATGAAATTTATCAAGACATTTCCATATGTCATTCGATACAAACAAGGTAAGGAAAATGTCATTACAGATGCTTTCTCTCGAAGGTATGTGTTATTAAATACGCTTGATATAAATTACAATGAATCAAAGAATTATATGTTAATGACCAAGATTTTGGCGAAGAGTTTAAAACTTGTGAAAAGAATATTGTAGGTAAATACTTTAAAATTGATGAATTTTTGTTTCGTGATAATAAATTGTGTATACCTGCAAGTTCTTTACGTGAGTTGTTGGTTAGGGAATCATATGGGGATGGTTTGAAGGGACACTTTGGTGTTGATAAAACTTTAGCCATTTTGAAAAAACATTTTTATTGGCCTTATATGAAATGAGATGTCGAGCAAATTTGTGATAGATGCATTACCTCTAATCAAGCTACATCTCGTGTTCAACCCCATTGACTTTATACACCGTTGCCTATACCTGTTGAACCTTGGATTGATTTATCAATGGATTTTTTGTTAGGTTTACCTAGGTCTAAACATGGTAATGATTCTATATTTTTGATTGTGGATAGATTTTCAAAGATGGCACATTGTATTCCATGTCACAAAACTGATGATGCACCCCATATAGCTGACTTATTCTTTAGAGAAATTGTACATTTACATGGTATGCCTAGGACGATTATTTCTGATCGAGATGCTAAGTTCTTAAGCTATTTTTAAAAGACTTTGTGGTGCAAATTGGGAACTAAACTGTTATTTTCTACTACTTGTCAGCCACAAACTTATGGCCAAACTAAAGTAGTAAATAGAACTTTGTCTGCTTTGGTTATCATTAAAAAGAATATCAGTTATTGGGAAGAATGTTTACCGCATGTTGAGTTTGCTTATAATCGTTCAGTTCATTCTGCTAATAAATTTTTACCATTTGAATTGTTTATGGTTCTAATCCTTTAACTCCATTTGATTTATCGCCATTACCTGCTTCTGAATTTACTAATATGGATGGAAAGAAAAAGTATGAATTTGTTAGCAAATACATGAGAAGGAGAGACTCAACACTGAAAGGAAGACGAAACAATATGTTAAGCAAACCAATAAGGGTCAAAGTCAAATCATATTTGAACCAGCAGATTGGGTGTGGTTGCATACATGGAAAAAGCATTTTCCAGCTCAAAGACGTTCGAAATTGCTTCCGAGGGGAGATGCTCCATTTCAAGTTTTAAAGTGCATTAATGACAATGTCTACAATCAAGATTTACTAGGTGAGTATACTGTTAGTGCAACTGTCAATGTTTCTGATCTAAGTCCATTTGATGTATGTGATAATTTGAGGGAAAATCTTTTTTAAGAGGAGAGGAATAATGAGGACATGCCTAGTTTGGATTCAAATAGAGTTCATGGATCGGATCCGGTGTAGGTGCCCGTTGGACCCGTGACGAGAGGTCGAGCTATACACTTCAAGGATGGACTTATGGGTTTAGTTCAAGCAAATTGGATCGAGAATAACGTGAAAACTTGGTCCAAAGAGATTTAAATTGTGCCCAAGATCATAAACATGGTCCAAGGTTGCTTTCCAGGTCAATTCGATACAAGTCAGGAGGTTAAAAGAAGTCAGACTAAATTCATGGAATTACATGCGTGAATTCACCTCTGATAAACTCGCTTCAAACAAAATCTAAAATCGCTTCAAACAAATTGCTCTCTCTGCTGAATTTGCCCCGGTGAATTCTCTAGGGCAAAAAATTCTCCCTAGCGAATTGGGCCAGATTTGGTTAGCGCGCTTTTAGAGGCACGCGTTTTGACAGATTTTGGGGGTGGATTTGTTTCCTAAACTCAATATTTCCAGTTTATTGTTAGATTTCTATTGTAACTAGGATAATTTATATTATATTTTGGTTCTAAATTGATTGTAATTCCTTATTAGGATTTTAGGGTTTCAATTATTATTATAAAAGGCTTATTGATGTAATTCATAACAACATTAAATAATATTCAGATTTTATCATACTTGTGAAATTATTCTCTACTTTTGGTTCTTTGAAGAATTCCTAAGTTATTTTCTTAGTTTTTCTTTGAAATTCAATTTTAGTTATCATATAACAATTCATAGTTGTGTGTGACGTCTTCTACCGTATCAATTTTCAATTGTACTGAGATTACTGCTTCAATATAAGTGAGGGATCAAGGTGTCGTTGGTGTCCATTCAACACATAATTCCTTACGCGAGCAATTTTACAGAGATTACCGTCTACATATAGATGAGAGGTTAAGGTGTTGCAAGCAATTCATCCTACAACTTTGCTAGAAATGATCCGGGCGACGACCACCTCACGCAAGCGTGTTATGGAGTCCATCAATCTCCATTTGTGTAAAAAGCAAAAACACTTAATGATAAACACCACGGGACCTTTACCATGGAATTGGATGATGCAAAGGTCCAGTTTAACATATATGAGGCTAAGAGATATCTTGGTAGTGTTAATTCTATTTTTTTTTCTATTGATGTTATTGACTATTCAGTTCAAAAATCTTTTAATAGAATAAAAATACAAAAGGAGTCTTTGGGGGCTGCAATGGAGTAGAAGATCTGAAGGATGCTCCTAATTTGGAATTGAAACTGTTACCAGCTCACGTGAAGTACATAAGTCCAATTACATAGATTGAGAGGAATGAAATCTAGCCAATGACAATAAATAAAGGCAGTTTTTTGGGAGACAATCCAAGATCTCAGATGTGACTTTCTATCCCTTTTCCTTTTACTTTTTACTTTTTAGTTACATTTTATTTAGTTACTTCATCTTTACATGATTGTCTTACATTGGGGACAATGTAAGGTTTGAGTGTGGGGGGAGAGGTTTAGGTTTATTTAGGTTATGCTCTAATTTTAATAATCTAATCTAACTTGAGTTTGTGGAAAAATTGAACAAAATTAAAAAAAAATTAAAAAATTGTTGTGATTTAATGATTTTATTTGACTAAATTTTTAAGGGTTAAGATCATAGATTGAAAATTAATGCTAAATTTCAGAGTCTATTTGTTGCTTAATTGATTGATGAATGATGAGAACTAAATCATGATCCATAGTAACTGATTTGAATTGAGTTAGTGTTTCATGAATATTTGAGTAAGAGAAATATGCTTATTTGACTGAGTTATTTGTGGAGTTGTCTATGTGCACTAATTACATGATTTGGAATTGTTTAACTGTTATCTCAGTTTGCAGAACCATATAAGAAGAAGAATGAAAAAAATTTAGAAAAAAAAATAATACTCCCTCCGTCCCATGATAAAAGTCCTCATTACTATTTTGGATAGTCCCATGTTAAATGTCTACTTTCTTTTAATAACCAAACTTTAATACATTTTTTTCTATTATACCCGTAACATTAAATATCTCATACTTTTCTTATTCTAATTCTCTCTCCATAATTAATGACATTATTATGGGCAATTGTGTCATTTCATTCCTCTTCTTAATATGCGTGAAAAGTCCACCAGGACTTTTATCTTGGGACGGACGGAGTATTAATTGTTGCAATATCCATTGTAGAAAATAACTAGGTATTCAAGCCTCAGGAAGCATATATATTCACGTTGAAAAGTGAGATGGATAACAACAGCTTGACTAGTCTAATTTTGTGTCCTTGAATTGTTACTTGAGTTAGTAAGCCCTTAGGGGTGTCTCTACACCTAGTGCCCTAAAGCCAACTGGTTTGGGAGTCATTGGTTCAAAGCTCGCTACATGGGTAACTTTAAAAAGCCTAAGGAGATAAGACATTTCACATGTCAAGAAGAGGAAAGAAAGTGAGATGGAGCATAAAATGTACACGCTTGAAAAAATTAGAATTTGAGGGTTCTGGTGAAAAGGAAAAAAATGAATAGCAAAGAAAATATGTTTTGAGTCAGTGTGCACAGTTTTTGTTCCATGATAATTAAGTTTAGTATGTATATGTGGATCATAGGAAAGATACTTATGTGGATACAGTTTGATTTAGAGATGTTCAATGGTGAAAGATGTGGTTGTTGTTATACATTAATTGATGAGGTGCTGGTCAGATATTTATTAGTTAGTGTTGACACTCATGATTTAAAACTTGAAACCTTTTAAAAGGTAGTTAAATAGAATTCAGTTGAACATTAATATGAACTTTGTTTTTTATTTACATAAGGACGTGTAAAGGCTAAGTGTGGGGGAATTCGATGAGTGCATAATATTTATTGATTATGATTCCTTTATGTTTAGTTTTATTACATGTTTTGTGTGTATATGAGCTTATTAAGGTGTTTAATGATTTCAAGAGGAATTGGAGCTGAAATGAGGAAAGATGGAGAAAATCCAAACAACTTGTTGAGCTCGCCCTGACGAGCTCGTGAGAGCCAAAGTCCTCGCCCCAATGAGTTCATCTCTGCCCAGTTAACCCCAGCGCGGTCTGACCTTACCCCAGCTATTTTATCTCTGCTAAACTCGCCCCGCTGAGCTCAATAGGCATACTGAACTCACCCTAGTGAGTTCATCGGGATTTTGAGAATTAAAAATTTCTTCAGGCCATGAATCTTATGGAATTCTACTTGGATTTGGATTTTTATTTCTTATAGACTTGGGAATTTATTCTAGCATATAAATACATGTTATTAGTCAGACATGGGGGGAGGATCTTCATGCAATTCTTAGCCTGGTTTTGGGAGGCAAGATGGAAGACGTGTCAAGCTAAGTTCTTTATATTCAGTTATAAAGGGATGTGGAACCATATTTATAGTTAATGGTTAATTGAGTTTCATTATTGATTCCTTCGTGCATGAAATTTATTCTAATAATTTGTTTCAACTACTTATATGTTATTCAATTTACTAATTTAGGTTATTCATGATTAAGTTGGTTCGCTAATATCATTTGCTAGATTATGATATAATATTAAACAAACAATATTATATCTGATCACAGGTTGTAATTAGTAATACATGATTGTGGACAAGCTTTTAATGTATTGTTATGATTATCAGAAGACAAGTTAAATAATCTCTGATAGTGTGATTGTTGCTTAGAATAACCTAATTCTCTAATTCTTAATGCTTTTGTTATATTAAATCTTGATTGATAGTTCAGGTTTATATAATAGTTAGGGTCTAGTGGGGGCAATTGTCACATTAGATTTAAAACCTAAGGAGAATTTCGGATAATTGAGTGATTATGGTTATCTAGGGTTGTTAATTTCATTAAAGGAAGAGATAATGTTAACTTGATTACACTATTGTTGTAAATTAGTGAAACTAAACTAAAAAACTATAGCTTTAACATATCTAGTTATCTTTATTAAATTCTGTTTTCTTTGGTTAATTATAATTTATTCAAAAACCCCCCAATCTTTTCTTTCTATTTATATTTAGGAATAATAGAATAAATATAAAATAATATCATTCTCTATGGGATCGATCCTTACTTGCTACTGTGTTTATTGTTTAACTTCATAGAGTAACAGTGAGGTTTAATTTTGGAGTGCTAAACGACAGCTCCCATTGTAATTTATTTTGATCATATTTCTCTCAGGTACTACTGACCAAGAAGGAATCCAAACCTAGAATCATTAGGTGGATCCTACTGCTACAGGAGTTTAACTTAGAGATTAAGGAAGAGAAAGGAGCAGACAACCTGGTAGCAGACCATTTGAGTAGATTGATTAGGGAATTCTTTCCCAAATGAGTAATTGCTTTCTGTTGATAAGACTTTACCATGGTATGCTCAGATTGTTAATTACTTAGCTAGTAATTTTGTGCCTAAAGAATATTCTAGAATGCAAAAAGATAAACTTAAGTTAGATGTTAAACACTATGTATGGTATAACCCACAACTATGAAAATTTTATAGTGATCAAGTAGTTAGAATGTGTGTACCCAATAGTGAATTCCATTATATTCTATTTTTTTGTTATTTATATGCTTGTGAGGTCATTTTGGACCTAAAAGAACTTCTCACAAAGTTTTAGAATGTGGTTTTTATTAGCCTACTATCTTTAAATATTCTTATTTTTTTGTAAGCCATGTGAAAACTGACAAAAGACAGGGAACATTTCACACATGAATCAACTGCCATAAACCCCCGTCTTAGTTGTTGAAATCTTTAATGTCTGGAGCATTGATTTTATGAGACCATTTCCTTCATCCTTTGGTAATATTTATATATTTTTGGTTGTAGACTATGTCTCTAAATGGGTTGAAACTAAGGCTACAAGGACTGATGATTCTAAAATTATTGCAAATTTGTTCAGTCTAACATTTTTGTCAGGTTTGGAACTCCAATGGATATTATTAGTGATACAGGAACCCATTTTTGAAATAGGGTGCTGGCAGCACTGTTTAAGAAATACAATGTGATGCATAGGGTTTCCTGATTATACCATCCCCAAAGTAATGGCCAGGTTGAGGTATCCAACCGAGAGATTAAATCTATTTTAGAGAAAGTAGTGAAGCCTAACAGGAAGGATTGGAGTTTGAGGTTGTCAGATGCACTATAGGCCTATAGAATAGCTTATAAGACCCATATTGGTATGTCACCATATAGGATAGTGTTTAGGAAACCATATCACTTACCTATAGAAGTGGAGCACAGAGCTTTCTGGGCAATTAAGCAATGAAACGTGAGCTTAGATCAAGCTAGAGATCAGAGGAAGCTACAGTTACAGGAGTTAGAAGAATTGAGGAATGAGGCCTATGAAATTTCTAAGATTTAAAAGGAGAATAATAAAGCCTTTCATGACAAGTAGATTTTGAGGAAGACCTTTGTTGTGGGACAGAAAGTTCTCTTCTACCACTCAAGGCTTAAGTTATTTCCAAATAAATTACGTTCTAGATGGGTTGGACCCTTTGTTATTACTAATATTTTTCATCATGATGTAGTAAAATTCAGAGTCCAAGAACAGGAAAGATATTTAAAGTGAATGGCCATAAACTCAAGCCATTCTATGAGGGCTATCAAGTGAAGGATGTTGAGTTGTTTGATTTGGTGGATCAGGTTTATGTAGATTAAGAGATGAAGGATGTCGAGCATAAGGCATTAAACAAATGTGTTGCTTGGGAGGCAACCCGAGATCTCTGATTTGATTTTTTATCCTCTTTACTTTTTACTTTGTAGTTGCATGTTAGTTAGTTAGTTAGTTAGTTAGTTACTTTCTTCTTTGCACGATTATCTTACATTGGGGACAATGTAAGGTTTGAGTGTGGGGGAGGGGTTTATTAGTTATTTTAGTTTGTGCTTATATTATGCTGATACATTGGCTATGTGTGTTTAATTGAGAAAATTTTTCAAGATTTTAAATCTACGATTGTTACCCTACGATCGTAGTGTTCTGCTAAATTTTTGAAGTATGAATTCGTAGAATGAAATTAATGCTTATTTTCATAATCTGATTGATGCTTAATTGATTGATGAATAATGATAGCTAAGTCAGGATCCATATTAACTGATTTAGATTGCATTTATGGGACATGAGTACTTGAATATGTGATATAAGCTTATTTGTCTTAGTTGTCTATAGAGTTGACTATATGCACTGATTTCATGATTTAGAACTATTTAACTGCTTATTTTGTTTGCAGAACCATATGTGAAAATTTTGGAGGAGTTGGAAAGAAAAAAATGAATAGTTGAAAAGAAAATTGAAAGAAAAAAAAATAGAAAGTGCAAAAACATGTGGTGGGTAGAGAAATAGCGTAAAACGCACTCACCTATAAACACATACAGCAATAAGGAGCGTAAAACGTACTCATTGGAAAATAAATAAGTGAGATAGAGCTTAAAATGCACTCACTTGTAAGAAAAAAAGAATGTGGAAGGTGAAATGGAGCATAAAATGCATTCACTTGGAAACGAAGAGAAACTGAAGATTTTGTTGGTGGAGAAAAAATGAAAGCAGAGAAAATGTGTTCTAAGTTTTGAGTTAGTGTGCACAATTGTTGTTCCATGTTAACTGAATTGAGTATGTATGTGGATCATAGGAAATATATTTGTGTGAATACATTTTTGATTAATATAAGTTCAATAAAGAATAATGAGGTTAATTTTATGAGTTGATTGATGAGGTGCTAATCAAATATCTATCAAGTAGTGTTAATACTCATGATTTGAGTTTGAAACCTTTGACAATTTAGATGAATGAAGTTTTGATAAATCATAAGTATGATGTGTGTTTTTGTTTACACGAGGACATATAAAAGCTTAAGTGTGGGGGAATTTGATAGGTGTAAAATGTTTGATGATTTTGATTCCTTCGTGTTTAGTTTTAATGCATATTTTTGTGTAAATGAACTTGTTAAGGTGTTTATGGATCTTAAGAAGAATTTGGTATGATTATGCAAATATGAAGTTTAATGCCAGTTTTGCATGAGTACTCTACGATCGCTGAGTGAGCACTATACGTTCGTAGTGTTGGGTTTGTAGTGTGAAAGCTCTACGATTAGTAAATTAGCAACTCTATCATCGCAGAAGGGCTTGCGCAAAGTCACTCGACGATTTCTAGTTGTTCTCTACGATGGCTGAGATTCACTCTATGACTAGACCTTCTGTTCAACGATTTGCGAGCTCTGCGACACAGTACTCTACGAATGGCTATTCTACTCTATGTTTTCAGCTCAGTGACTAAGTCACTCTACGACCATTCGGTGTAAGTTTACTCTATAATTCTGAGAGAAGACTTTTACTCTACGATCTGAACCTATACTCTATGTTTAAATGTTGACTTTTGGATTCCAAGTCAAAGTCGGATCTGAGATGCTGGAGCTTCAGAATATAATTCATAACATGATTTGAAGATGGGGGCTATTTATCAAAAAGGAAGTTGAAGCTGGCTATGGGAAGCAGAATCTGATAAGGAATCTAAGTTAGGATTGGATATGGAAACTGAGTGTGAGTTGAATCCGAATTGAAAAAAGAAACGAAAGAAGACTCTACTTTGGAAACTAAATTCTAATTTAACAAGGAAGTTACTTTGATCAGGATTTCAAAGATCGATAAGGAGATTGAAACTACCATATTTGCAGCTGAAGAATTCCGAAGTAGACTAGGATTAGAATTCTTTCAGGGTTTCAAGATTGTATATATAAATACCTTCACTTGTAAACACACAAATAATCATTACATACATTACATCCTCGACATCATACATAGAATTCACACACATCAATATGCCAGGCTAGTTTCTTTTATTCAGTTTGAAGGGGATGTTAAACCTTATTAACAATTAATGGTTTGATTGAGTATACATTATTTATTCCTTCTTATATGAAATTCATTCTTGATAATCTGTTTTAATTGATTGAATATTATTTGGTTTAACTGATTTGGTTTCTGCAGGATTAAATTGGTTAGCTAATAATATTTGCTAGATTAAGGAAAAGTATTACGTGTAATTGATATTATTCATAGTCACGGGTATCAGTTAGTGATACATGATTGTGGACAAGCTTTTGAGTATTGCTATGGTTATCAGAAGACAGGTTAAAAAATCTGAGCTTATGTGTTTATTTCTTGGAATAGTCTAATTCCTTAGTTCTTAATGTTGTTGTTATATTAAATCTAGAGAGCTTATTCTAGGTTGTATAATGGTTAGAATCTTGTGAAGAACTTGTTTCATTAAGTGATAATCTAAGAGGAATTTCAGGTAACAGAGCGTGTTGTTATCTAGGACCATTAGTTTCATTGAAGGATAAATATTATTATGATTCATTAATTTATTTTCTGTGAACATGGGATACTGAATTGGAAAAACTGAAGTTGTTAATTTATTGGTTAATCTTATTACTTTAATTTTGTTATGTTAAATTAGTTAATTGATTTCAAAAACCCCCCAACTTTTATTAGTTACAAACTTTAGGATACATCTGAATAACATTATTCTCTATGGGATCGACCTTTGCTACTGTTATACTGAGTTTAGTTTTGAGTTCATAGAGTAAAAGTAAGGTTTTATTTTTCGAGTGTAAACGACAGCTACCAATATACTATCTTACATGTAACTCTAACAAATCACATACCAAATAATTAAACAAAAATAAGGAAACCTCCCCCCAAACATAAACTAAACATTGTCCTCAAGGTCAAAAAAATATAATAAGTAAGAAAATCGGCTGATTGGCCACGTCATCGTCCTCGTCGTCCACTAAGTCTAAAATGTAATCCATTTTGTTCGATACTTTGTACCTGAAAACAATTAAAACAAATAATTAAAATGAAACTAACTATAGCCTACAAGATTAAATCATAAAAATTGAAAATTAAACTTGGGTTGCCTCCCAATAAGCGTTTGGTTTATAGTCGTCAACCCGACTTCTTCATATCCTTATCCAATTCCCCTTCGAAAATTGACGAACTCGTCCGACAGGTGCACTTTTACATTTATAGGCTCCACTTTCTTCCAATCAAACAGTTGATTGACATGTTCACTCCACCAAGGTTTCCAATTTATGTTGTCGACGAAAAATTGATTGCCAATTGTGCATGGAATTATAAATCTACCCGGATCCTTGAGCTTTGGTGGAAAAAGTACATGGGGTACTATCGAAATCGGCTTATTGACATCAGAACTCAAGTTAAGATCTAATATTGCCTTATTTTCTTGGTCCCAACTCATTATCTTTTCCTCTTCAACATCCAAATCAAATGGCTCGGGTACTCCATCAGTGTCGGAAACCACGTCACTTGGAAACATCTTTCAGACAATTGTTGATGGTGTTAACTAGTTGTCCCACTGAGTTCTCGAGATTCTGAATCTGCACTTCTTGACTATTCATCCGCTCCTCATTCAAAGTTATGCACTTGAACATAAGTTCTTCAAAGTTTGACTTCATTTCCTCATGAGGAGGAGTTGGCGTTTGGAATCTAATATATTGAACCGCCTCAAAATTGATGGTACATTAATGACTCGGATGGTTTCCTGCACATACTTCACAAATCACTACTACACCTTAAATAGGTTGCACCCCTAAAGCATCAATCTTCTTAAAGTGTCTCCATATGTGCAGCTAATTTTTTGAGTCCAAAATCCCTGCCTCCCTTGGCTGAGTCCTACTCATATAAGGTCACTGGTAATTATAGACAACCATGGTTTCTTATTCCTGCAAAAAGAAAAATTAAAACGGAAAAAATACATTTAAATTAAGATCAAATCGATTGAAATTAATATTGGAAAAAATTATTAGTAATATTCCCTGGTAACGACGCCAAAAACTTATTTGTCCAATATAGTATTGGCAATTTCACACGCAAGTATACGTGATCAACAAGTAATATAGAGTAAGTAGAGTGTCGATCCCACGAGGAATATGCTAATAATATTTATCACCCAGAAAACAGACGGAATTCGAGGATTCCTCCTCGGGGCAAATACTTTTATGCATACCTCTTCTAGTTGAATGCAAACTTTATATCAACTCAATCTTATTTAAACAATTGAATAAAGTTTATGAAATAAAATTAATTAATTAAAGTAAAAACTAACAAGGATTAATATCATATTTAAATAGTTAAGATTATAATTTCTCACAATGCTTCATCTAATTCTCTTTACTTTCTTTTTAATTAATCAATCATATTAAATCACTAACTGAGAATTCATAATTATTTACTTAACCTCTTTAGATGGTCATATAAAAATATCATGTCTAATCAAATCACTATATTCTTACGCAAAATAACATAGAACATAATTCATTAAGATCAAATTCTCATAAAAGTTAAATGCAGTATATAAGTATATTCCTATCATGTATATAAAGCATGTTATTCAATCCATAGAATAAATAAGAACATATGTTATCATACTCAAATCTAACCCTAGAATCCATCGTCTAATTTCATCTAGGTTATATCACAATAATTGTTAGCTAGACAATTATCAATAAGCACAAAAATATGATAAATGACTCATATATGATCTGTAACAAATGAGAATTTTGTGTTAATTAAAAATATTTATCGAATTAAATAAATATTTTAGTTAGTTTATTTAATAAATAAATAATTAATTAATGGAATTTATTATGAGATGATTTATTTAAGTGTGACAATGTAAATTAAATTATGTTGAAATATTTTATAACTTGATGTTTTAATTTAATTAGATTATTAAATTAAAACATCTAATTAAATTAAAACATAAATGACTTGTTGAGTAATTACAATATTGTGAAAGGTGATGTTCTAATTTAATTTAATAATTAAATTAGATAATTAATAATTTGTTGAACAAAAGTATAGTTATAATGGTTAAATGGAAATTGTAATTTTGCTAGTAAGATTTAATTGGTTTATTAATGAATTAATATTAAGAATTAAATTAATTTAATTTGTGTAATGGGTGTGACATTGTATACCATATAATAAGAAGAAAATAAAAATAAATTAAAAGGGATTCTTTAAGAACTAACCAAACAAGTCCCTTTGGAATGTGACAACTGCTGAGACCATGTTCTCTTAACTGATAACCATACTGAGCAGTTTACATAGAGGTTATATCAATTTATTTTCACGTAATGTTCATATGTCTAAAGAACTGAGCTTGAGAGAGATCCTTGGAGAGAAATTGAGAAGAGAAGAGAATTTCTCTATGGATTTCAGAAGGTGATGAGTGCATATTATTCATTTATTTTGATTCCTTTATGTTTAGTTTTATTGCATGTTTCATGTGTATATGAGCTTATTAAGGTGGTTAATGATTTCAGGAAGAATTAGAGCTGAAATGAGAAAAAAGGGAAGAACGCACGGTTTTGAATGCTAAGATGGATTCATGATCTCGGCTTGGGACTTAGATTTTATTGTAGAGCTCTTCCTTAGCTTTTTGGAAAATCTTGAATCGTCCGAATCGGAGTTCATATGAAAAAGTTATGATTTTATTACCAGACAGACGTTGAACCTCAAAGTTTGGAAGTTGCAATTTACATAACAGTCACTTGGAGCCCAATTTTGACCTTGATGCATCTAGAATCTGTATATTCTCAAAGAATAAAAGTTGTAAATCTCGTCAAGAGCTTCGATTTGAAAGGTATCAGGCCCCGTAACTCCTCCAGGATCAAAAATTATAGTTCTTTTACCAAAGGACATCGTAGCAGAAAATGAAAATTTGCCTCAGCAAATTTGAGCGGGAAATCTTGGATTTTTGTAAAGTTTCTAAATGCATATTTTGGCAGACTTCTACATGAAATTGGATTGATATTTCTATTAGATTTAGGATATCTTTAGACTAGGATTTATTCCAAAATTAGATTCTATTTCTTTATGGAAACTAGTTATGTTTTGTAATTCCTTTTAGGATTTGGATTTCTAATTCCCATAGGATTTAGGACTTTGTCTAGCACTATAAATAGAGGATGATAGTCTAGGTTTTATCCATTCAATTATCAACTATCATCTATTGGAGTGCAGACTTAAGAGTATGTCAGGCTAGTTCTTTTCATTCAGTTCTAAAGGGAGGTGGAACCTTGTTACAAGTAATTGATTAATTGAGTATCATTATTTATTCCTTTTTGTGTGAAATTTCTTCTGATAATCTGTTTTCATTGATTGCATGCTAATTGATCTAATTAATTTGATATGGCCAATTGAATTAGTTTGATCATTATCATATGATAGATTAAGATTAATATTACGTGTAATTGATATTTATCTTCATCATAAGTAGCAACTTGGTAATACTAATTGTGGACAAGCTTTTGTATATTGCTAAGATTATCAAAAAACAAGTTAAACAAATCGAGCTTATGTGTTTGTTGCTTAGATTAGCCTAATTCTCTATTTCTTAATGTTTCTGTCATATTAAATCTAGAGAGCTTATTCTAGGTTATATAACAGTTGAATCTGGTGAAGAGCTTATTTCATACACTGAAAATCTAAGGAGAATTCTGGATAGCAGAGCTTATTGTTATCTAGGGCTAATAATTTCATTGAAAGAAAAATAATAATAACTTGATTAATTGATTGTTGTACTTGATGAAATTGAACTGCAGAACTGAAGTTTTTACATATTTGGTTAACTTCGTCATTAATTCTTGTTCTCTTTGTTTCAAAACAATTTTCAAAAAAACTCCATCTTTATTTTCTATCAAAATAGTAGAAGAATTCTAAAACGAACTTACTCTATGTGGGATCGATCATTGTTTACTACTGTGCTAATTATTTTAATTTGAGAAGTGAAAGTGAGGTTAATTTCGGAGTGTCAACGACAACTCCCAAATTTTGGCGTCGTTGTCGAGGAGTAATTTAGCGTTTTATTTTTATTCTATTATTTGCTTTGTTTTTGTTTATGACTCGATCTTCTCAGGCTACTACATTAGATTTTAACTCAAAGATTGAGAAAACTACAAGGAGACTAAGGAAGCAAAATCAGAAAACTCAACAGTCTACTGCAGATTTGGCGGAGGCTTCTACATCATCACCGGACCTCAACATAGCTTTGGGGCTACTTCCAACGAATCATCCACTAAATCTGATAAGGAAGAAGAGATGGTGCTTCAAAATAACAACAGAACTCTCAGGGAGTTGGCAACTTCTAATTTAAATCACTAACCTTTGTGCATTAAATATCCTAATTTAGATGTTGCATTTGAACTTAAATCCGAACTAATCCATTTACTGCCTACTTTTTGTGGCCTTATAGGTGAGGACCCCTACAAATATTTGAAGGAATTCCATGTGGTATGCTACACCATGAGACCACATAGAATCATAGAAGAGCAAATTAAGCTTAGAGCCTTTCCCTTCTCACTAGCAGATCTAGCAAAGGATCGGCTATACTACTTGCCCTCGGGTTCGATACAATCTTAGGATGACATAAAACAATTGTTCCTAGAGAAATACTTCCCAGCCTTGAGAGTAGCTAACATAAGGAAGGAGATTTGTGGGATAGGCAATTCAGTGGGGAGACACTATACGAGTATTTAGAAAGATTCAAAAAGCTTTGTTCCAGCTGTCCACCACATCAAATAGATGAACAACACCTGATCCAATATTTCTACGAAGGGTTGGTACCGATGGATAGAAGCATAATCGATGCAGCTAGTAGAGGAGCACTAGTTGACAAGACACCAGAGGCTATAAGGAATTTAATTGCAAATATGGCAGTAAACTCGCAACAATATGACACTAGAACAAATCATGCACCAGTAAGGGTAAGCGAGGTAAGCACTTGTGATTATAGTCAACAAATTTCTGAATTAACTGCTATAGTTAGACAATTAGCTATAGGTCAACTGCCAATTGCAAAGGTTTATGGAATTTGTCTACAGCTCAATCACAATACAGATGAATGCCCAACATTACAAGATGATGAGATTGTGCAACAAGCCAATGCCATGGGAAACTACCAATCACCACAAAAGAATTATGATCCCTATTCAAACGCATACAATCCAGGCTGGAGAGATCATCCGAACCTTAGTTATGGAGGAAATAAGCCACCAACACAAGGAATGTTCCCGCCCAGATAACAAGGGTTTCCACCTGCCCAACCTCAGTATCAACCAAGACAAGCAGCTCCTGCAAATATTGGACAGTCCATGGAAGAGATGTTTAAGGCATTCATAGGGAAATCACAACAATTCATGGCTCAAACACAACAATTCATGAATCAAACACAGAAGACAAAAGCTTCGGTTCAAGATTTAAGGAACCAAGTGGGACAACTGGCTACAACTGTAGGGATACTGGAATCCAAAGGTTCAGGAAAATTGCCTTCTTGAACAGTGGTCAATCCAAGGGAGAATGTCAGTGATATAACTTTGCGGAGTGGAATCAAATGGATACACCATCGACCACCGTTGAGTTTGAAAAGGAAGCAACTAAAGAGGAAACTAAAAAATCTAAGGTACAATCTAACTCTCATTTTCAGCTTAAAAACATTCCTCTACCCTTTCCACCTGGAAATTCTAAAACTCCAAAGAAAGATGAACAAGAAAAAGAAATTCTTGAAACTTTTAGAAAAGTAGAAGTGAACATCCCTCTCCTTGATGCAATTAAACAAGTGCCACGGTTGCAAAGTTTTTGAAAGAATTGTGCACTAATAAAAGAAAATCACAAAATAATGAAAAAGTCACAGTCGGGGAAAATGTATTGTTATTCTTCAAAGAAAAATGCCTTCTAAATGTAAAGATCTAGGAATGTTTACAATCTCGTGCAAAATAGGAAACACCAGATTTGAAAAAGCCATGCTAGATTTATGAGCTTTAATTAATGTTTACCTTTATTTATTTATGCTTCCTTAAATTTAGGTTCTTTGAAAAATACTGGTGTGATTATTCAATTGGCTGATCGTACTAACACTTACCCCCGAGGGGTAATTGAAGATGTCTTAGTGTAGGTGAATGAAATAACCTTTCCTAAATATTTTTACATTGTGGACATGAAGGATGATACATCACCAAACCCTTCCCACATCTTGTTAGGAAGACCATTCCTAAAAATAGCAAGAACTATGATTGATGTGCACAATGAGACCTTGATAATGGAATTTGATGGGGAAAAGATTTAGTTTAATATTTGTGAAGCCATGAGATATCCTAGTGATGTGAATCATGTTTTTGAGATTGATGTGATTGACTCCTTAGTGCAGGAAACTTTTGAACATTTGCATAAGGTCAACTTGGAGGTTGCTCTCACCAATAGTTTGGACATGGAAATGGAAGACAAGATAGAATGGCATCGGGAATTAAAGGAAACTGTGGTTGCCTTACACTCGTTACCAAAATATTCAGATAAGTATCGGATTTTGTTGGATGACGGAACTATGCCCACGAGGAATGCATAAAGAAGGTTTAATTTACCGATGATGAAGGTTACAAAATTTCTTGATGTCGGTTGAGAAGAGAAGGATAATGTCAAACCAATGACAATAAACAAGGGCATTTGCTTGGGAGGCAACCCAAAAACTTAGATTTGATTTTTCTATCCCTTTATTTTATTTTATTTTTATTTTTATTTTTATTTAGTTACATATTAGCTAGTAGTTCTTTCTTCTGTGCATGATTTTTTTACATTGGGGACAATGTAAGGTTTGAGTGGGGGGGAAGATTTAGGTTTTATTTTGGAATAACAATCCAATTTTGATGGAAAGTTAAAAAAAATCTGAATTTTTTTGAAAACTTGGGTTCTATACTTCTTTTTGGCTACGTGTTTAAAAGGTTAAATTGAGAATTAATACTAAATTTTAGAATCTATTTAATGCTTAGTTGGTTAATGAATGATGAAAACTAAATCATGATACATAGTAATTTATTTGAATTGAATTTGTGATACATGAGTACTTGAATATGAGAAGCATGTTTATTTGGCTAAGTAATTTGTGGAGTTGTTTATGTGCACTGATTTCATGACTTAGAACTGTTTAACTTGCTTATGTTGTTGCAGAACCATGTGAAAAAAAATGATGAATGAAAAAAAAAGAAAAAAATGAAGGAAAAGTGTGATGGATAAAAGCAGCTTGACTGGTCGACTTTTATGAACTTTATTGCTTGAATAAGTAAGCCCTAGGGGTGTCTCTATACCCAGCACCCTAAGATCATCTGGTTTGGGAGTCGTTGGTGGAAAGTTCACTACATGGGTAACTCTAAAAAGTCTAAGAAAAGGGGACATTGCACATTTCAAGAAAATGAAAAAATACGAGAAAAACATGAGAATACATTCATTTGTGCTAAAAAGAAGGTTCTATGAAAAAAATTGAAAAGCAAGGAAATTTTGTTCTTGGTTGTGGTCAGTGTGCACAGTTTTTGCTTCATGGTAACTAAGTTGAGTAAGTATGAAGATTTTGGGAAAGTTTCTCATGTAGCTACAGTTTGATTTGAAGAAATTCATTGGTGAAATGGTAAGGTTGTTAGTTGTGAGTCAACTAATGATGCATTAAATGATTTCATAGAGTTTAGTGTTGATAGTCATGATTTGTACCTTAAAAACTTTTGACATAATGGTTGAATAAATTTTTTCTGGAAATTAAACTTTTTTTTTACACGAGGACGTGTAAAGGCTAAGTGTGGGAGAATTTGATGAGTGCATATTATTCATTTATTTTGATTCCTTATGTTTAGTATTATTGCATGTTTCATGTGTATATGAGCTTATTAAGGTGTTTAATGATTTCAGGAAGAATTGGAGCTGAAATAAGAAAAAAGGAAGAACGCGGGGTTTTGAATGCTAAGATGGATGCATGGTCTCGGCTTGGGACTTAGATTTTATTGTAGAGCTCTTCCTTAGCTTTCTGGAAAATCTTGAATCGTCCCAATCGGAGTTCATATGAAAAATTTAAGATTTTTTTACCAGACGGACGTTAAACCTCAAAGTTTGGAAGTTGTAATTTACATAACAGTCACTTGGAGCCCAATTTTGACCTTGATGCAGCCAGAATATGTTAATTCTCAAATAATAAAAGTTGTAGATCTAGTTAAGAGCTTCAATTTGATAGGTAGCAGGCCCCGTAACTTCTCCCGGATCAAAAGTAATGGTTGTTTTACCAAAGGACATCGCAGAAGAAAATGAAAATTCGCCCTAGCAAATTTGAGCAGGAAAATTTGGAAATCTTTGATTTTTGAAAAGTTTCTAAATGTATATTTTGGCAGACTTCTACATGGAATTGGATTGATATTTCTATTAGATTTAGGATATCTTTAGACTAAGATTTATTCCCAAATTAGATTCTATTTCTTTATGAAAACTAGCTATGATTTGTAATTCCTTTTAGGATTTGGATTTCTAATTCCTATAGGATTTAGGACTTTGTCTAGCACTATAAATAGAGGATGATAGTCAGGGTTTTATTCATTCAATTATCAACTATCATCTATTGGAGTGCAGACTCAAGAGCATGTCAGGTTAGTTCTTTTCATTCAGTTCTAAAGGGAGGTGGAACCTTGTTACAAGTAATTGATTAATTGAGTATTATTATTTATTCCATTTTGTGAGAAATTTCTTCTGATAATCTGTTTTCATTTATTGCATGTTAATTGATCTAATTAATTTTATATGGCCAATTGAATTAGTTTGATCATTATCATATGATAGATTAAGATTGATATTACGTGTAATTGATATTTGTCTTCATCATAAGTAGCAACTTGGTAATACTAATTATGGACAAGCTTTTTTGTATTGCTAAGATTATCAAAAAACAAGTTAAACAAATCGAGCTTATGTGTTTAGTGCTTGGATTAGCCTAATTCTCTATTTCTTAATGCTTCTGTCATATTAAATCTAGAAAGCTTATTCTAGGTTATATAATAGTTGAATCTGGTGAAGAGCTTATTTCATACAATAAAAGTCTAAAGAGAATTTCGGATAACAGAGCTTATTGTTATCTAGGGCTAATAATTTCATTGATTGAAAAATAATAATAACTGGATCAATTGATTAATGTACTTGGTGAAACTGAACTGTAGAATTGAAGTTATTTTATATTTGGTTAACTTCATCATTAATTCGTGTTCTCTTTATTTCAAAACAATTTTCAAAAAACCCCCCATCTTTATTTTCTATCAAAATAGTAGAAGAATTCTAAAATGAACCTACTCTCTGTGGGATCAATCATTGCTTACTATTGTGCAAATTATTTTAATTTGAGAAGTGAAAGTGAGGTTAATTTCGAAGTGTCAACAATAGCTCCCAAAAGGAAGTAGCAATCAAAACCTCTCTAATCCTCTTTGCTAAGTTTAATCAACAATTAAAGGTAATAATCTCACTTTTATTCTTAGTTTATGTGTTCTTGAGTTTTCATGGAAAAGTTGAATTCTATGGCTAATTTGTGAGAATTTGGATTATATGTGTTAATTAGTTTATATAATCCATGGGTTATCATTTAGAAACGATTTTCAGTAAGTAAATTCATGAAATTATGTTTTTTAAATGAAGATTTGGGTTTTGAGGTTATATGTACAATATGACTTTTTTTGAAACTAAAAATTGGTGCTTGAATCATTATGTAATCTATTGATTGATAGTCGTTTATGTTAATACGTTAAAAAATGAAAAGAATGTAAGTTGTATGAATTAATTTGGTGAAGAAACGAATACGTGCTAAGATGTTTCATTAAACATGTTGAAATTTTGATGAGCTAGCAAAAACCTTGATTTTGAGTCTTCAAATTGGTTGTTTATGTGATTTGTGATGTTAAAAGCATGCTAGGTGTGTTGGGTTATGGTTTTACAAAGTGACATCTGGGTTTTATTTGCTGATTGAATGATGAAATTCGTGAGTTTTAGCTTGGAAAACATGTTGATTTGTGAATTACAGATTTTGTTCTGGGGGCATATCGCCCCGGCGGGCTTCTCAGTACAAAGTTATCCGCCTCGACGGGAAATGCAGAGATGAAGCTGTTTTGTTTCTTTATTTGCAATCCTTAGCATGTTAATGTAACCTAGTCTAATGAGCATGAAAATGTGTTAGGCTTATAGTAAGATGGTATAACAGATTATAGTGATGTTATAATACTAAATGTGAAGATTGAAAGTTATTGATTAACAAGTTATATAAGATTCAAACTCGACAGTATAAGAGTTAAAAATGTGTTTTATATGTTAAAGCTTATGTTATATGTTTGCGGGTTTTTAGGTTCATATTATGTGGTTGATTGATATGGTTGGACCTTAAGCTAAAGGATATAATTTAACCAAGATGATTAAATGAAACCAATAAGGTTAATTATGTTTCTAGTGTTGTGAATCTAAATGGTGTGTGTGTAGGATATTGGGGTACGTGTGTGACACCCCCAAAATAGGTCCAATCCATCCAACCTATTCTGAGTCGCCAAATACATGGTACAGAAAATAACTACAACTTTATTACTACAATTGTCATGCAAAATACAACAACACATATACTGTGAGTTTTAATACCAACTGTGACTCATGTCCCAGCTATGGACAGCACCTCACATTGATACATTACATAAAGGTACAAATAATAACCTGTTTTAGAAATTAAAATCTTTGGGAAGTGCTCAAGGAAACCTTCATTACATAGGAGGCCATGAATCTAAGTTATGATAGATATCATATGTCCGAGAGAATTATCCTTGGTTGATCCAATAGACCCCAAAGAAAAATGAGAAGATTACTATCATGTTCCTTCCAATGGTGAGTCTTCTCTCGACATATAACTATCTCCAATTGGCCTCATGATTGAACATTATGTTTTTCGACCAAACTCCAAGATCATATAGGTAGTGCTCGTAGATATACTAAGCAAGTGGATGTGCACAACCCTGTCTTATGATAACACGAGGTTGTATGTCATTAGACATCTTGTATGATAGTGGCAAAACACCCTTCTAAAGTTGGGTTCACCTCACCCTATTCGGTTCACCAAAATTAAATATCAAATGACGTATACAATACGACACACTTATCTAAAGTTCTTAATAAAATTATTTCCATACTATTTAGGGAGAACCTCCACGACTATAGACCAACATTTCTATTCCCTCGTTATCCCCGCTCAACCGACTACACTCTTATTACACGAAAGGAATTGTGAAGAAAAAAGGGTGAAACACAACTAGCTTCAAGTAAAGAATATCATGACTAAAGATAATTAAATTATCAATAGCCTTCATCAAACAATAAATCGTAGATTTAGAACATATGGTAGATGATAAAACTTTTCAACTATAGTTACAGCGGAACGAGCAATCCATTAGAAGAGTCAAATAGACCATAAAGTCTATTATCTTCTCCATGTTAAAAGTCCACCAATAATGCTTTAATTCCTGTAACATCAATTAACAGTTCCCGTCCATAATCATGTGAATAACTCATAACCATAATTGTGGTTCTAAATTCCTCTTTTCATCTAGGGCGAAGATAATTTACATCACCTGTCTTTATCTGAAACATCAAAGATTATGGTTATACCAAATCACAGTTTCTGTTCATAATCATACTAATAAATTCATCTTTGCACTATGGGCCAAAGATATTCATCAACAGTTCATCTTTGCACTACATGCCAAAGTTATTCAGCAACAAGTCATCTTTGCACTACGGGCCAAAGATATTCATCACTACAGGCCAAAGATATTCAGCAACAGGTCATTTTTGAACTACGGGCCAAAGATATTCATCAATAATTCATCTTTGCACTACAGGCCAAAGATATTCATAACTCAAAGAAACATACAATCATTTCAGAATTTATATAAACCATAATTATAATCATGTTGATCAATTCACCTTTGCACTTAAGCTAAAAATATTCAATTATAAATTCAATGGTCATGATCATACCAGTCAACAATTCATCTTTGCACTACTGGCCAAAGAGAACCCATAGTCACGATCATACCAATAATCTACCCATCTTTACACTTAAGTCAAAGAGAAATTTCATCACCGGGATTATAAAAATGTTATATATGATAATAAAAACAATATGATCAACAACTGCATTTAATTTCAAAAGTAAGATTCATAAATTAATGATTTCATAACACCTTAATCCAAATGTTATAAATCACTTAATAATCTCATAATCTAATATCATTAATATTACCACAATATCTTAATCATTTCTTAAACTTATAAATAATTTATTTTAATTATTTACACTTTACTAATTAATGCATTTAATCATCCTAAAATGCCAAACTCATAAGATTTCATCACCAATAACCAACAACCTCATCAAAAATCTGCATATACCATATATAGGAGTCCCAAGCCATAAAATCCTATTTTCCAATTTTGTTACTTCACATAACATATTTAATTCATTTACTCATAACTAGTCCATTTTCATGAAAAAATACCAAATTAGTTCCAAAAATATTTCTTTTCTAGGATTTAGAAGAATATAGTCCCATATTGAACATATATTTTTCTCGGAATTTTTAAAATTCATTTATTATTTTTCACATGGCCAAAACTGCTAAATATTTAGACATTTATCATAAATTGTACTTTTGTCCAAAAATTCCGAAATTTACATAATATACTGATGTTATATAGATGTACTCCCAATACAAATTTCACCAATTTTGGAGTTAACCACAAGAAGTTATAAGGGTTTACTTTTAAAATAGTCTTTTCTCATAAAATCCATAACTCCTAATCTATACATCCAAAAATCGCCATTTTTGGACACAATCTAGGAAACTCATCAAATTATCATTTCAAATTTTTCCAAAAGTTTTGAAGGTTCGGAAAAATTTCAAAACTGAAAAACATAATAACCCTTAAAATCTCTTACCTCAAAAGAGCAGTACTTTTGACTGGAATATCGGATATGACGCTGAAGGAAACTTGCACTCATTAGCAACTCTCAAAGTATAAAAATACTCACAAAATACGCTAGATAATATAGAGAGAGAAAGAAAGAAAGCTTATGTTTCTGGTGTGATTTTCAATTCTAACTTAGCCCTCTATTTATAGGAAAATGTTAGCATGCCAAAGCAGACTTGACCTTCTACCTGATGGCTTTACCTGCTACTATTGTCACCCACCACATTTGAATTAGAATTTCAGTACATTTCTTCACCAGCCATAGGTGGGGCCCACGCATTCTAGAATTTTCCACCAAAATGATAAATTCTGAAACTTCAATAATTTCGAACAGTCACCTCTTAAAATTCATAACAAATCATACGTTCATTTTAACAGTTCCAAAATTTGTGGACATATACTCAACTTATATATGTATAACATATCCAAAAATCACAACGATCCAACTATTGATTAAAATTATAACTCACACAATATATCGCAAGAACAATGATTTGATTTTTAATACCTCCATTCCGACAAAAATACTGATAAAACACCTCAACATTAATTCCTTCAATTATAACCACATAAAATAAATAAATACATCATTTATATCTGCATCAAATAAATATTTCCTTATCAATAATTAATTATTCACAAACAATATTACAGAATCATAATAATGACAATCAGGCAGTTCCTAGGAAAGAGGGGGCTTTCCAATAAGGATTTCTCCTTACTGGCGCGCAATTAGGTGACCAAACCTCTCCTTGATAGAACTTTCTAGACATTGCCAATAATGTTATCTAATAATATTATTTAAATAATATGAACTATTGATCTAATAATGGAAAATCTCGCAAAGTGACAATTATTGAAACAACAATAATATAAAATATCAACGCAAACAATTATTGAATCAATAAAATAAAATATTGAGCGTAATTATCGTAACAATTATTGAGTAGTAGTGCCTTCTTACGTAAGAATCAATAATTCAAAAAATAATGTGCAATATCTTTGCGTACTTCTTGTGCAACCACGCATATTATCGTATTTTAACCACCGTGTATTCCAACAATTGTTAATTCAGAACTACTACGCCAGTTATTTATAAAAACTCAAACTTATCGTTTTTTCATCCGAAAGTTATTCTGTTATGGGGCCCACAAATGGCTGTGCCGTCGTATGAATATTCCCCGACAATAAGAATATTCCACGACCAGACGAATATTCCCCGACAACAATAAGTATTTTATAGCCACTTGCTTATTTTGAAAATTTTATATATATCACCCTTAACTTTAACTTTTTATCAATATAACCATTTACTAAATAGGAAAATTTAATACTTTTATTTCATAAAATTCGGGGTCTTACAACGTGAGTTATAATTGTTTAACCTACACACGAGACAAGTTCTTAAACCCTATTCTTATATTGAGCAAGTTCTTTTATCCCTATCTTATTTATAAGAGTTTCGCAAGTTCCTTACCCTATCTTGATTACGATTACGCAAGTTTTCTATCCTTAACTAATTATTATTGTGCAAGTCTCCTAACCTTACTTTTACATTATGCAAGTTTCTTGAATCTATTATTCAACTGAGCAAGTTCTCTAACCCTAATATTTCATCATGCAAGTTTTTATTCCTAATTTATTATTGTTATGCAAGTTCTTTAACCCTAATTTACTGTTAAGTAAGTTAATTAATCTTTGTTTCTTCATTCCGAGCGAGATTGCTTGGGTTATTCAAAGTCTGTAATTTTTGTTGAAAGCATGTTTATTCAGCTACAAATTATTATTGTTCGATCTTTGATCGCCAATGTTATTGTACAATCTTATATTGTTGTACCGAACTCTTAGTTGACTAGCGACCCATTATTGATTCAACTAATACTTAGTTGATGAATGTTCTAGAATCTAAATTACACTTGAAGTCAATCCAAATTCTTGAATAGTTATTCACCCTTATTTGATTCAACTAGTACTTGGTTAATGAGCGTTCTAAAGATCTAGAATTCCTTTGAAGCTAATTCCATACCAAACTCCTTTGGTACAGAACCTAATGATTAAAGCTGAGATGAACAACCCTATTATAGGGGATTATTTTAGAGTTATGCGATAGCGTTAAAATGTTTGCGCAATACATAGTACAAAGGGCTGATCACCTGGAGTACAAGATGACAATCCATATAGTCGTTTAGAATGTTAAAGGTTACAGTAGAAATGTTTGTTAACCTAGGACACAGATGATGATAATAGTCTTTTAGAATGTTAAAGGTTAAGGTAGAAATACCTGACAATCTAGAACATAGTTCATGGTCTTATGACCCTCAGTGTATTCCTTTGATATTAATAGCTGTTATTTGATTTTAAAGTTCATCATTTCTTTGAACTCATAGCTCTTGAATTGAAGCTTATTATTTTCGGTAAGAATATATTACCGATTAAAGCTCAGATGATTGTCATTCTTAGATTATTATTGTACATTGTTCTTCTTGTGGGCAATTATTTACTCACTCTTACACAAAATAATGCAGATGAGATCAAGAAGTCTGAAGAGCTTTCTACAAGTAAAGGAAAAGGCAAAATGCTTGATTAGATGATGTTTAGTTTACCTTTTATTTATTAATCTTATGTTATAGACTTGATTATGTTTATATTTTACTATTCCGTTGGTGATGTAATAATTAAGGTTAGATAACTTGGGATTTATTTATTAAGCTTTTAAGTTTTGTTTATATCCTATATTTATGGGTAGATAGATGTGATTTTTAATGAGCAGTGAACACCAGATCTGTGGGATTGAGGTACCCAAATTTAGGGGTATCACATTATCAACCATAATTAAAAACGAAAGCAATTTAATTTAAACTAATCATTGGGTTCCATAATGTAAGACTCCAACTTTTATGAATAAAGAATAATTTTCTCGAAATATATTTTTGAATAGTATGGTGTGGATTTGATATAATGTTATAGTTGTGGATAATATTTACAAATTTTGCAAAGTAAGCAAGTGGTTATATAATATTTGATTGGTCGGGGAATATTCATTTTAACAGAAAATATTCATACGACGGCACAATCATTGGTGGACCCCACAACAGAAGTATTTTCGTAGTAAGAAAAACGACAAAATTATCTTTTTATAAAAATATCGGCGAAAGTGTTACCATTAAAACGGTTGAACTACTTGGTAGTAAAAGTACAAGAATGGCGTGGTTGCATAAGTAGTTACACTGTATTGATTATTGATGCTTACGTGAGAAGTCACCAATTATACTCAATTATTGCTTACAAAGAATTGTCGATCATATCTCTCATATTATTGATTCGATTATTGTCACAGTATCATCTGCATAATATGATATATTATTAAATCAATAATTGAGATGGCAAAGTTATTTATATTATTAAATTGCAATATTTACAATGTCTAGAAGTTCTATCAAGGAGAGGTTTGATCATCTAATTGCGCGCCAATAAGGAGAAATCCTTATCAGAAAGCCCCCTCTTTCCTGGGAACGACCTGGTTGTTAAATATTATTAGTTATAATATTAATGATGAATAAGTTCGTGTTAATTAAAGATGAAATTGATAGTTCTATTGTGTTGAAATTATTAGTGTTAGTGGAAATCGATATTATTTTGATATTAATTGATGTCTAGAAGTTATACTGACCAGTCAGGTAATTAATCGGATAAATGAGCAATTAATTGCTATTAATTCACATGATTATAACTATTTGTTCATATGTGTGTACTATTGATTCACATTCTTGTACTATTAGGGGAGTTGGTGCAAGATTGATAATACTTGCATGACTAAGTTAAAAATGGAGGTATAGATGGAGGTATTATACTGTAATTCATATTTTCACATGATTATAACTATTGGTTCACATGTTTGAACTATTGATTCACATTATTTACTATTAGGGGAGGTGGTGCAAGTTTGATAATACTTGCAAGACTAAATTAAAAATGAAAGAAAAGTTAGAGGTATTGTACTGTAATATTTCGAGCCCCAAAACGTGCAATTATCAAAAATCTATTTTCCTATAAATATAAGTTCATTCTTCCTTCATTTCTCGCCAATTCACTAAAGCTTTAGAGCAATTATTATAGAGAGAAAGAAGAAGAGAAGTTTGCTACCTCACTATACCAGTATCCAGTCTTCTTTTGAGGTAAGGGGTATTATTTCTTCCGTATTCATGAAGAGAGCTATTGTTATTCGATTCCTTATTATTCATTGGAATAACTCAGATATGCCGAACTCACCGTATATATGGTGAAATTCTTCTATTATTCCATTCTTTATTATTATGTTGGAATAACCTGTCTATGCGAAGTACCGCATACATGGTGAAATTCTTCAATTATTCCATTCTTTATTATTCTGTCGGAATATCATGTCTGTACGTTTACGCATGACCTGGTTCTATTATTTATTATTCTGTCAGAATATCCTGTCTGTGCGTTTACGCATGACCTGGTTCCATTATTTATTATCCTGTTGGAATAACCTATCTGTGCGGTCTATCACATGCCTGGTGAATTCTTCTGTTATTTCATTCCTTATTGTTCTGTTAGAATAACCTGTCTATGTGGATTACCACATGCATGGTGAATGATCCTTCATATTCATTCCTTATTAAATTGTGGAAATGATCTGTCTACGTGGATTACCGCATGGCGGGTGAAAATCCATTTGCAGTTTCATATATTCTATTATACTTAGTTGGTTAAAGTTTTGACTTCTATACTCCATGAAATTAGTAGAATATCCTGGATATTTGCGCTTCATCCAGTATCTTTTCATAGAAATATTCTTCTGAGCATTCTTGAATTTTACTCTACAAAGCAGTATCATGTTGACAATTTAGACGTAATTGATTTCAGGATAAATTAACTTATAAATCTTTAAAATTTATTCTTGAACTTGTTTTATTGAATTATTATGTCATTGTCATCATCCTCATGCTTATATTGTGATAAAAGTCATCTTTGGCTTACGTGCATAGATGGACTTGGTATGATTATGATCAGGGATCATTCGGTATAATCATGACCTGTAATGTTATAAATGATGTGGTAAAGGTCCTCAATGGCCTGTAATGCATTGATGGACAGTTTTTGGTATGATTATGACCAGGAATTATTCGGTATAGTCATGACCATTGATGATTTAATGAATATCCTTGGCCCGTAGTGCAGGGATGATTAGATGATGTAGTTTATTTATGAAGCTGAGTCTCAGCGATAAAAATTGATGAAAACATTTTTAATCATAGAAGATATTAGATATCATGCTCTACTTGACTCTTCTAATGGATTGCTTATTCCGCTGCAGTTAAACTTGATGTCTATTATATTTTATCAGTTTAACATTGTTAAAAACTAATGATAATTTATTCTGCATTATCTTAGTCATAATATTTCTTACTAGGCTAGTTGAGCTCACCCTTTTGCTTTCATTGTTCTCTTCAGGAAATGAGAACGTAGCTGGAACTAGTCGGGGAACGGAGTGATGGTCCGAGATGGTGTATTAGTAGTCCTCACTATTCTATAAAATAGTGTGACAATAAATGTAATGAGGACCCTATTTGAGAGTGGATATTGTCTAGAAGGCAATATTCCTATTTAAACTCCCAGCTATGTATTGTCGTATACTACACGACGGTTGTATAATTAAGTTATATTTGTATTTTGGACCATGTATTTGGCGACTCAAGATGGGTGATGTATACCTATTTTGGGGGTGTCACACATAATAATCTTAATTGACAAATTAGTTCATAGCGTAGTAAGAAAACACCATCAATTTAGATAACATCTTTGAAATACACAAGAATAAAAGGAAAATAATAGAGAAAAGAATGTGTCACGCAACTTCTCGATCTCCAATCTCAGTCTTTGATCTTTGATCTCTTGTGTTCTTCCAGTCCACTTCTCCAAATCTGATGAAAACCTATGTGTTAGATGTTATATGAGATTATGTTAGTCTTTTCTCTAGGGTGTTAGTCTTATCTAAGGTGTTAGTCCCTCATTATGTGCCTCACATCATGTATTTATAGGTTACAAGTCCAAACCCTAACATATGTGGAAAAATAAGTCCAATTAGAAGTTAAAAACATGCAAAAACGCGTCAAACTTAGTCTGGCCTGACCCTAGGCGCTGAGGTGCTACTTAGCAGCACAACGCAACTGTGTTTTCATTTTCTCTAGCGCAACTGTATTCTTCCCTAGTGTAGCTGCGCTGGCCATTCTGATTTGCTTAATTCTGATTTAGTGATAGAACTTGTGAGATTATTTTCTATTAGATAACGACTAAATCTTGACTTGCTCTCTGCATGAAAATTGTAGCTCTAGAAATGTAGATGAATTTAGGCTTTTGAATCACCTTATTTGGACTTCAGAACATCAAGTTATAACCCTTTAAAGTGCACTATTCCAAACAGAAATCTAATCCAAGCACGCTGATTCGATGTCTATTAGTAAAAAGACCATAACTTTTTATCTGTATCAAACTTGGCGTTAAAATCCCTTTCATCCTCCCTTCTTGCCTCTACTTACATATTTAGCTACTTATGCACCCAACTTGCTTTGTCGACCTTACTAACGACTAGTCAACGCCTACCAAACTTCAAGTTTGCATCACTTTGCCAGCACTAAGGTGGTGTTTGTTTGTGTCTGAATGTCTCTTAATTCACCTGTCTCTGATTCGGTCAGAGGCAAATCTTGTTTGGTAAAAAAAAAATCTTCTTAATGCCTCTTAATGTGACACCCCCAAATCCAGGTACTCCATTCCCATAGAATTTGGTGCTCACTATCAAAAACTATTACATCTAACTACCCATCACAAATGATAAAGACATAATTTAAATAACTTAAACAATAATCTTTCCCATTAAAAGGTTACATCATCATAAAACAATTCCAGGTAATCTAACCTTAAATTATTACATAAGTATGCGGAATACATCACAAAATAAAATAAGTCTTATAACATAATTCACTTAAATAAATTCTCAAAAATCTTCAACACTTGGACATCTTGCCATTTCCTTTGCTAGTAGATGACTCATCGACTTTCTCAAATTTAGCTGCAGTGTTAAATGCAAGAGTGAGCAAACAATTGCTCACTGATGTAAAGAGTAGTAGGGATAACAACATGTGAATGAACAATGAATGCTGAACAACAATGAACTTGTTCTACGAATCAAAAATAGAAAACAAGTTCGAATTTAATATCTGAGGGTCTTAAGACCACGAACTATGTCCCCGGTATTTAGGTATTATTACCTCAATCTTAACAGTCATTTAGACTATACAGACCCTTCTTAACGTACTTAGGGGGATCAGCCCTTTGTACCATGAATTGTGCACAAACATCTAAACGTTACACGTACAAAATCTTCTATGTTAGGGTTGTTCGTCTCAGCTTGAATTTAGAATTTTCACACTAAAGAAAGTTTAGTTTGGAACTAGCTTATCAGTGGTTCTAAAATTTCAGAACACTATTCAATTATAGATCAATTCAATCAATAAAAGTTTTTGCTTGCTATTTGAAGGTTCAACACAATGATATAGAATTGAACAACAACGTTATATATTTGAATAGACATGGTATATATATGCAAGGAACTATATTCAAAAGAGTTAGGAAAATTTCCATATAAACAATGAATTAAATTAGTATATGCCTTGAATAGCAACAACAAAACTTAGGATGCTCGATGTAACGAATTAGATTACAAGAGCTTGTACAAATATACACAAGATAGATTAGGCTTGATCAACTTTAACATAGAATCTAGGAACTTGTACAACGATAATTTAATAATAGAAAGCTTGCATTCATATAAAGAGAATGAAGTTAAGAAACTCGCTCAATAGAAGTTTAGGATAAAGAACCTGCATTCATTAATAAAAGAATGAAGTTAAGAAACTTGCCTAGGGCGTAAGCTACACAAATATAATAAACGTTCGCCAATTACCCTACATATACCATTAGAATCACAATACTAATTAGTTATATTAACATCAATGTCACTAGTTTAGTTTTCATTTTAATCAAGTCTATAATCCTTAACTTAGAACTTGATTATCCTACTCATTCACGTAACACGAAATTGAATTCTCAGTTATATCATAGAATATGACATGGTGATTGCAAACCAATTCCAATTCAAATGACATCAAATTATGAACTTCATAACTTACTAATTCATAATCTATAGTTTCAACGTTGTGATTACAACATGTTGTTATGTCTTATAACATGTTTTAGGGTCATTAAAATAATTTAGGTTAGCATTTCCAAAGTTATGTTGTTAATAGCTCAACACTAGGTCTGACTGACCACTGGCGTGGTCGCACCATGACACCCTTTGTATCCTGGGTCGCTGCCAGTAAAGAAAAAGACTGACCACATGGAGGGCAACTACCACATGGAGAGAAGAAGCTAGCTGCCAATGAGCACCAAAAATAGTTTTTGCAAAACACGAAATCAAACTCTATTATAAGCCAAAAATCTCAATTCCACATAAATTCACCAAACTTCAACATCTAAAACTTTGTAATAACATAGTTAAGCAAGCTATTCATCATTCTAACTACATAAACATTACATATACTCAATTTTAAAGATTCAAAACCATAATTTTCCTTAGCGAATTCGATCGTCATGACTTCGTTTCTTAACCAATTAACACGATTCAAACTACATTGTTTTCATTTCTTAACATACTAACACAATCCAACATAAAATTGCAGATTATAACACATATTGAGCATGAAATTTTATACTTTCTTAAGCCATTTTACATGAATACACACTGATATTTCTAACTTCTTCCTACTAATCAATTTACATGAATTTGAACACCAACATAGGATTATAGATGATAACTGTGAGACCCCAGATTTTATGAATAAAGATTTAAATGTTTTGAAATATTTGTTTGAATATTATGGTGTGGATTTGATATAATGTTATAGTTGTGGGTAATATTTACAAATTTTGCAAAGTAAGCAAGTGGTTATATAATATTCGATTGGTCAGGGAATATTCGTTTTAACAGAAATATTAAATGCACTCAAGACAATCATTGGTGGACCCCACAACGGAAGTATTGTCGTAGTTAGAAAACGACATAATTATCTTTTTATAAAAATAACGGCAGAAGTTTTACCGTTAAACTATTTAACTACCCGGTAGTAAAAGTAAAGTAATGTCTGGCGTGGTTGCATAGAAGAGCAATACCAGTATTGATTATTGATGCTTACGTGAGAAGTCACTCAGTTATACTCAATTATTGCTACAGTAATTGATGCATCATACCTCTCATATTATTGATTCAGTTATTGTTACAGTATTATCTGAATAATATGTTATATTATTAAATCAATAATTGAGACGACAAAGTTATTCATATTATTAAATTGTAATATTTACAATGTCTTGAAGTTCTGTCAAGGAGAGGTTTGGTCATTTAATTGCGCACCAATAAGGAGAAATCCTTATCGGAAAGCCCCCTCTTTCCTGGGAACGATCTGGTTGTTAAATATTGTGTGTTATAATATTAATGATGAATGTTATTAAAAATCAAATTTGAGTTCGGAGTTGAATTTGGAGACGCGAATGTGATATTTGAGTCCGAAACGATGAAATTAGTAGAAATAGACTATAAACACAAAATTTGTCGGGGTTAATTTTTTGGTCAAAAAAGTCAACAGTTGACTTTTTTGGAAAAAGTCAAACTTCGAAATTTCAAAAATGAAATTGTTGAGAAAAATATTTCCATTGTGTTGGGATTATTTAGTTTTAGTGGAAATCGACATTTATTTCGATAGTAATTGATGTCTGGAAGTTATATTGACCAACCGAGTAATTAATCGGGTAAATGAGGAATTAATTGCTATTAATTCACATGATTATAACTATTTGTTCACATGTGTGTACTATTGATTCACATTCTTGTACTATTAGGGGAGTTGCTGTAAGATTGATAATACTTGCATGACTAAGTTAAAAATGGAGGTATAGATGGAGGTACTATACTGTAATTCGTATTTTCACATGATTATAACTATTGATTCACATGATTGAACTATTGATTCACATTATTTACTATTAGGAGAGGTGGTACAAGTTTGATAATACTTGCAGGACTAAATTAAAAATAAAAAAAAAGTTGAAGGTATTGTACTGTAATATTTCGAGCCCCAAAACGTGCAATTATCGAAACTATATTTTCCTATAAATAGAAACTCTTTCTTCCTTCATTTCTCACTAATTCACTAAAGCTACAGAGAAATTATTATAGAGAGAAAGAAGAAGAGAAGTCTGTTACCTCACTATTCCAGTATCCAATCGTCTTTTGAGGTAAGGGGTATTATTTCTTTCGTATTCATGAAGAGAGCTATTGTTATTCCATCCTTATTATTCTGTTGGAATAACTTGTATACGCGGATTACCGTATTTATGGTGAAATTCTTCTGTTATTCCATTCTTTATTATTATGTTGGAATAACTCGTCATGCAATCTTCGCATACATGGTGAAATTCTTCTGTTATTCCATTCTTTATTATTATGTTGGAATAACCTGTCTATGCGAAGTACCACATACATGGTGAAATTCTTCTATTATTCCATTCTTTATTATTCTATTGGAATATCTTGTCTGTACGTTTACGCATGACCTGGTTCCATTATTTATTATTTTGTTGGAATAACCTGTCTGTGCGGTCTATCGCATGCCTGGTGAATTCTTCTGTTATTCCATTATTTATTATTCTGTTGGAATATCCTGTATGTGCGTTTACACATGACCTGGTTCCATTATTTATTATTTTGTTGGAATAACCTGTCTGTGTGGTCTATCGCATGCCTGGTGAATTCTTCTGTTATTCCATTCTTTATTATTCTGTTGGAAATAACCTGTATGTGCGATCTATTGCATGCATGGTGAATTCTTCTATTATTCCATTCTTTATTATTCTATTGAAATAACCTGTCTATATGGATTACCACATGCATGGTGAATGATCCTTCGTATTCATTCCTTAATAAATTATGGAAATGATCTGTCTACGTAGATTACCGCATGGCGGGTGAAAATCCATTTGCAGTTTCGTAATTTTTCTGACACTCAAAAATTATGGAAAAATTTGAAATGATAGTTTGTTGAGTTTTCTAGATTGTGTCCAAAAATGGCGATTTTTGGATGTATATTATTAAATCAATAATTGAGACGACGAAGTTATTAATATTATTATTTGCAATATTAACGATGTCTAGAAGTTCTTCCAAGAAGAGGTTTGATCACCTAATTGCGCGCCAATAGGGTTAGGATGTATTCTCATGCAACATGGGAAAGTCATAGCCTATGCCTCTTGACAACTCAAAGAATATGAGAGGAATTATCCTACTCATGATCTAGAGTTGGCAGCTGTTGTCTTCGCACTTAAAATTTGGAGGCATTACTTGTATGGGGAGAAAGTGGAGATCTTTACGGATTATAAAAGCCTCAAATATTTCTTCATTCAAAAGGAACTCAACATGCGACAAATGACGCTATTTTGAATCTGTTGAAAGATTATGATCATACCATCCAATACCATCCTGGAAAAAGCAAACGTGGTAGCTAACGCATTGAGTAGAAGATCATATGCGGCACGAAAAGCGATATTGTCAATATAAAGGCCCATTTTGTATAACTTGCAAAGGATGGAGATAGAGATAGAGACTCCAGGGACTCACGTGATGATGGCGAATATACGAGTAGAACCGACTTTAATCGATAAAGTTAAAGCTGCTCAAGCTACAGACTTGGAGCTGATGCATATGAGGAAGAAAGTACAAGAAGGTGCTATGCCGGAAGCAAAAATCGATGAAGAAGGAATACTTCGAGTCAACTCAAGACTTTTTGTTCCTAACGATCCTGAGTTAAAGTATAAAATCATGATGGAGGCACACAACACACCGTTTGCAATCCATCTTGGGAGTACCAAATTGTATCATGATCTTTGACATACATTTTGGTGGGGGCAATATGAAGAGAGAGATAGCGCTGTTTATCTCAAGGTGTTTAACTTGTCTACGAGTCAAGGCAGAGCATCAAGTACCAAAAGGTCCATTGCAACCACTTGAAATTCTAGAATGGAAGTGGGAGCACATTACCATGGATTTCGTTACTGGTCATCCCAAGGTTTCTCAAGGCATAGATGCAATTTGGGTCATTATTGATAGATTGACAAAGTTTGCTCATTTCTTACCAATACGAGAAATTTATACACTTGAACGTCTTGCTCGTATGTACATAAACGAGATTGTAAGACTGCATGGTATGCCAGTATCCATAGATTCTGATCGAGACCCAAGATTCACTTCACAATTTTGGGTTAGTTTACGAAAAGCTATGGGCACGGATTTATGATTTAGTTCGGCATCTCATCCTCAGACGGACGGACAATCAGAGAGGACTATTCAAACTCTTACCATTGGTGGAGTTTTCTTACAACAACAGTTATCAAGTAAGTATTGGCATGGCTCCATTCGAGGCGTTATATGGAAGAAAGTGTCGATTCTCCAAAGATCTTTGGGATGAGGTGGGTGAAGCAACGTTTTTGGGGACGGGAGTTGGTACGTATGACTGAAAAAAAAGATTCAAACGATCCGACAACGTATAAAAACCTCACAAGACCGATAAAGAGTTATGTTGATCTTCATCGAAAGGACGTGGAATTCGATATTGGAGATCATGTGTGTTGTTACGTGTTGCTCCATGGAAAGGAGTTACGAGATTTGGAAAGAGAGGAAAGCTCAATCCTTAATTCATTGGCCCATTTTAATCCTCGATCGAGTAGGGATCGAGAGCCTATAGACTCGCTTTTACCGCTAAGTATATCTCGTGTTCATAACGCTTTTCATATATCCATGTTACATAAATATGTGAAAGACCCGACCACATTATTGGAAGTTAGAACCGGACGAAATAGCGGAAGATTTAACGTATGAAGAGGTTCTGTTCAAATCTTGGATAAGAAGGAACATATTCTACGCTCCAAGGTTATACCTCAAGTCAAAGTTTTGTGAAGAAACCACGATGTTGAGTAAATGACCTGAGAGTTAGAATCTGAAATGAAATCAAGGTATCCTTACCTCTTCGACATACCAGGTACGTACCCTAATTTCGAGGGCAAAATTTCATAAGAAGGACGAAGGACGAAGATAAGGTTAAAGAGGCTCAAGAGAAGGACGAAGATTGCGACAGCATCAAGAAGCGGTTAGCTGAAGGGGATGAATTGAAATACAAGATTGATGGCAACGGACCGCTAAGATTTGAAGGACTAATTTGGGTACCAATTAATACCGTAACTAAGAGAAGAGATTCGCAAGAAGCACATAATACGAGGTACTCGATACACCTGTGAAGCACAAAATGTATCAAGACTTACGCCAACACTTTTGGTGGCCAAACATGAAGAGAGATGTTGCAAAATGTGTCGGTGAGATGTCTAACTTGTCGAGAGTCAAGGCGAACATCAACGCACCGAGTGGACTATTACGACCTTTAGAGATTCCAGAGTGGAAATGGGAGCACATCACGATGGATTTTGTGGTGGGACTTCCAAAGAACATAAAAGGGACACGATGCCATATGGGTGATCGTAGATCGCCTTACGAAGTCGGCTCACTTTTGCCGATCAAGATCGTGTATAGTCCGGACCAAATTAGCCAAACTATACATCAAAGAAATTATATCGAGACATGGCGTGCATCGGTAGATCTATTGTGTCGAATAGGGATCCGCGTTTCACGTCAAACTTTTGGAAGGGTCTTCAAGAAAGAATGGGACGCAGCGACTACGGATGAGCACCGCGTATCATCCGCAGTAATCGATGGGCAAAGTGAGAGAACGATTCAAACACTTGAAGACATGCTCGAGCTTGTGTGATGGACTTCAAGGGTAGTTGGGAGGATCATCTTCCATTGGTAGAGTTCGCAGATACAACAATAGCTACCACGCCAAAGATCGGAATGCCGCCAGACGAAGTTACAGTATGGGAGGAAATGTAGAACGCCCAGTATCTTTGGGATGAAGTGGGTGAACGCCAACTATTGGGACCAGAAGCGTGCAAAGCAGATCAGTAGAGACCATTAAGGTGATTAGAGCCCGACCGGTAGCAAACTCAAGATCGCTGTAAGAAGTATGCAGACTTACATCGCCGTAAGCGAGATTTTGAGGTGGGAAGCCATGCATTTTTGAAAGTATCTCCTTGGAAAGGAAAGATAAGGTTGGAAATAAAGGTAAAGTCGAGTCCGAGATTTATTGGACCTTTTGAGATCTTCAAGAAGATAGCGAAGTGGGCGACGAGGTAGCTCTACCTCCTGAATCTGGAACATATTCATAATGTGTTTCATGTGTCGATACACGACCATATAAGCCTCGATTACAAGCATGTGATATCGTGACGAGCCAATTCAGTCGAAAAAGATTTATCGACGAGGAAATTCCAAATGAAGTTTTAGATGAAAGGAATGTAAAATTGCGAAATAAGGTTATACATTACGTAAAAGTTCTTTCGAGGAACCACAATCTTGTCAAGAAGCTACGTGGGAACTTGAAGAAAGGATAAGAGAAAATTACCCACACCTTTTTGAGTAACCTTATATGTAATTAGGGGACGGAATTTTATAAGGGGGAGGATGTAATAACCGTGAATCTTAAGTCACCATGTATGTATGTACATTTTTTTAAACTTTGTGTTATATATGGATACATACATTTATGGATTTCATTAAAATGAAAGCCTTGTGACCTAATTATACATTAGGTAAGGATATTAAATAACCTAAGGGTTATGGTAACACGAAAAAGTTAGTATTTTATACGTATACTAACTTAAGTGGGTAAACTTAGTATTTCAAGTGACTAATAATTTTAAACCTAATTCTTGTAAATCTAATTAGGTTATGAGATAAAATCATATGTATAAGTAATTAAACTTCATATGATTGGAGATGAAAGCCCTAAATTATCAAATTGGGTAACATTATTAAAATTGTTGGACTATGTTTTATCTAGCCCAAATCAATTAAAAGAGAAGCCCAAGGAAAATAAATTGTAATCCAATACTTAGCCCACTTGATTGGGGGTATTCTAGACATTTGATTAATCAAAATTGGGCATTTAAAATAAAAGCTAAATGGTGGATATTATGAGGATCCTAAGTGGAATAATTAATCTAGCTTGTCCATTAATAGACATGAATAAACATAAGGACAATGTGGTAAGGCTCCCATTGGTTGCCACTCCATTATGCACATTTAATCATGTTTAACCTAAGGTAAGTAATAATACAAAGTTTTTACCTAATGGGCAACAAAATAATTGTGGGAGAATTATTAATGAATTGGCCATTTCATTTTGTAAACACAATTCATTCTTCCAACATCTCATTTTCTCTCCATCTTCTTCATCTTCTTCTTCTACCTCTTGCTCCCAAGCTAGCCAACTTCAAAGAGAGAAAAGAAAGAGAGAATTTCAGTCATAGGAAGAAGAATTATAGGAGTTCTAGTGGTTTATGCCCCCTAAGTTTATTAGTTACTTTGGAAAATCAAGGAAGGTAGTCACTAAGTTAAGGTATAATGTACCTTCATCTTCTTCTCTTACCTTATTTTGATAGCTTGAGTTTTGATGGGGTTATGTACAACTACTCAAGATACACTAGTTATACATACCATCATGCATGGAACTAAGTATCTTGAGTGTTAGATCAAAGACTTAGAGGAAGAAAATGAGCATATATTCTCCAAGGGTGAAAACTCTTGTTTTTCTTCCACTAAATCTTGTGTAACTCAAGTTCTACAACTTGGAATTATGATCCGTCAAAGGGGGGTGCTAGATACATGAGTTATCTAGTAAACCCAAGTGGTAGATCACAAATCTAGCATGTTTTGAAACCTTTGAGATTTTTTTACAAAACAGTCCACTTTATATGTTAAAGCCTTGAAATCCAAAATCAGCTACTGACTTGTTTTTCATGAGGCAGTTTCGGCTAGTTCCTTGTCTTGTAAAAATCTGGAAAAATATTACAGAGGTACCTTATGAAGTTATCTACGCGTAGGAAAAAGAACGGACACGTTTCGAGTTATATATTGTGCGTAATGACTATTTCCGTAAAGGACTCCATAAATATTATCCTACGAATATATCACTGTGTATACACTGGAAAATTCCAAAATTTTTACAGTAGCTTCATATACGTTAAGAGAGCATACCCTGAAAATTTCAGATTTTTCTGAGCAAAACTCAACTTTTTAAAAATAGAGCAAGATCTGAGTGTTTTGAGCACTTTAAAAATAGTAAATCATTTTCTAAAATTCTAGAAAAATTTGAGGATCATTGTTGGTTCATATTCTATTAAAATCCAGAAGCTGAGAATTTTTGGAATCAGTTTGCTATTTTTCCTAAAAATGATTAGGTTGTAAATAAAAGGAAATAAATAGTTAAATGATGTCTTTAATGAGAAAAATATGATTTTATGCTTGAATGCTCATAATATATTATATCATGACTATCTTAGGGCATTTTGGTAATTTATAATAATAAATATTACTTATGACCTTTTATGGATATTAAATAAGAGGTTATTAAAGGATGAACAATTAGAATAAATTGTTTATTAATTTAATAAATCATTGGAATATTATTATAATACTAATAATATTATAATATGATGTTGTTATGTAAATAAAAATATTAGATTAGAGTATTATTATTAAATAATAATATTCGAGATTAAATAAAATATTATTAAATGATTAATAATATTAGTAAGTGAATAAAATATTATTAAATGATTAATAATATTAGTAAAGGGATAAAATATTATTAAATGATTAATAATATTAGTAAGTGAATAAAATGTTGGTAAATGATTTAAAGTATTTATTAGTGAACCAATAATACTAGAAGGTGAATTAATATTATCTAAGATAATAATATTATGTGAATTAAAGGTAGTCGTTAATAACACTATCTAGACATGATAATGTTTATAAGAACTTATTGTAATGTATGATATCTATGTGATTACATAACTCGATGTTATGCAATGACTAATTGAAAGACTAATTATAGGTCTCTCAAAGGAAGATAATTTAACTACATAGTGGATAGAAATTTATTTCAGAGGTTGAAACTCACGATCGAGGCAAGTTTCCTAACTCAACTTGAGTTATTATTTTCAAAGCATATTAGTGAATAATTATTGATGATTATTCACGTCTTTATTGATTATTGAAATTAAGCACTTTGTGCAATTGAATTCGATTCTACCGCCATCGAATCTGCTGAATTAAATTAAAGTTCTTCATTTATGAAGCTGTTTATGGGATAGATCTATGCTAATTGTATCGACTAGATCAAGCATGTCTAAATTTGTTAAATCAAATGGATTTTAAATAACTCGTTCTTATTAATTGATATGGTAAGAACTCTTGATCGAGAAATGAACAAATTTGATTAAGGCATGATATCAATGTCGGATTATTAAGTGTTTATGCATAAATCACGGGGTATGAAAAGGTGATCCCTTGAATACCAAAACTTTTAAAAGGTCCAGATTTAAATCACTAAGCACCTTGGCAAATGTTCATGGTTATTCAAAACCACTCGATTCATGTTATTCAATTATCGAATATTCAATTGTTGATTATTAATTCATGTTCCTTCACAATCTTATATTATTGTTGAACATTGAAGGCAATATTTCTTTCTAAGTCATGATATATATCCTTTGTCTTTATAAACTTGTGAAGCAAATTAGTTGCTTACTCTTGCTATATCATGACCTCTATTTTCAGTTAAGCCCGAAGGATCTAATGCGAAGGACAAGGGCAAGGGCAAGATCCAGGAGTAATTTTAGAATGAATGTTAAATTAGTTATTATCTAATGGAATTTCTTGAGTAAACTATTTGTATTATAAATGGTGTATTTAAAGTTAAGGTTAGAGAGACCTTGGGACCATGTTTTGAGACTTTTGTATAATGAACAATGTATGTTTATTATTTCGAAATAGTTATAGAATGTTTATGATGATGATAGGATCGTGAGCACTGAATCTGAGGTTAGAGAACCTGGATTTGGGGGCGTCACAAAACCAATCTGGATCGTCCGTTTAAAAGTAAATCAATCTGGACCGTTCAGGAATTAGTTACTATTCAGTCCATTCTCCTATAAATAGAAGCTCATTCCTTCATTATTTCTTACGAATTCACTGAAACTCTAGAGAGAGAAACTATAGAGAGAAAGAAGAAAAGTATTCTGCTACTTCACTACTCTTATATCCAGTACTCTTTTTTTTAAGGTAAAGGTATCATTTCTTTCGTATTCATGAAGAGAACTTCTGTTATTCCATTTTTTATTATTCTGTTGGAATAACCTGTATACGCGGGCAACCCTATACTTGGTGAAATTCTTTTGTTATTCAATTCTTTATCATTATGTTGGAATAACCTGTCTATGCGAAGTACCGCATACATGGTGAAATTCTTCTGTTATTCCATTCTTTATTATTCTGTTGGAACATCATCACATGCGTGCGTTTCACGCATGACCGGTTCCGTTATTTATTATTCTGTTGGAACATCCTGCTTGCGGTGTGAATTTTACCGACACGGTTCCATTATTTATTATTTTGTTGGAATATCCTGTCTGTGCGTTTACGCATGACCTGGTTTCGTTAGTTATTATTCTGTTGGAATACCCTATCTGTGCGGTCTATCGCATGCCTGGTGATTTCTTTTGTTATTCCATTCTTTATTATACTCAGTTGGTTAAAGTTTTGACTTCTATACTCCATGAAATTAGTGTAATATCCTTGATATTTGCGCTTCATCCAGTATCTTTTCATGGAAATATTCTTCTGAGCATTCTTGAATTTTACACTACAAAGAAGTATCATGTTGACAATTTGGACATTATTAGTTCCTGGATAAATTAATTCTTGAACTTGTTTTATTGAATTCTTATATCATTGTCATCATCCTCATGTTTATATTATGTTGAAAGTCATTTGTGGCCTGTAGTGCATAGATGGACTTGGTATGATTATGACCAGGAATTAATCGGAATAATCATGACCGTAATGTTACAAATGATGTGGTAAAAGTCCTCATTGGCCCATAGTGCATTGATGGACAATTGTTGGCATGATCATGACCATTGATGAATACACGAATATCCTTGGCCCGTTGTGCATGGATAATTTGTGGTTGTGATACTAATGAATATCCTTGGCCGTAGTGTAAAATCCCAAATTTTATGAATAAAGAATTAATTTTCTCGAAATATTTCTTTGAATATTATGGTGTGAATTTGAGATAATGTTATAGTTATAGGTAGTATTTATAAATTTTGTAAAGTATACAAGTTTTTATATAATATTCGATTGGTCAGGGAATATTTGTTTTAACAGAGAATATTCGTACGACGGCACAATCATTGGTGGACACCATAACGGAATTATTATCGGATTGAGAAAACGATAAAAATATTTTTATAAAATTAACGGCGGAAGTTTTACCGTTAATACTGTTGAACTACTCGGTAATAAAAGTACAGTAATACGCGTGGTTGCATAGTAGCACACGGTATTGATTATTGATGTTTACGTGAGAAGTCACTCAGTTTTGTTCAATTATTAATTCAGTAATTGTTGCATAGTATCTCACGTTATTTGATTCAATTATTGTCAATATTTTATATATTATTAAATCAATAATTGGGATGATAGAGTTTTTAATATTATTATTTGCAATATTAACGATGTCTAGAAGTTCTGCCAAGGAGTGGTTTGGTCACCTAATTGCGCGCCAATAGGGAGAAATCTTTATTGGAAAGCCCCCTCTTTCCTGGGAACGACCTGGTCGATTAATAATGTGAGTTATAATAATGATGATAAAGTTTTGTTTTATTAGTATTATTAATATAATAAAACAAAAAAGCTTTTTATATAAAACAGAATACTTTTATAAAGTTATTCGTTTTATTATACTATAAATAAAATATATTATATTCTATTATACATAGTGTTTTGCATAGTAAAATCTTTTTATATAACACGAATACTTTTATAAAGTTATTTGTTTTATTAGACAATAATTAGAATATATTATATTTTATTATGCATAATGTTTGCATAGTAAAAATCTTTTTATATAAAAATGAATACTTTTATAAAGTTATTCGTTTTTATTAGATTATAAATAGAATATATTATATTTTATTTAAAAATTTTGTTTTATTAGAATATTTTATAGTAAACCAACTGGATAAATCTGTTTAAAAGTAAATCAATCTGAATTGCTTAGGAAATAGTTACTATTTAGTCCATTCTCCTATAAATAGAAGCTCATTCCTTCATTATTTCTTACTTAATTCATTGAAACTCTAGAGAGAGAAACTATAGAGAGAAAGAAGAAAAGTATTCTGCTACTTCACTACTCTTATATCCAGTTTCTTCTAAGGTAAGGGATAGTATTTGTTGTACTCGTAAGGGGTATTATTTCTTTCGTATTCATAAAGAGAACTTCTGTTATTCCATTCTTTATTATTACATTGGAATAACTTTGTATACTGTGGGACTACCCTATACTTGGTGAAATTCTTCTGTTATTCCATTCTTTATTATTATGTTGGAATAACATGTCTATGCGAAGTACCGCATACATGGTGAAATTCTTCTATTATTCCATTCTTTATTATTCTATTGGAATAACCTGTATACGCGGACTACCCTATACTTAGTGAAATTCTTTTGTTATTCCATTCTTTATTATTATGTTGGAATAACTTTTCATGCATCAAGTATCGCATACATGGTGAAATTCTTCTCGTTATTCCATTCTTTATTATTCTATTGGAACATCCGCTTGGTGTAATTTTGCACGACCTAGTTCCGTTATTTATTATTCTATTGGAATATCACAATCATGCGTTACGCATGACACGGGTTCAATATTTATTAATCTGTTGGAACATCCTGTCGGTGCTTAATTTCACCGACACGGTTCCGTTATTTATTATTTGTTGGAATACCTTGTACATGCGTTACGCATGACTTAATTCCGGTTCCGTTATTTATTATTCTTTGAATAACACATGCATGCGGTCTATCGCATGCCTGGTGATTTCTTTTGTTATTCCATTCTTTATTATACTCAGTTGGTTAAAGTTTTGGCTTTTATACTCCATGAAATTAGTGGAATATCCTTGATATTTGCGCTTCATCAAGTATCTTTTCATTGAAATATTCTTCTGAACCTTCTTGAATTTTACTCCACAAAGCAGTATCATGTTGACAATTTGGACGTTATTGATTCTTGGATAAATTAATTCTTGAACTTGTTTTATTGAATTTTTATGTCATTGTCATCATCCTCATGTTTATATTATGTTGAAAGTCATTTGTGGCCTGTAATGCATAGATGGACTTGGTATGATTATGACTAGGGATTATTCGGTATAATCATGACCGTAATATTACAAATGATGTGGAAAAAAGTACTCATTGGCCCGTAGTGCATTGATGGACAGTTTTTGGTATGATTATGGCTATGGATTCTCTTCGACCAAGGGAGCAAAGATGAATTCTTTTATGACATGATCAGGACCGTTGATGAAAGCACGATTATCTTTGCCCCGTAGTGCATGGATAATTTGTGGTCGTGATACTAATGAATATCCTTGGCTATAGTGCATGGATGATTTGATGATGTGGATTATTTATTAAGCTGAGTCTCAGCGATAAAAGTGTTGAAAAACCTTTTTCAATCATAAAAGATAGTAGATTTTATTCTCTACTTGACTCTTTTAATGGATTGCTTGTTCCGCTGCAGTTAAACTTGATGTTTGTTATATTTTATCAGTTTAACACTATTGAAGGCTAACAATAATTTTTTTCCTGCATTATCTTAGTCATAATATTTCTTACTGGGCTAGTTGAGCTCACCCTTTTGCTTTCATTGTTCTCTTCAAGAAATGAGAACGTAGCAGGGACTAGTCGGGGAACAGAGTGACGGTCCAAATGATAGCATTAATAGTCCTCACTATTCTCTAAAATAGTGTGATAATAAATGTATTGAGGAATTATTTTGAGTTTGAATACTGTCTAAAAGACAATATTTGTATTAAAACTCACAGCTTATGTTGTATATTTAAGATTGTATTTGTTTTCTGTACCATGTATTTGGCGACTCAGAATAGGTGATGTATACCTATTTTTGGGGGTGTCACTGTTAGTATCAAAGCTTAGGGATGTGATCCCTGGCTGAGATGTGAGACAAGAACTAGGAGGGGAGAGACGTGGAATTCCTTCGCTAGTATGATCTACCTAAGTTTATTTGGTATTTAATTGGTCGGTCAGAGTTTAGGGATAATATATGATATGTTAATTAACCCTTGTTTTGTGACAGTGTTGGAAAATGGCATCTGAAAATGTTAAGATCAGCAATGAAGCACATGAGACCGTTGAGTCACCAATGATCAATATCCAGGATAATATGCATCAGGAAGGCAATAATCCTCGTGTAAACAACAACACTGATCAAATGATGAACGACGGTACGTTTAGGAGTTTTTTAGAATTCATGTAACACCAAACGAGAGAGACTCCTGTTCATAATGCAGGTAGAATCAATGACAACCCATGGTTGGTCACCGCTAAGCAGTTCAAGGAGCTGGGACCACCGAAGTTTTTGGGAAAGCCAGAGCCACTTAAGGCAGAGACGGAAATAAACCAGATCACCAAGATATTTGATGTCTTGGAATGCTCAGAGGAGCAAAAGGTTCCCTTCGCCACCTTTATGTTGCGTGAAGAGGCAGATTACTAGTGGGAATCTGTAAAACATACCCAGCCTGACGCACTCAAGATGTCTTGGGAGAAGTTCCGAGAGCTGTTCAACGACAAGTACTTTCCTGAAAGTATTCGTCACATGAAGGAGGTGGAATTTATCAAGCTGGAGCAAAATAATATGACCGTGTCGCAGTACGAGGCTAAGTTTGTGGAGTTATCCTAGTTTGCGTCCCATTTGGTTGATAATGAGGAGAGAATGACGTGGATGTTTCTAAGAGGTTAGAAACCCGAGATACGTCAATACCTTATCTATTATAAACTGTGTTTGTATTCAAATGTTGTAAATAGGGCTCAGTTATTGGAGCGCGATAATGAGTCAGCACAACCAAAAGGCAACGACCAACAACATGATAATAATTATACCGGTGGCAACGGCCATCAGAGCAATGATAACCATCGTGGGGGAAATTATCATGCCAAGAATGGTAGCCACTTGGTGGTAATCATGGCCAAGATAATAGGAGTGGAAATTTCAAGAAGAGAAGGTTCAATAATGATGGAAAGACAGTAGCATCAGCACCCGTTTCAAAGGAAGAAGAACGACCACCGGTCATATGTTTTAAATGCGGACAGGAGGGACACATCCGTCCAAACTGTACGCAGCAATCCAAAGCGTGTTTCAATTACGGAAGAGAAGGTCACCTAGATCGATTTTGTCGTGTAGTGAAGTCAAGTCCAGCTGGGATAGTGATGCCAAAGGATGTCTCAGACAAGTCAAAGCCGGTAGTTTAAGTAAGAGCGTTTGTTGAGGAAATCGAACGAAGTTATCACGGGTAAGTTAATCATAAACGCTTACGAAGTCTATACCTTATTCGATACCGGTGCTACCTATTCTTTTATCTCTCTTGCTTGCGCTCAACGTTTAAATTTGACCCCAAAGAAGTTAGACTTTGACCTATTGGTTGAAACTTCTTTAGTAGAAACCTTCGTTACCTCCACTATTTATAAATCTTGTTTGATTCAAATCGACACTTTCACGTTACCTGTCGATCTTATCTCTTTGAAAATACTTGTCTTTGATGCAATTTTTGGAATCGATTGGTTAAATACTCATCATGCTTTTCGTAAGGTTGTTAGCTTTTATATTCCTAACCAACCTGTTATGCGAATCCAAGCAACCAAACCACTAAAGTCAATCACTGTTATATCAAGCCATAAGTAAAGAGCCCCAATCCTTTCGTTGTTGACTTCCTTGTGTGGAATGCACCGAAGCCAGACTATCCGTAGGGGACTTCGTGAATAATGGTGGCAAGTTGATAGGTATCAATATGACGTGTTATCCAAGTCTTGGATGAGGGTCACAGTTTTGAATGATATTTCTATCGTTAATAAATTTCCTGGCGTATTCTGAAGACTTCTTAGTCTACCCCTAGAGCGTGAAGTCAAATTTTGTACTAACCCCAGTACAAAATCCCATTTCTAAAACCCTTAAATATTTCTTCAACTAAAACGAACGTAACATGCGCCAAAGACGTTGGCTCGAGCTATTGAATATTACGATCGTACCATTCCATATCATCGTGGAAAAGCGAACGTGGCAGCTGACACGTTGAGTAGAAAATCGTATGCGTTTACGAGTGCGATGTTGTTAAACACAAAAACCTATTTCGTATAACTTACAAATGATGAAGATAGAGTTAAAGACTCTAGGGACCCACGTGAAGATAACGAATATACGATTAGAATCGACTTTAATCGATAAAGTTAAAGCCGCTCAAGCTACATACAAAGAGCTAATGAATATGAAAAAGAAGGTTCAAGAGGGCGTTATTCTAGAAGCAAGAATCGATGAAGAGAGGAAATCTCAACCCTCGATTTAATTGGCCAATTTGAAATCCTCGATTAAGTAGGAACTGTGGCTTATAGACTCGTTTTACCGCCAAGTATGTCGCGTGTTCATAACGTTTTTCACGTATCGATGTTACGTAAATATGTGGACGACCCGAACCACATTATTGATTTAGAACCGGACGAGATAGCGGATAATTTAACGATGATGATGTACCTGTTAAAAGCCTGGAATATATTCTACGCTTAAAGGTTATACCTCAAGAGTTAGAATCGTGAAGTGTCTCATCATTCGTTATACGTCAAGAATGCGATACGTAAATTTCGAGGGCGAAATTTCATAAGGAGGGAGATTGTAAAATCTCAAATTTTACGAATAAAGATTTAATTTTCTCGAAATATTTTTTTGAATATTATGGTGTGAATTTGAGATAATGTTATAGTTGTGGGTAGTATTTATAAATTTTTCAAAGTATGCAAGTTGTTATATAATATTCAATTGGTGGGAATATTCATTTTAACAAGGAATATTCGTGACAACAAGACAATCATTAGTGGACCCTATTAACGGAATTATTGTCGGATTGAAAAGCGACAAAAATATTTTTATATGAAAATAACGGCGGAAGTTTCTAATTAATCTTTGTTGAACTACTCATTAATAAAAAGTACTGATGTCTGGCGTGGTTGCATAGTAGCACACGGTATTGATTATTGATGTTTACGTGAGAAGTCACTCAGTTTTGTTCGATTATTAATTCAGTAATTGTTGCATAGTATCTCACGTTATTTGATTCAATTATTGTCAATATTTTATATATTATTAACTCAATAATTGAGATGACAGAGTTATTAATATTATTATTTGCAATATTAACAATGTCTAGAAGTTCTGCCAAAGAGAGGTTTGGTCACCTAATTGCGCGCCAATAGGGAGAAATCCTTATTGGAAAGCCCCCTCTTTCCTAGGAACGACATGGTCGATTAATAATGTGAGTTATAATAATGATGATGAAGTTTTGTTTTATTAGTATTATTAATGTAATAAAACAGAAAAGCTTTTTATATAAAGCAGAATACTTTTATAAAGTTATTCGTTTTATTAGACTATAAATAGAATATATTATATTCTATTATGCATAGTATTTTGCATAGTAAAATCTTTTTATATAAAACAGAATACTTTTATAAAGTTATTTGTTTTATTAGGAAATAATTAGAATATATTATATTTTATTATGCATAGTGTTTACATAGTATTTGCATAGTAAAAATCTTTTTATATAAAATAGAATACTTTTATAAAGTTATTCGTTTTATTAGATTATAAATAGAATATATTTTATTTAAAAGATTTTGTTTTATTAGAATATTTTATAGTAAACCAATCTGGACCGTCCGTTTAAAAGTAAATCAATCTGGACCGTTCAGGAATTAGTTACTATTCAGTCCATTCTCCTATAAATAGAAGCTCATTCCTTCATTATTTCTTAAGAATTCACTGAAACTCTAGAAAGAGAAACTATAGAGAGAAAGAAAAAAAGTATTCTGCTACTTCACTACTCCTATATCCAGTTTCTTCTAAGATAAGGGATATTATTTGATGTACTCGTAAGGGGTATTATTTCTTTCGTATTCATGAAGAGAACTTCTGTTATTCCATTCTTTATTATTCTGTTGGAATAACCTGTGACGCCCCAAAATAGGTATATAACACCCATTCTGAGTCACCAAATACATGGTACAGAAAGCAACTGCAACTTCAATAATACAATTGTCGTGCAAAATACGACAACACATATTGTGAGTTTAAATACAAATATTGTCTTCTAGACAATATCAACACTCAAATAAGTCCTCATTACAATTATTCATACACTATTTTACGTAAATAGTGAGGATTCGCTAAAACATCTTTCTAGAACCATCACTCTATACCCCAGGCTTCGATTCGCTTTATGTTCTCACCTCACGAGAAGAAAAATGGAACAAAAAGGAAAAGGGTGAGCTCAACTAGCCCAAAGAAAAATATTATGACTAAGATAATATACAACAAATTATCATTAGTCTTCAACAGGAAAAATCGATAGAATACAATAGACAACAAATTTTAGATCAACAATCTGCAATGTGAGCAAACAATCCATTAGAAGAGTCACGTAGAGAATGAATTCTACTATCTTCTAAGATTTAAAAGTTCATTATCAATATTTTATCCCTGTAACAAGAATCAGTATACATCTTTAATCAAATATTCATGAATAGTGCCATATACGTGAATAGTGTCGTATTCGCAAATAGTGTCGTATACGTGAATAGTGTCGTATACATGAATAGTAACCCCGACACAAAAAGTTCCAAATTTGATTAAAAAGTTCAAACCAATATTTTGGCATAATGATATTGAAGAAAATAATATCATTTCGAAAGAAAATAACATCCCTTACCTTAAAATAATGGTACTTCTGATCGGAATATCGGATAGAAAGTCGAAGGAAACTTGTACCGGACAACAACTCTCAAAGTATCAAAATACTCACAAAAATACGCTCGATAATCTAGAAAGAAAGAAAACTTGTTTCTGGTGTGATTTTCAATTCTAACCTAAGCGTCTATTTATAGGAAAATGCTAGAACGCCAAAGAAGACTAAAATAATAAAATATTATTTTTATTATTCAAAATTCTACGCATGCTAGCCATCAAAGACTAGCATGCCACTCTTGAAAAATCCCAGCAGCCCTCATGCTTTAAATCACAAAAGTGGGTCCCACCCATAAATTAATAAAAATTATTTTATTTTCAGAAACTTTAGTAATTCATAGAAAATAGCTCGTTTATCAGAAAAATACAAATTTTATATCCATTCCACACGAAATCGAATTCTCTACAACTTTGTAGCTTTGAGTTTTTCCAAAATCTAAACAAAAAATATCCAAAATCTACAAACGGGTGATTTTTAATACCTCCCTTCTAACAAAATACTGATAAAACACCTCAGCATTAATTTCTTCATTTATAACCACATAAAATAAATAAATCCATCATTTATATCCACATCAAATAAATATTTCCTTATCATATAAATCAATAATTAATTATTCATAAATAATATTACAGAATCACAATTATGACAACCAGGCCGTTCCGAGGAAAGAACTTTCTCCTTACTGGCACACAATTAGGTGACCAAACCTCTCCTTGATAGAACTTTCTAGACATTGCCAATAATGCTATCTAATAATATTATTCAAATAATATGAATTATTGATCTAATAATGGGAAATACTGTGTAGTGACAATTGTTGAAACAACAGTAATATTAAATATCAACGCAGCAATTATTGAATCAATAAAATAAAATATTGAATAAGTAACTCGTAACAATTATTGAGTAGTGCCTTCTTACGCATTGAATCAATAATTCAATAATCTTATCTTGCAATCTACCGTGTGCTACTATGCAACCACGCGTATTACTGTATTTTAACCACCAGGTATTTAAACAGTGTTAATGGTAACAACTACGTTGTTATTTATAAAAACTCATACTTTGTCGTTTTCTTCATCCGACAGTTATTTTGTTATGAGCCCCACGAATGGTTGCGCCGTCGTACGAATATTCCCCGACAAAAAGAATATTCCACGACCAAAAGAATATTCCCCAACAAAAATGAATATTTTATAACCACTTGCTTATTTTGTAAAATTTTCACATTTCACCCATAACCACAGCATTATATCAAATTAACCCTTATTAATTTAGAAAAATGAATAGAGGAAAATTTAATTTTATTTATAATAAGTTGGGGTCATACAACCTCCCCTCCTTATAAAATTTCGTCCTCGAAATTGGCGACGATATCCGGTGTTTGAATAGGTGAGGTACCTCGCTTTCATTTCGATTCAACTCCTGTGTCATTTCTTCAATAGCATGGTTCCTCCACAAAACCTTAACTTGTGGTATAACCTTGGTGTGTAGGACATGCTCTTTTCTATCCAAGATCTTAATGACTACCTCCTCAAAGACGTTAAATCTTGACTATCTCGTCCCCAGTTCTAACTAAATAATATAGTTTGGGTCTTTCACATATTTACGAAGCATAGATATGTGGAAAACATTGTGAACACGAGACATACTTGGAGGTAATGCGAGTCTATAGGCCACATTTCCTATTCGGTCAAGAATCTCAAATGGACCAACAAATCGTGGATTGAGCTTTCCTCTCTTCCCAAATCTTGTAACTCCCTTCCATGGAGCAATACGTAATAGTACATGATCTCCAATATTAAATTCCATGTCCTTTCGATGAAGATCAGTATAACTCTTTTTTCGATCTTGTGAGGTTTGAATACGTTGTCGAATCATTTGGATCTTTTCTGTAGTCATGCGTACTAATTCTGGTCCCAACAACGTTACTTCTCCCACCTCATCCCAACATACTGGAGAACGACACTTTCGTCCATACAATGCCTCAAATGGAGCCATGCCTATACTTGCTTGATAACTATTGTTGTAGGAGAATTCCACCAGTGGTAAATACTTATCCCAACTCCCTTTGAAGTCTAGAACACAGAGTCTTAATAAATCTTCAAGAGTTTGAATAGTCCTCTCTGATTGTCCGTCCGTTTGAGGATGGTATGCCGAACTGAATTGTAAATTCGTGCCCATAGCTTTCTGCAAGCTAACCCAAAATCGTTAAGTGAATCTTGGGTCACGATCCGAAACTATGGATACTGGCATGCTATGCAATCTCACAATCTCATTCACGTACATACGAGCAAGACGATCAAGGGAATAAGTTTCACGTATAGGCAAGAAATGAGCAGACTTGGTTAATCTATCAACAATAACCTAAATCGCATCTATACCTTGAGAAACCTTGGGAAGACCCGTAACGAAATCCATAGTAATGTGTTCCCACTTCCATTCTGGAATCTCAAGTGGTTGTAATGGACCTTTTGGTACTTGATGCTCTGAATTTACACTTTGACAAGTTAAACACCTCGAGATAAACTCCGCGATCTCTCTCTTCATATTCTTCCACCAAAATGTATGTCGAATATCATGATACATTTTGGTACTCCCAGGATGGATTACAAACGGGGTGTTGTGTGCCTCCATCATGATTCTATGCTTCAAGTCAGAATTGTTAGTTACGCAAAGTCTAGAGTTGAATCGAAGTATTCCTTCTTCATCGATTCTTGCTTCTGGAATAGCACCTTCTTGCACTTTCTTCTTCATACGCATCAGCCCCAAGTCCGTAGTTTGAGCAGCTTTAACTTTATCGATTAAAGTCAGTTCTACTCGTATATTGGCCATCATCACGTGGGTCCCTGGAATCTTTAATTCTATCTCCATCCTTTGCAAGTCATACAAAATAGGCCTTTGCGTTGACAATATCGCGCTCGTACTCGCATATGATCTTCTACTCAATGTGTCAGCTACTACGTTCGCATTTCCAGGATGATATTGAATAGTGTGGTCGTAATCTTTCAACAGCTCAAGCCAACGTCGTTGCCGCATGTTGAGTTCTTTTTGGGTGAAGAAATATTTGTGGCTTTTATGATCCATATAGATCTCCACTTTCTCCCCATACAGGTAGTGTCTCCAAATTTTCAACGCGAAAACGACTGCTGCCAACTCTAGATCATGAGTAGGATAATTCCTCTCATATTCTTTGAGTTGTCGTGAGGCATAGGCTATGACTTTTCCATGTTGCATGAGAACACATCCCAACCCTTTGCTTGAAGCATCGCTGTAGATAACAAATCCATCCGTACCAGATGGTATTGCCAGAACAGGTGCTGAAATGAGTCTCCTCTTAAACTCTTGGAAACTCTTCTCGCATTCCTCGCTCCATACAAATTTTGTATCCTTCCGAGTCAACTGAGTTAACGGAGTAGCGATTCAAGAAAATCTTTCCACGAATCTCCGATAATAACCAGCTAAGCCCAAAAAGCTACGCACTTCGATCACCGACTTCGGTTGCTCCCAACTTTGTATTGCTCAATCTTCGCCGGGTCAACAGATACTCCATGTTTTGACACCACGTGCCCAAGGAATGCTACTTCCTCAAGCGAGAACTCACATTTCTTCAGCTTGGCATATAGCTTATTTTCACGAAGCCTTTCAAGTATCAGCTTCAAATGGTGCTCATGATCTTCACGGCTTTTGGAATAGATGAGGATGTCATCAATAAAGACAACAACGAACTGATCCAAATATTCCTTGAATACACGGTTCATCATATCCATGAAAGTAGCAGGAGCATTAGTCAATCCAAAAGACATGACTAAGAATTCATAATGCCCATACCGAGTTCTGAAGGCGTTCTTTGGAATATCCTCAGTTTTAATCTTCAGCTGATGATATCCAGAATGAAGATCGATCTTTGAAAAGAATTGTGCCCCTTGCAACTGGTCGAACAGGTCATCAATGCGAGGTAGCGGATACTATTCTTGATGGTGACATGGTTCAATTCTTGGTAGTCAATACAAAAGTCGCATACCCCGTCTTTCTTCTTTACTGAATAAAGCAGGAGCACCCAAAGGAGATGTACTTAGGGCCGAATGAAACCAGATGTCTAATAACTCCTGTAGTTGGACTTTTAACTCACGAAGTTCAATAGGAGCCATTCGATATGGGGTTTTAGAAATGGGGTTTTGTACGGTTCAAGGTCAATAAAGAATTCAACATCACGTTCGGGGTGACCGGAAGTTCTTCAGAAATACATCGGAAATTCTCTAACAATGAAATATTATTCAAATCTGACTTGTCTCTGTTCAAATCCATAACATGGGCTAAGAAAGCTTGACATCTGTTTTTCAATAAATGAATAGCTTTGTGGCTTGATATGACAGTGACTGATTTTAGTGGTTTAGTTGTTTGAATTCGTATGACAGGTTGGTTAGAAATATGAAAACTAACAACCTTACGAAAATAATCAATATTGGCATGATGAGTGGTTAACCAATCAATTCCTAAAATCACATCAAAAGCAAGTATCATTAAAGAGAAAAGATCAACAGGTAATGTGATAGTGCCAACTTAGATCAAGCAAAATTTAAAAACTGTAGATGTAACGAAGGTTTCACCTAACGGAGTTTTAACAGATAAGTTAAAGTCTAATTTCTCCAGAGTCAAGTTTAAACGTTGAGCACAAGCAGGAGAGATAAAAGAATGGGTAGAACCAGTATCTAGTAAGGTATAAACTTCACAAGAATTCAAGATTAGCTTACCTGTGATCACCTCGTTCGGGTTCCTCATGTTTTGGCCAGTCACAACAAACGCTCTTCCAGAGGCCATTGATTTCGACTTATCCGGGACAACCCTTGAGTCACCATCCCATTGAACTTGGTTTTGCTACTGAGAACAATCCCGAGCTATATGACCTTCCTTTCCACAGTTATAACATACCTTGGATTGTTGTGGGCGATTTGGTGATATGTCCCTCTTTCCGCATTTGTAACATCTAAGCTGGCGGTCGTTCTCCTCCCCTAGAATTTGTTGTTGGTCTTTGGTCTTTCTTTGTTGATGTCTTCCGTCATTGTTGAATCTCCTCTTTCTGAAATTTCCACTTGACTCACCTCTCCTATTATCATGGCCACGATTACCACCCGAGTGGTTACCGCCTTTGTCCATATTTTTCCTTCCTCGCTGGTTATCATCGTTCTGATGACTGCTGTCACCGGTATGACCCTGGTTGTGGTCCCTCGGGTGAGTATACTCATTATCTCTCTCTCATAATTGAGCCCTATTGACAACATCTAAATACAGAGAAAATTTATGAGAGATAAGGTATTCGACGAATCTCGGGTTTTAGACCTCTCGAAACATCCGCGTCATCGTTCCTCATTCTCTACCAAATGAGGTGCTGAACACGGATAACTCCATGAACTTCGCCTCGTCTTTGAGACACGGTCATGTTGTTCATTCGATCTAATAAACTCTACCTCCTTCATATGATGAATACTTTCAGGAAAGTATTCATCATTGAAAAGTTTATGAAATCTTTTCCAAGACATGTTGAGTGCAGCTGGCTGGGTACGCTTCACAAATTCCCACCAGTAATCCGCTTCACCACAGAACATAAAGGTGGCGAATGGAACCTTCTGTTCCTCCGTGCATCCCAAGACATCGAATATCTTGGTGATTTGTTTGACCCATGTTTCCGCCTTAATCGGATCGGGCTTTCCCCAGAAATCTGGTGGTCCCAACTCCTTGAAGCCGCTTGTTTGTGATGCATCAAGCAGCGTTGCCATCACTTTCACCCGTATTTTGTACACGAGTCTCCCTCGTCTGATTTTGCATGAACTGCAAAAAGCTCCTAAACATTCCATCATTCATCGTTTTCTCAGTAGCATTGTTTATAGGAGGAATATTGCCTTCCCGTTGCACGTTCTCCTGGTTTATGACTAAAGGTTGTTCCACAGTCTCATACACTCCATTGTTAACGTTCTCAGCAGCCATTCTTAAATACTGCCATAAAACAAGGGTTAATTAAATAAATTAACATATCACATAATATCCCTATATTATAATGACCAACAAATAAGCTTAGATAGGACACACTAGCGAAGGATTTACTCATCTCTCCCTCCTAGTTTTATTCCTCGATCTCACTTGAAGACCATATCCTAAGCTTTGATACTAAGCTGTGGCGCCCCCAAAATAGGTAACAACACTCATTACGAAGTCGCCAAATACATGATATGTAAAGCAACTACAACTTCAATAATATAATTGTTGTGCAAAATAAGACAACACATACTGTGAGTTTAAATACAAATATTGTCTTTTAGACAATATCAACACTCAAATAAGTCCCCATTACAATTATTCATACACTATTTTACGAAAATAGTGAGGACTGCTAAAACATCTTTCTAGAACCATCACTCCATACCCCGACTCGATCCTGCTATGTTCTCACCTCCTAAGAAGAAAAATGGAACAAAAAGGAAAAGGGTGAGCTCAACTAGCCCAGTAAAGAATATTATGACTAAGATAATATACAACAAATTATCATTAGTCTTCAACAGGGAAATTTTAGATCAACAACTGCAGCGGAAACAGCAATCCATTAGAAGAGTCACGTAGAGAATGAATTCTACTATCTTCTAAGATTTAAAAGTTCATCATCAATATTTTATCCCTGTAACAACAATCAGTATACATCTTTAATCAAATATTCATCTTTGCACTACAAGCCAAAGATATTCATTTGTATCACCAGTTGGTCATGTTCATCTCAACACCTGTTCATCTTTGCACTACGGGCCAAAGATATTCATCAGTTAATCATTCATCTTTGCACTACAGGCCAAAGATATTCAGTAATATCATCATTTAAGACTGAGGATGATGAAAAATACTTTAAAGAAAACGAATCCAGTGAGACAGAAGGACAAATATTAGGGATTCGTATAATAATTTATCCAATATCAATAATACTTCATAATAATCAATTGTGAAGCAGAATTCAAAAATAACGATTAAAACATGAATACAATCAAAGATAGTAGCCAGAATAGACATCTTGGACAAAAAAGAAAATTTTCATTTTTTAGTGAATAGTGCCGTATTCGTGAATAGCCTCGTATACGTGAATAGTGCCGTATACATGAATAGTAACCTCGACACAAAAAGTTCCAAATTTGATTAAAAAGTTCAAACCAATATTTTGGCATAATGATATTGAAGAAAATAATATCATTTCGAAAGAAAATAACATCTCTTACCTTAAAATAACGGTACTTCTGATTGGAATATCGAATAGAAAGTCGAAGGAAACTTGTACCGAACAGCAACTCTCAAAGTATCAAAAGACTCACAAAAATATGCTCGATAATCTAGAGAGAAAGAAAACTTGTTTCTAGTGTGATTTTCAATTATATCCTAAGCGTCTATTTATAGGAAAATGCTAGAACGCCATAGGAGACTAAAATAATTTATTATTCAAAATTCTACGCATGCTACCATCAAAGACCAGCATGCCACTCTTGAAAAATCCCAGCAGCCCTCATGCTTTAAATCACAAAAGTGGGTCCCACCCATAAATTAATAAAAATTATTTTATTTTCAGAAACTTTAGTAATTCATAGAAAATAGCTCGTTTATCGAGAAAATACTAATTCTATATCCATTCCACACGAAATCGAATTCTCTACAACTTTGTAGCTTTGAGTTTTCCAAAATCTAAACAAAAATATCCAAAATCCACAAGCGGGTGATTTTAATACCTCCAGATTCGACAAAATCTTGATAAAACACCTCAAAGATTAATTTCTTCATTTATAACCACATAAAATAAATAAATCCATCATTTATATCCACATCAAATAAATATTTCTTTATCATATAAATCAATAATTAATTATTCACAAATAATATTACGAGAATCACAATTATGACAATCGTCGTTTCAGGAAAGAGGGGTTTTCAATAAGGATTTCTCTCATCGGCGCATGATTAGGTGACCAAACCTCTCCTTGTGAGAACTTTCTAGACATTGCCAATAATGCTATCTAATAATATTATTCAAATAATATGAATTATTGATCTAATAATGGGAAATACTGTGTAGTGACAATTATTGAAACATCAATAATATTAAATATCAACGCAGCAATTATTGAATCAATAAAATAAAACATTCAACAGTAATTACTGTAACAATTATTGAGTAGTGCCTTCTTACGTGCGAATCAATAATTCAATAATCGCATGTAATATCGTAAATGCTTCTTTGCAATTGATGCGTATTCATGTATTTTAACCACGTGTATTTCAACGAGTTAATTAGTAATAACTACGTTGTTATTTATAAAAACTCATACTTTGTCATTTTCTTTGATCAATGACAGTTATTACATTATGAGCCCCACGAATGGTTTGCTGGCCGTCATTTGAATATTCCCGAAAAAAAGAATATTCCACGACCAAAAGAATATTCTCCAACAAAATGAATATTTTATAACCACTTGCTTATTTTGTAAAATTTGCACATTTCACCCATAACCACAAACATTATATCAAATTAACCTTATTAATTTAGAATAATAAATAGAGGAAAATTTAATTTTATTTATAATAAGTTGGGGTCTTACATAACCTGTATACGCGGACTACCCTATACTTGGTGAATTTCTTACATTATTCCATTCTTTATTATTATGTTGGAATAACTTTTATCTATCAATCCGCATACATAGTGAAATTCTTACATTATTCCATTCTTTATTATTACATTGGAATAACTTTGTATATCTGACTACCCTATACTTGGTGAAATTCTTTTGTTATTCCATTCTTTATTATTATGTTGTAATAACATGTATACATGCCAAGTACCGCATACATGGTGAAATTCTTACATTATTCCATTCTTTATTATTACTTTGGAACATCCACGCTTAGATGCAATTTCGCTTGACCTAGTTCCGTTATTTATTATTACGTTGGAATATATGTATACAATGCTTACGCATGACCTAGTTAGATTATTTATTATTACATTGGAACATCACATCGGTGCGTAATTTCACGACTGGTTCCGTTATTTATTATTACATTGGAATAACTTTTATGTCGTGTGATGCATCATTATGCTCGGTGATTTCTTTTGTTATTCCATTCTTCATTATACTCAGTTGGTTAAAGTTTTAGCTTCTATACTCCATGAAATTAGTGGAATATCCTTAATATTTGTGGTTCATCTAGTATCTTTTCATGGAGATATTCTTCCGAGCATTCTTGAATTTTACTCCACAAAAAAAGATTATCATGTTGACAATTTGGACGTTATTGATTCACGGATAAATTAATTCTTGAACTTGTTTTATTGAATTTTTATGTCATTGTCATCATCCTCATGTTTATATTATGTTGAAAGTCATCTCGTGGCTGTAATGCATAGATGGACTTGGTATGATTATGACCGAGGATTATTCGGTATAATCATAGTAGTAATATTACAAATGATGTGGAAAAAAGTCCTCGTTGGCCCGTAGTGCATTGATGGGATGTTTTTTGGTATGATTATGGCTATGGATTCTCTTGACGAGGGAGCAAAGATGAATTGTTTTATGGCATGATCAGGACCGTTGATGAAAACACGATTATCTTTGGCCCGTAATGCATGGATAATTTGTGGTCGTGATACTAATGAATATCCTTGGCTATAGTGCAGGGATGATTTGATGATGTGGATTATTTATTAAGCTGAGTCTCAGCGATAAAAGTGATGAAAACCCTTTTTAAATCATAAAAATAGTTTATTTTATTCTCTACTTAACTCTTTTAATGGATTACTTGTTCCGCTGTAGTTAAACTTGATGTTTGTTATATTTTATCAGTTTAACACTGTTGAAGGCTAACGATAATTTTTTTTTCTGCATTATCTTAGTCATAATATTTCTTACTGAGCTAGTTGAGCTCACCCTTTTGCTTTCATTGTTCTCTTCAAGAAATGAGAACGTAGCAGGGACTAGTCGGGGAACATAGTGACCGTCCAGATGATAGCATTAGTAGTCCTCACTATTCTATGAAATAGTGTGATAATAAATGTATTGAGGAATTATTTTGAGTTTGAATATTGTCTAGAAGACAATATTTGTATTAAAACTCACAGCTTATGTTGTATATTTAAGATTGTATTTGTTTTATGTACCATGTATTTGGCGACTCAGAATAGGTGATGTATACCTATTTTTGGGGGTGTCACACGTAGTGCAGGGATGATGTGGATTATTTATTAAGCTGAGTCTCAGCGATAAAAGTGATGAAAAACCTTTTTCAATCATAAAAGATAGTATATTTTATTCTCTACTTGACTCTTTTAATGGATTGCTTGTTCCGCTGCAGTTAAACTTGATGTTTGTTATATTTTATCAGTTTAACACTATTGAAAGCTAACGATAATTTATTCTGCACTATCTTAGTCATAATATTTCTTACTAGGCTAGTTGAGCTCACCCTTTTGCTTTCATTGTTCTCTTCAGGAAATGAGAACGTAGCAGGGACTAGTCGGGGAACGAAGTGACGGTCTAGATGATAGCATTAGTAGTCTTCACTATTCTATTAAATAGTGTGATAATAATTGTAATGAGGACTTATTCTGAGAGTGGATATTGTCTAGAAGACAATATTTGTATTAAAACTCACAGCTCTTGTTGTATATTAAAGATTGTATTTGTATCCTGTACCATTTATTTGGCGACTCAGAATAGGTGATGTATACCTATTTTTGGGGCGTCACATGTATGATAGCAAAGTTAATAGCAATCCTTTTCCAAAACCCTTCTTCTCCAACTCTCAATATCATTGTGTTCCTCTCTTCCAAACTCTCTGACTATAGCCTTGGAAAGAAAAAGAACGCATAACATAACTAGCTCCCTCTCCCCCTACATATGTCAGGTACAAAAACAAAAAGGCGTCAGTTAAAATAAACCAAAAGCCATAAGGACTTGTTTGGCTACACACAATTCCCCAATTCCAATTTATTTTGATAATATTATATTATATAGTTTTTATTTGTCACACATGTAGCCAATTTACATAACTTACAATAATAATTATAATAATTATATATTTTTTTATAATTATTCTGATGATTAATAAATAATTATATATCTAATTTAATTAATAAATTAGACTTAAACATTACCCTATTTAATTTACTTATTTTCTTTAATATTAAACAACTCATTTAATTTAATTATTTCATTAAATTAAATCCTTTAAATAAAATTACCATTATTTAATTTAGTTAACATTAATAAATTTAGTTACTAAATTAATGCACCACAATTCATCAATTATTTATTTTCCTCAATAAATAAATGATTTAAAATATTTATTTAATTCAATAAATATTTAAATTAAATTACAAAAATTTCTCGATCGTTACATCTTTCCCTCCTTAAAAGGATTCTGTCCCCAGAATCACGACTCGAAAAACTTATTCGTTACACTTAATCGTTAAGACAGAAACTCTAATCTTAACTATTAAGAGTTGCCTCTTAATAGTTTATTCAAAATTTATGAACAAATATAGCCTCAATAAATATTGTACTCCTATTTAAAATTTTAAGATCATTTAAATAAAAAATTTAAATAACTCAAAGTGTTAAAATGGTAAAATAGTGTCATTCATATGTTTTACACTTTTTAGTTATCAAATAATTTTTTAGATTCAGATGTTATATCATTCAGACGATCTAATTTATTAAGATGTATTAACCATTCAGATCTTTATTACAAAGTTTTATCAAACACCACCTAAGTCACACGCCGATGTTTAACGCACATGGTCGCAAGCTGAGCCAATTCGTCACTTGCTGATGCACGTTTTTGCTCACTAATGACTGATAATGCATGAATTCTCATTCAAAATACCATTTCAAGATTGGTTTCCATTCCTACAACAAAAACACACAAAACACATAAAATTAACATAAAATACCCAAGAACGATCAATTTTATCAAGTCAAAAGTACCAAATTCATATGTATAAAACCCACTCATCAGTTATCATAATAATTGATGGTCAAATAATCATAAAATGAAACATAAAATATGATAAACGATTCACATATGATCAACAATAATAAAAAAGAGAGTAAAGTGATTTAAACTAATCATTGGGTTCCATTGAAATTAGTTTATAACGTAGCAAGAAAACATCATTCTCAAATAAAATAATATCCTCGAATTACAAAAATAAAATAAAAAGAAAAGAGAACAAAATTGTGTAGTGCAACCTTCGAATTCCAAAACTTTTCCTTTGATCCTTGCTTTCCTTTGCGTGTTTTCCTTCATGATCCTTGAAAATCTGTTAAGCAATCCCAACTTTCATCTATATCATAACAACCTCTTAATCGTGGAATTATAGGTCTCTCATGCAACTCGGTAGACGTTGTATCGAACTTTGTAATATATAGTATTATTTAATATATATAAATATAATAAAACATAACATAATTTTATATATATATAACACAGAAAATATTAATAAATAAATCCGAGTCCTTTGAATTCACAAAGTCTCCTTAAAGCAAATTTATTCCCTCACATGTGCTAAGGATTAATTGAATAATTACTTCCCAAGATAAAACGGATTTCCAGTTCTTAATTAGAAGCACTTCAAAATTAAGAACACATTGAACCAATTTCAATGTTATGTACTGAACTTTATAAATAATGCATGAAAATGATGCATGAATATATACTTACAAATAGAAACGGGAAAATATTTGCGAGAAGTAATGTAATCGGCTAGAGCAGAGCGGAGCAGGCTGCGAAGGAAGGAAGAGATGGGAAGGAAGGATTTTCGAAAGGGAAGGAAGGAAAGGAATTTCTTCGCAGAATCGGGGAAGGAAGGAAAGGGCGGGACGGGAAAAAATTGTTTTGATATTCTTGTACGTAGTATTGGTTTATTTATGGGAGTCAAAACGATGTAGTATTGATAATAACCTTAAAATAAAAATCGATGGTTTATTAAATGCATTTTGTCCAAAAATTAAAATTATATATCATGACCGACCCCCGCACGACATACGACCACGATTTAATTACACCAGCCAAACCGACCGACCAGACTGACGATGGCATGGCGTGCGTGTGGATTTGAACCATGCCTTGGCTAGGTCCTCTCCCTTCCACAAAAGTGGGGTGCCCCTTGGGGCCCTTCCCATTGAGCAAACATCCCATATATATGTTCTTCATTTTTCCCTCACACATCCTATGTGGGACTATGCAATTTCCAACATATCAAGTAGGTGACTTTGAAGTCAATTTTCTCATTCAATTCCTAATGGATTTGAACAAATAAGTATACCACGTTATACTCCTCGCGGAGGAGAACGCATTGGTGCATTAACCCGACATTTATGGATTGTGGGTCCTACTATAAATTAAGCCTCAAAATGCTTTAATATTTATTTTGTCATACCCATTTCCAACAATCCCCCACATGAATGTAAAATTGGCTTTACAATATGCAAAATATGTTAGGAATATGCAGATACTAGTTCGAGTACATGAGAAAAGATATTTCATCAGGTTAAGTAGCCTAATGGCTTTGAACTTGCCCTAGTAAAATCTATCGGATTTACTTGGCTAATCAGTAGACTTTATGTCTTTGAACTGTCAGCTTTTTATGTAAACCAAGACAATAGAATTCACAAAATATCTCTTCAAACATAATTGGTTCTCACGTTTGTGTTCATTTTGGCCTTGAAACACCTCTTGGTTCCGTGAGTATATTAGAGAATTCAGCCTTCAAAATTCTCACAGAAGTGGCCCCCTTCTTACTCACGTAGGTGACTTCTATCAAGAGTATCCTGCAATAATCCACTTGAACGCATTTCAAGATATAAAAGTCATTAAAAGCGTAACTTATCCTAATTCTCGCAGCAGATGTGCACTGTCTCATTTTAAGAATGGTTAGGAGTAAATATCTCCTCAGTGCTTTATTGAGTACTACATAGTTCGGTTTGCCCATTGAACCTAGATCTTGGGATCTCTAGTCAGCTAGGTTGGGTTGCCACTATGACGACTCTTATTTAAACAGTAGGCTTTAAACCCATTCCCTTTGATGATTTTTCCACTTGCTCTCTTGTTAAACCTTTCGTAAGCGGATCCGCAATATTATCTTTTGACTTTACATAGTCAATTGAGATAATTCCATTTGAGAGCAATTGTCTAACGGTATTATATCTTCGTCAGATATGGCGTGATTTTACCATTATATAAATGACTTCTGTGTTCTTCCAATTGTTGATTGGCTATCACAATGTATACATATATACCGGGTACACAGTCTTGACCAATTTGGAATATCCTCTAAGAAATTACTGAAGCCACTCTACTTCTTCTCCAACTTTTGTCTAATGCAATGAATTTCGATTCCATTGTAGACCTTGCAATACACGTTTATTTTGAGGATTTCAAGATACTGCAAGCACCTCCAAGGGTAAAGACATATCCACTTGTGGATTTTGAGTCTTTATTATCGGATATCCAATTAGCATCACTATATCCTTCCAATCTTTGTTGGATATCTTGTATAGTCTTGATCCATATTTTTTGAGTATGTTTTAAATATCCTAAAACTCTCAAAATTGCTTTTCAAATGATCTTTACCGGATTACTTATATACCTACTTAGCTTACTTTACCGAATAAGCTATATCTCGGTCTAATCAGAGTTCATGACATACATTAAACTGCCTATTATACAAGAATATTCTAGTTGAGATATGCTATCACCTTCATTTTTAGCTAAATGAAAGATTTATATCAACTAAGGTCTTATTTAGAATTATATTAAACTTGTTAAATTTTTCAAGTATTTTTCCAATGTAATGAGTTTGAGATAATATAATTTCATCAGATGTTCTAGAAATCTTGATTCCTAATATTATATATGCAACCCCCAAGTCTTTCATGTCAAACCTATTTGACAACATACGTTTTGTTGAGTTGATAACTTCATTGTTGCTACCCATGATTAACATATCATCCACATAAAGACAAACAATGACATATTCCTTTTGAGTGCTTTTGACATAAACACATTTGTCACACTCATTAATTTTAAATCCATTTGATAACATAACATTATCAAATTTCTCATGCCATTGTTTTGGTGCTTGTTTTAATCCATACAAAGATTTAATAAGTTTGCATACTTTCCTCTCTTGTCTAGGAGCTATGAAACCTTCAGGTTGTTCCATATATATTTCTTCATCTAATTCACCATTTAAGAATGCAGTCTTTACATCTATTTGATGTATTTCAAGTCTATTTAAAGATGTTATTGCTATTAGCATTTGAATAGATATAATTCTTGTAACAGGTGAATAAGTGTCGAAATAATCCAATCCTTCCTTTTGTCTATAGCCTTTAACAACAAGCCTTGCTTTATATTTATCAATTGAGCCATCAGCTTTCATCTTCTTTTTGAAGATCCATTTATACCCTAAGGATTTTGAACTAGGTGGAAGGTCCACCAATTCCCATATATGATTTTGCATAATGGACTCAATTTCGCTATTTATTGCTTCTTTCCAATGAGAAGCATCTGGAGAGGATATTGCTTCCTTGTATGTTTGAGGATCGTTTTCTAACAAAAAAGTTAGAAAATTCGGACCAAAAGACTTTGACGTCCTTGCCCTTTTGCTACGTCTAGGTTCATCCTCCATGTAACTCTTTATTTCATATTTTCGTGGATTATTACTAGTAGCATCCAAAGGTCTTTTGTTTGAATTTGAATCTTTATTTTCATTATATGGAAAAATATTCTCAAAGAATGATGCATCTCTTAATTCAATAAATGTATTAACATGAATATCATTAATTTTAGATTTATGAACAAGAAAGCGATAAACACTGCTGTTATTTGCATAACCAATGAAAACACAGTCAATTATTTTTGGTCCTATCTTAACCTTTTTAGGTTTAGGAACCATCACTTTTGCTAGACACCCTCACACTCTTAAGTATTTATAGCAAGGTCTATGACCTTTCCATAATTCATAAGGTGTTTTGTGAGTTTTCTTATGAGGCACTTTATTAAGAATATAATTGGCGTAAAGCAAAGCTTCCCCCACAAAATTCTAGGGTGCTCCGTAACATTTAACATAGCATTCAACATTTCTTTCAATGTTAGGTTTTTGCGCTCAAAGAATACCGTTGCTAGATTGAGGTGAATAAGGAGCAGTAGTTTGGTGAATAATACCATGAGTAGAGCATATCTCTTCAAATGGTGATTCATATTCACCACCTCTATCGCTTCTTATTGCTTTAATCTTTTTGCTAAGTTGATTTTCAACTTCATTTTTATAAAGTTGAAACATTTCTATTGCCTCATCTTTGCTTCTTAGCAAATATACATAACAATATCTTGTGCAATCATCAATAAAGGTAATGAAATATTTTTTCCCACCTCTAGTTTGCACAAACTTTAAGTCACATATATCAGTGTGAATTAAATCTAGAGGTTCAGTTTTCCTTTCAACAGAATGAAAGGGTAATCTTGTCATTTTTGATTCCACACAAATTTCACATTTATGTTTTTGATTAATATCAAATTTAGGCAAGAATTCTAAATTAATTAATCTACGCAAAGTATTATAATTAACATGTCCTAATCTAGCATGCCATATATTTGAAGATTCCAACAAGTAAGAAGAAGAATTAATTTTATTATTATCAATAGACTTTGGTACAACAGTCATAACATTCATCTTAAAGAGCCCATCATTTATGTAGCCCTTTCCTATAAACATATCATTCTTAGTAAGTACAAACTTATCAGACACAAACACCAACTTAAAGCCATTCTTGCCAAGTAATGACCCAGAAACTTGATTTTTGCGGATATCTGGCACATGAAGCACTTCATTTAAAGTCAGTTCTTTGCCAGATGTCATTTTCAGTATAATCTTTCCACGTCCTTCAACCTTTGAACTTGAGGAGTTTCCATGAAGAGTTGATCATCATTCTCTCACTTGGTTTGTAAGTAGAGAACATCCATTTGTTGGAACAAATGTGGCGAGTAGCCCCAAAGTGTCCACGCATATTCATTCTTTGGGGTTTCTACCAAATTACATTCGAGATATAATCTGTTGTAAAGATTAATGTCTGAAACATTTTTAGACAACTTTTCCAGTTCTGTCACATTTGCTTGAGGCTTTTGTTCTTTCTTGAACTTCTTTGGCTTGCGACATTCACTTGATTTATGTCCTTGGATGCCACAGTTGAAGCACTTGCCTTTGAATTTCTTCTTGGCCTTGAAAGCATTTTTGCCTTCACGCTTCCTTTTGTTGTTGTTTGGCCTTTGTTCTACCACATTTGCCTTTGCTTCAATGAAGTTTCTTCCACTCTTCTTCTCAGATACTCGATTGTCCTCTTCAATCCTAAGTCGCACGATCAATTCTTCAAGATTCATCTCCTTGCGTTTATGCTTTAGATAATTCTTGAAATCTTTCCATGATGGTGGAAGTTTTTCAATCATTGCTGCAACTTGGAATGAGTCACTTAATGACATTCCTTCAGAATGAATGTCATGTAGAATTACTTGTAATTCTTGAACCTGAGTGATAACTGCTTTAGAATCTACCATTTTAAAATCAAGAAATCTACCGACTATGAATTTCTTCATGCCAGCATCTTCAGTTTTATATTTCTTGTCTAAAGATTCTCAAAGTTCTTTTGCAGTTTGAATTGTACAATATACATTATATAATGTATTATCTAAACCATTCATCACATAATTTCTCTGAAAAGAAAATCAGATGTTTCCATGCATCAACAATAGACCACCTTTTCTTGTCGGGTTTCTCCTTCAACAAGAGTAGGACAGTCCTCTTGTAGAAACCTTGCCAAGTTCAGTGTTGTGAGATAGAAGAGCATCTTCTGTTGCCAACGCTTGAAATCAGTTCCATTGAACCTTTTCAGGCTTTTCTCCATGAGACATACTCACGGCAGAAATGGTACTAGTAGATGCCATTTCTGTTATACAAATAAAGACTATCAATAATCAAATTAAATTTCTGTTTGTACAAAAATTTAACAGAATTCAAACAACAAATTTTGTGTATAAAAATTTGTATAGCACAAATCCAAATTCAGTTTACAAATTTTTGTTTTAAAACCAATTTGTATTCTAAAGTTGGACAAGTTTTGTTAAAATTCCAACACTAAGATTATTACATAATAATAACTTAGGATAATAACATAATATAAAAATCAATTAATATGTAATAAATATGATATTCCTATAATAAATATAATAACAGAATATTATATATTTATCATGTAACACAATAAACTATTATATTAATATGTAAATAATAATAGAATATTATATAATATTTTTAGTATTATATATATTATTAAGTTAAATGAATTAACATGCATAGACAATAATGAATAGACAATGAATACACAATAAAAAGTTAAAGGTTTAAAGGCTACTTGGACAAGTCCTATGTGAACATATTTATATTTTTGCAAAAAGGGTATAAGTCTTCAATATGCAATAAATATAAAATTTCATCATTATTACGTAAAGGAACAACATGCTAAAAGGTTTTTATTATTCTTTACTGATAAAATCAAAGGTTCCAATTTTATAAATTGTTTCTGGTTTTATTTTAGGAATAGTCCATTTATCTAAGGCTTCCTTTACATCTCGATAGGCTATAAGTTGATTTGCTTCCTTCAGTAGAAGGTCAAGCATTAGCTACGGTAGAAAGAGAGGTTGAAAAATCAGTCATTTTTCAAAGGTGACCATATATGTGTAATTTATGAGTAATATATTCATTAATATGTTAATAAACTAACATGGCTTTGATACCAATTCAGGGAGGATCGGAGAAAAGGGTCGATCAAGCACGTCTGTCAACGATTTACAAGAAATAATAGCCACACTCCTCAAGTCGGACAAAGGCAAGGATTCAAAACGCGACTTTGGTGACATCCCACTTAATCAAGCATTAACCCTGATCTATCTTAATTAATACATGGCATGGAATTTTAAAAACATATTAAATATATATTTACAGATAAATTACCACATATATGATCTCATGAAATACTGTTGATTAGGGGGTAGGGGTTCTACCCAAAACTATGAGCCGACAGGTTTCTTCCTGTATGGCGGTTTTTGTTAAAATAATATAATGTTACGATATATAAAATCGTTTAAGAAATAAGAACGGTTATAATTATCTCATTATGATTGATATCTTTGTTTTTGTATCGATTCTTCTTTTCGATTATGATAATCTAAAAGCTCAAGTAAGGAAACATAATAATTAATTGAAGCAATAATTAAAACTTACGGAAGAGTCTTGAATATCTTCAAACCATGATTTATATATATCAAGTATTTTACAGAGAGAGGTACAAAGAGAATACAAAAGAAAATGCTAAGGAAAGTTCTGCCTCAACAATGGGTGAGGTCTCCCAAATACTGTTTCTTCCATATTTTTATTTGGAATATATCGTTCGGAGTAGTAAAAGAACGTCTTTCTTTGTTGGTGGTAGAAGAAGGTCAAGAATTCTTTGGATTGAGTATTCGGACTAGGAAATTTCATATAATCTGATTTGCTACGCCTCGACCTCGTTGATTGGCATGACCTCGACCTCTCATTGGTCATTCTCGCAAATATTCTCTAGTCGAGAAAATCCGGTAAAAGAATTGCATTTTCCTTTGATATACTCAATATCAAGTCGAATCATTGATAGAATACTTTGCCAAGTAGCAAATATCTGTTTGGATGCTAAATTTTGAACATCTTTTTAAAGATGCATTTTAAATTTGAACAATCAACTCTAATTAAAAAGTCTTGATTTAAAAGATCATCACGAAATTTTAAAACACATTTAACAATTGAAAGGCATTCTTTTTTATAGTAGGGTAATTTAAAGAAGGTCCTTTCCAAGTTCCTGAAGTAAAACGAATAAGATCTTTTTTATTACTGTTAGGATTAAATTGTTTCAGGGAGGATCGGAGAAAAGGGTCGATCAAGCACGTCTGTCAACGATTTACAAGAAATAATAGCCACACTCCTCAAGTTGGACAAAGGCAAGGATTCAAAACGCGACTTTGGTGACGTCCCACTTAATCAAGCATTAACCCTGATCTATCTTAATTAATACATGGCATGGAATTTTAAAAACATATTAAATATATATTTACGGATAAATTACCACATATATGATCTCATGAAATCATTGTTGATTAGGGTAGGGTTCTACCCAAAACTATGAGCCGGCTGTGTTTCTTCCTCGTATGGCGCTTTTGTTAAAACAATATAATGTTTCGATATATAAAAGCGTTTCTAAGAAATAAGAACGGTTATAATTATCTCATTACTTGATTGATATCTTTGTTTTGTATCGATTCTTGTTTTAAAGTATGATAATCTAAAAGCTCAAGTAAGGAAACATAATAATTAATTCAAGCAATAATTAAAACTTACGGAAGAGTCTTGAATATCTTCAAACCATGATTTATATATATCAAGTATTTTCTGAGAGAGGTACAAAGAGAATACAAAAGAAAATGCTAAGGAAAGTTCGCCTCAACAATGGGTGAGGTCTCCCAATTTATACAAGTGAGAAGATAAGAAAGGATCCGGCGTGTCCTGATAGTGGAGTCGGTTGGTAGTCCTTATCTTTTCTTCTTTAACTCTCAAGTGGGAAGTGGAGGGCATGAGGCAATTTGTCGCTCGGATGAGTGGATTACAATTTGGTTGGCGTCTTACGATGATAGAGAGACACCGTCGCTACTTCTCGATAGTAGAGCTACTGTGGTTGTCCTTTTCTGATTATTGACACTGTAATGGAGGATAGCTTTATGCTTTTCCTTTCCTTTCTTGTCTTGTTCCATTTTTTTCGAAATCATGGAAGTGAGAGAGTCCCAAAGTCTCCCATCGTAGGCTCAGGTTCGACTTTTCTCAACTAAGACATTGAATTCATTGTCATCCTGCTCGTAGAATCTTCATTATCGCTAACAGCTTTTCATGGAACCGCCGTCTTGTGTAAATGATTGTAAGAATTGGGTTTTCATATAGTCCATGGTCTTGACTATTAATTGCTTTTGATTAGATTTGGAAATTTGCATTTAAATCGGTTTGAATCTTGACAAAAGGATTAAGCGATGATGGTTTCGGTAGGCTTTAAGGGATAACATCCAAGCGAGCTCGGGTATGGTTTCACGTATAGATTTCAAAAGTTCTGGTAACGTGGGATTAAGTCCCTTATCCCACCATTTGGTAAAGAATACCCTTTTAAGACGAGGGATTTTATTCTGAAAGTCACATTGGAAATCCCATTTCCAGATCCAGGGGATACTAAAACGGATTATAAAATGGGCTAATAATTTAAGCATAGATAGATCTTTATTTACTGGTATATGGGCATAGGCAACCTGCCATTCTTTGAATGTTGTTTGACTAAATTCTGGTAAAGTTTCCATGGTAATTCCAAACTTATCCCACCAAACGAAAAACCAGTTGGGAATTTCGTTTTTTAAAACATCGGACAGATACTTCGATAAACCAGAATGGTTACGGATAGGATTACGTAATAGAAAACATGCGTAAAAGGAATCAATATAATCCCAATAATTATATCTGGTTTCTGTTGTATTACTGGAATCAACAGTACGGGTGGTATGGGGATTAATACCCCAATTAGCAAGAGGCATGATACTCTTGACAGTGGTTTTACTGTATTGAATTGGGCTAGTTGGTTTAGATGGATCATGAAGCGTATGCTTAATGTCCATAGATGTTGTGTCAATAATAATCTGTTCATACACATAGCGATACTGGTTAAAGCGGGGAGGAGACTGTTGAGTCGTTAAATAACGTCTCTTGATCTCCCATGGATCTTTCATCCATTTTTCATCATTCTGATCAATAAACAAATCTGTTTCTTCCATATTTTTATTTGGAATATATTATTGTCGTAGAAAAGAACATCTTTTTCTTTGTTGGTCGCTAGAAGAAGTCAAGAATTCTTGGATTGAGTATTGAGACTAGGAAATTTCAGATAATCTGATTTGCTCGCGCCTACCGCTCGATTGGCATGACTTACCGACCTCTCTTGGTCATTCCCGCAAATATTCTCCGTTAGGAAAATCCGTAAGAAGAATTATGTTTTCCTTTGATATATTCAATATCAAAGTCAAATCATCGATAGAATACTTTGCAAGTAGCAAATATCTATTTGGATGCTAAATTTTGAACATCTTTTTTAAAGATCTGCTTTAAATTTGAACAATCAACTCTAATTAAAAAGTGCTGATTTAAAAGATCATCCTGAAATTTTAAAACATATTTAACAATTGAAAGGCATTCTTTTTTTATAGTAGGGTAATTTAAAGAAGGTCCTTTCCAAGTTCCTGAAGTAAAACAAATAAGATCTTCTTTATTACTGTTAGGATTAAATTATTTTAACATACCACCATATCTCGTATTGGAAGCATCCAGCCCCGAACGATCTTTTTCCATTCGGGATTAGGTAAGGACAAACAAGGTAACCTGTTTAACTCTAGATTTAATTTTTTTTCTGCATCAAGATGTTCTTCATCCAAGGTGAAGGATTTTTCCAGAAGGCAGTATCTGAGAATAGAAGCATCTTGGGAAAGATTTGGATAGTAATCACGAATATAATTTAAACTTCCCAAAAATCTTCATAGATTGATTAATGTCTTTGATTTCATCCGGAAATTTGGATGCAAATTCAATACATCTATCAATCGGAATAATAGTTCCATTAGAAATATTATATCCAAGAAATCTGATCTTTGTTTGGAAAAGTTTCATTTTGAGGCGTAAACTACCAAACCATTTTTTATGATAACATTTTAAAAATATTTAAATGTTTTATATGTCGTTCAATGGATGAAGAGAAAATTAAAACATCATCAATGTAACAGATAATAAATTCAAAGAAAGGGTTAAAAATATCATTCATGATGTCTTTGGAATTCTCGAAGGTCCATTTTTTACTCCAAATGGAAGAACATTCCATTCATAGTGACCAAAAGTCTTTGAAAAGCGCTTTTATAAGTATCCCGTTCTCTAATTTGAATTTGCCAAAATCGATTTCATATCAATTTAGAGAAAATAGTGGCATCATGAAGTCGGTCAAGAAGATCCTTCTTATTAGGAATTGGATATCTAATCCATCAAGGGCTTCATTAAGAGGTTTATAGTTGATAACGAGTCGTGGAGTTCCTCGCTCAATTTCTCGAATTTTTATTTACATAAAAAAAAGATAACCTGTGGGAGAGGTACTAGGTTTTATCGCTTTTTTCTCATTGAAGGGACTCAATTTTGGTTTTTACAAAGGAGTAAATATTCTTTCTTCATCCGACCTGGGTCGAGATTTAGTAGGAATATTTTCTCATTAAAACTAGGGATATAAGGAAGAGAAATAATATGTTTCTTCCCTGCTCCAGAAAGCATTTGGGACATCATCGCTGATTTCGGTTTGAAGAGTTTTATGGATTAGTTTAATTTTTTCCGTAGAGAAGGTTGTAAAATTCTCTCGTTGCAGTAGTAAGAAATTTTATTTTCGAATAAAATTGATTTGTTTTTTTGGAATAAATCATGTTTTTGACTTGATTTAATTCTTTAGTGTAGGGTTCTGTAATAAATTCAAAAACAATATGTCTATTATTAAGAGTTGTATGAATTCCTAAAGTATCAATTTTTGTAATAGGCATTAAAAGACATAGAAATGGAGTGCCTAGAATGATACTTTGATTCATATTACGGATAAGAACAAAAGAAGTAGGTAAACAAAGACCTTGATTACATATTAAGGCTTTAGGAATTTTATACTTTATATTCATAGTATTTTCGCTTGCACTAGTTAAAGATTGAGTGGTCTTCTGAAAGTATTTGGTAGGGATAAGTCCTTCCTGGATACAGTTCATATCAGCACCACTATCAACTAGGGCAATGGCATCTTTGATAATAAAATCTGGTTTAATAATAAAAGTAATTCTAATATACCATTTCTGGAAGACTACTTGATTCATTAGCATTAAATCATTCGGAAGATTCTCGGTTTATCAAAAGATTCGGGTTGTTTGGAGGATTCTATATTATCCCGTTTTGTGATTTAACTTATTTTTAATATTGGTTAAATCTTGAAAGATAATAATATTATTATTCGTAATTGTTTTATTTTGATTTTAAAATATTTATTTCATTTTAGATCCCTGAATAGTAGTAGGCTTCTCAAAGGTAGAAAGCATACGAATACGTTTCATAACCTCTTTCATACTGTATTGAATAATAGGAAGGGTGTCTTCAACCTTCTGTGTTTTATAACAGATTTCTAAAAATTTTAATTTGATCTCTGGATCTTTAATCTGTTCGGCGAGGTCTAGAAGGGATTTCTGGTGGTCAGTTAAGACATTAATACTGGGACCTCCAATATCTAAACCATTCATCTCGACGATAGCTTTCCAATAATTAGCTTCAGTAGCTGTATTACAGTTATTAATAATACAGGTTTGACATTATTCGTTGTCAGAATTATTGTTAGATTCTGAATAGACTTCTGCTAGATCATTATCTGAGCTGGACTCGGAGTCATTATTAGACAAACAATTAAGGATTTGCTGTTGAATTTCCTCATCAAGGGATAATTCATTTAGCTTTTGTTTTAATTTTGAATTGCATTTATTAGCAAAGTGTCCTGTTTTTCCACATTTATAGCATTGAATTTTAGATTTATCTTTTTTTTTTGCTACTCTTTTTTTTCCTGGAAGATTTTTCAGGGGTTTTGGTTTTTGATGATTTCTTAGAAGAACGTTTTCGGTAAGATCTAGAAGGTTTAGAACTTTCCTATTTTTTAGCTTTCTGAGGATACTGTAATTTTGTGTCATAAGAGAATTGATCGCAAAATTCTCCTATCTCATGTCTTTTGGTGAGATTCTATTTTTTCATTAATTGTTGAAGTTTCATATCATTACATAATGATAATCCTTCTTCGATAATTACTGAAATAAGATGGCCATAAAGAAACCGGGTCATAAGGTATACTCATATACTGGCCATGTTTATCTCTAAGTTTTTTTGAACTTTTCTCGCAAAGAAAGTAGAAGTCCATCTACAAATTTGGCTTTTCAATGTTCATCGTTAGCATCTGCTCCTTTTGCATGACTTTCATTAAAAGACATCTTTATACCATCTAAAATGGGTTAAGGATGGGCAACGAAAGGTTACGTAAGAGTTCTCTACTCCTATCAAGATTTATCCGTCTCGGTCCTACAAAATGGTGAACGATAGCTTGAACTAAGGTGTAGCAAGCATCTTCTTTACGGTTTCAAGTTTAGTAATAGGGTCGATTATCATTCTTATAGGATTGAAGGATTTCATTCTTTGGTTATCGAGAGTTCATTATCCCACCATCCTTTAAGAATGCCAAGAAACCATTTACTAAGAAACGATGATCCGATGGTCTGTGTTTTCATTCTGCTTATGTGATATTGCATACATCAAGATATGATGGATAGTTTCAAAATTTTATATTCATTTTACCATCGATATTCCATTTATAGATGGTCTTACCATGGTAAGATTTCCGGGAATGAAGAAAGTCTTCTTCATGTAATATCCACGAGGAGTAGTCCGGGGTAATAGTACCTCATCGGGTCCAGATAGAGCCATTCTATTGATAGGCTTTCGGCTATAAGTAGTTTTATTAATATTTTGCATCTCCTGAAAATTATTCTGGATTTCAAAAATATTAATAGGGGAAATATCGGAATCATCTTCTTCATTATCAGTATTACTATTACTGGTATGAGAGGAAGGTTGTCCAGACATCATATTGAGCTGGGATGAGGACGCGGGTGTGAGTTTTAAATCTTTCATTTTATTTAAAATATTATCAATAAAATTATCACTGGTTTTAGAAGATTTCATTTTAAAATTACTAACTTCTAAAGGTGGTTTTATAGTTGCAGGTTGAAGGTCAATTTTTTGAGGAACAATTTGGCAATTATCATTAATATGATTTATTTGTTCTTCTATCCTGGTTAACTGTTTTCCTATAGTTTGAAGGAATAGATTAGTATAATTATTCTGTTTAGACAAAGGCAAAATGTCTTTAATCTTAACTTCTTCTTGTTGATGAGAAACTTCAGAAATATCAACATACGGATTAATAACTAATGGCTTTAAATTTTCATTTCCCGAGCTAAGTTCAAGAGACTTAGGAGGGGGATGGATAGATTGAATAATATTACCATTTGTGGTAATCCAATCTTTTTGAATTCCAGTTAATACATTTAGTTGACTTTCAAGATAAAATTTCGATTTTAAGATAAAATCATAATACCATTTAGCAAATGATAATATACAACTGGTTATTATTCAGATAAGCATAATAATTAGCTTTAATTTCGCTAACTTATTATTATCATGATTATTAAAATACCAATTTCTAAAATTCCTAGATTTATCCTGCATGAACTCCTCGATTTAAACATCGCTAATTTTACTATTGGGAGAAAAATTCATTTAACACTCAAAATTTATGTCACTAGCTTGATTTGGATGTAAGGTCTCGCTTTTGAGGAGTAGCCTCATAAATACCATGAGGTATTTGATTTTCAGAAATATGAATTCCTCTAACTATGTCTTCATTTTTGACAGACTCATTGCTGGGATTTTTAGACTCTTGATAAACAGATTCTAAAGGGTTGGACACAGATTGTCTAGACGATTCAGGAAAATCAATATTATAAGAAATATTGTTTATAGATCGACTTCGGTTAAAAGGTCTTTGAAATTTTAAATAAACATTTTCATTACTGGTTTGGATAACATCTTCAATGTTTTGTCTAATTATAGGTCTGGTAGGAACGACATTAGTAATTTGACATTGTTTTGGGAAAGTAATTTCTTCCCAAGGGATCATTCTGAGAATAGCCACTTGACTACTAAAGAGGTTAGTATCAATAAGGACAGTATGTCCTTGTTGGCTTTGCTTTCTGATATAGGGATTTAAAGTCGTTAAAACTTTAAGATGTATACGGAATAAGATGGCAAAAGGAGGGGATCTGGGTAGGTATTCATAAAACCAGTAATAGTAATACTGATAATGAAGAAGATGATTCCGATATTTCCCCTATTAATATTTTTGAAATCCAGAATAATTTTTAGGAGATGCAAAATATTAATAAAACTACTTATAGCCAAAAGCCTATCAATAGAATGGCTCTATCTGGACCCAGTAGGTACTATTTTTAGAAATCTGTTATAAAACACAGAAGGTTGAAGACACCCTTCCTATTAATCAGTACAGTATGAAAGAGGTTATGAAACGTATTCAGGGCGTTTCTACATTTGAGAAGCCTACTACTATTCAGGATCTAAAAAATGAAATAAATATTTTAAAATCTGAAATAAAACAATTACAGAATAATAATTCATGTTTATCTCTAAGTTTTTTTCGAACTTTTTCTGCAAAGAAAGTAGGAAGTCCATCTACAAATTTGGCTTTCCAATGTTCACTGTTAGCATCTGCTCTTTGCATGACTTTCATTAAAAAAAACATCTTTATACCATCTAAAATGGGTTAAGGATGGGCAACGAAGGTTCTGTAAGAGTTCTCTACTCCTATCGGATGTTATTTATCCATCCCGGTCCTACAAAATGGTGAACGATAGCTTGAACTAAGGTGTAAAAGCATCTTCTCTCTCGGTTTCAAGTTTAGTAATAGGGTCGAAGATCATTCTTATAGGATTGAAGGATTTCAGTTCTTTGGTTATCAGAGAGTACATTATCCCACCATCCTTTAATAATGCCAGTAAAACCATTTACTAAGAAACGATGATCCGATGGTCTACGTGTTTTCATTCTGCTTTGCAGTTCGTTGCATACATCAAGATATGATGGATAGTTTCAAAATTTGATATTCTGCTTTTACCATCGATATTCCATTCATGTAGATGGTCTTACCATGGTAAGACTTCGGGAATGAAGAAAGTCAAACAATTAACATGCAATAAACTCATTAACATGCAAAAGAATGTAAACCAAATTCAAAGATATTTAAACTTATCGCACTTATCGTAGAAATAAGAACATGCAATATTAAATTTATTGCACTTATCATAGGGAAAAAGAACTTAACATTCAAATATATATATATATATACGAGACGGGATCAGTAGACCTCTTAAGTAGTAGAACTCTCTTAAATAATAGAACTTTATCAAAAGCGTAGTTTTGATGCAGCGATGGCATTTTTGTAAATACCATGCCACCGCGTATTTCTAAAAAATGTTAGCGTCTTATCAAAACTACGTCGTTTTGATAAAATTCTATTATTTAAGGCATTCTCGCTATTTAAGAATTCTACTTGATCCTTTTCTCATATATATATATATATATATATATATATATATATATATATATATACTAATGATAAGAATATAAATATATAATATATTATATTAATCGAAGAATTATCTTGCATGAATAAATAACTTGTTACCGTCATTGCTAAGATCTAGGTATTATTACGAATACTCATTATTTTGAATCACGTTAATAAACTTGTTTTATAAACTAATAAACAATTGTTTTATAAAACAATTTCTGTTTTATAATTACGTAATTAAACTTTTATAAAACCAAAATTACAGAATTATATTAAATAAAACTATAATTACAGAATCAATAAATTTGCTTTAAGATTGTTACTGTAATATATAGTATTATTTAATATATATAAATATAATAAAACAGAACAAAATTTTATATATATATAACAAGAAAATATTAATAAATAAATCCGAAGTTCTTTGAATTCACAAAGTCTCCTTAAAGCAAATTTATTCCTCACCGGTGGCAAGGATTAATTGAATTAATTGCTTCTCACGATAAAAGCGGATTTTCGGTTCTTAATTGAAGCACTTCAAAATTAAGAACACATTGAACCAATTTCAATGTTATGTACTGAACTTTATAAATAATGCATGAAAATGATGCATGAATTTACACTTACAAACAGAAACGAGAAAATATTTGTAGAACGGAACTCCATAACGAGAACGGGACGGCAGAACGGGAACGGAACTGCAGAAGGGAAGGAACGAGATTTTTCAGAAGGGAAGGAACGGGAATTTCTTCTTTCACGGGCGCCAGATGGTTAATTTATGTAACTAGTAGGCGATTTATTACCGGGTAAGGGTGTAAGCAGATGAAATCGGACGGACATGTATATCCGTATCCGTATCCGGAAAATCAATTCGCTATCCGTATCCGTATCCGTATCCGGTATCCGACGGATTTTAAAAATATTATCCGTATCCGGTATTCGAAAAAATATTCGAATACGAATAATATCCGTTACCGTTTATTTTATCCGAATAGACAAATTATTCGGATATTCGAATATCTGAATTCGTTTATCAGTAACCTAATATAAAATTCATTCAAAATATTTACAAAAAAAAAAATTAAAGTTTAAATCATACATATTAATTAAACACAATTTAATATTTAAACCATACATATTAATTAAACATCCTAATCATAAGGGGAGGAAAATGTCAAATACATCATCATAAAAATTACAAGATTAATTTGCATCCTAACTTAACTTGATGCATACACCATTGATCATCCTTCATTGAACATTATCATACAAGAACATTATCATCTTTGGATTATGGATGAATATTTATATTTTATATATATAAGTTATTAAATAATGAATATAAGTTATTAACTAATTAATGTAAGTTATTAATATATATATATATATATATATATATATATATTAATAACTTATATAAATGAATGTAAGTGATTAATCAATGAATGTAAGTTATTAATAAATACATATTATATATATATATATCTAAATATATATATATATATATATGTATATATTCAATTATTAACAACTTATATAGGTAAATTATTAATTAATAATTTATATTAATTAATAACTTAATTAATGTAAATATTAAGTGTGTGTGTGTATATATATATATAAGTTATTGGATATTGGATTCAGGATATATCTAATCCGATATCCGTATCCGCTTCGGATATATTTACAGACGGATGTTAATCGAATACAAATACGCCTTATATCCGTATTCGTATCCGCTTATTTACGGATACCTTTAAACCGAATACTTGATATATCCATTTTTTTTTTAGAATGCGAATAATATTCGCTTTTTGAATCTGGATGTGGACGAATACGAATTTTAGGTATACCATTTACAAATTTCTACCAGTGGGAGTCAAAACGACGTAGTATTGATAATAACCTTAAAATAAAATCTGATAATTTATTAAACAGATTTTGCCAAAAAAATTATATATCATGACCCGACCGCCACGACTGACCGACTGCGCACGTGTGAATTTGAACCATGCCTTGACTAGGTGTGGGATGCCCCTTGGGGCTCTTCCCATTGAGCAAACATCCCATATATATGTTCTTTATTTTTTCTCACGCATCACATCCCATGGGAATATGTCTTAATTCAACATATCAAGTAGGTGACTTTGAAGTCAATTTTCTCATTCAATTCTTAATGGATTTGGACAAATAAGTATACCACGTTATACTCCTTGCGGAGGAGAACGCATTGGTGCATTGACCCGGTATTTATGGATTGTGGGTCCTACAATAAATTAAGCCTCAAAATGCTTTAATATTTATTTTGTCAAACCCATTTCCAACATCACATACACCATGTTTACGCCCAGACGCACTTGGCAGTCGCAATGTCCTACCTTAATTGTGACTGTCCACTTTAACTTCGATTAAAATTCAACTAGATTGCTTCCATCTTCATATCTTTGTTCTAACTTACTTTTCTTACACAAAAACAAATAAACCCATAAAAAAGTAACAAAAATTATTGTAGAATTCACAATTCATCAAGCCAAATATATTTAATACGTAAGCATAAAATTCACTCATCATATTTCATAATTGTATTGTTTAAAATTAAATAATTCATATCAAATTTAAATTTAATTATTTTTTAAATTGATTTAAAAAAGTTATATCGATCCTATGTATATTGGTAATTGTTAAGAAGCTGGTGAAATCATGGAAAAAGGTAAAGCAGTTGGAGGGTTCACGTGTAAGACACTTTTAGTATAGTAGTAATATATTTCCTCCGTCTCAAAAAAAATATCAAGTATATTTTTAAATTTATTATTATCTTTTATTCTCATACTAATTAGTGTTTTTTTAAATTCATATTTTTGATAACAATAATAGTTAATTATGATTTTTTATTAAATCATTAAATGTGACTATTTGAATTTAAATAAAATTTTATTATTATATAAGTAAATTAATATACAAATATATAAATAAAGTATTAATTTAAAGATGAATATAGTCGTTAATATTATATAAATAAATACTAGTGTCCCACGTCTAAGACATTTTTAATATAATAGTAACATATTCCCTCAATTTATAAGCAGTCAAACTTCTTTATAAATAGTTTCAAGAAGTAAAAGTTATTTGATAAACTTATTTTAAAACTGTTTATAATTACTTTTTATGAAAATAATCAGGTTAGATAAAATATATTATTAATTTATCTCTATTTATTTTAATAATTTCAACAATTACTCATATTTACTTTCAAAACATTCATTTTAATAATTTACACTTGAAATAAATAATAATTTTAATATACCAAACATTTTTCACTTATTAATAATTTAAATATTTTTTATTATTTAACAAACACAAACAACTTTTAAAATTAATTATAACCAGAATCACTTATCCAAAATTAATAATCACATTTTTTTTAGTAATCCCAAACCTCCTCTAAGGAGAGCAAATTCTCTGTTTCCTTTTTCCGTGTTTCTTGTGTCTCGTTAGTAATTTTAGGGGGACATTTTTTTGTATACATTCTAGCGACATTTTTTTTGGTTTTTTTTTTTGTAGTATCTCTTAAAAAATATATTGTATTTATTTCAACTGAAATTTTTGTAAAAAACAGTGTTTTAAGTGTAAATTGGATACATATAAAAAACAGGGTTGTACAGACCTTATTTTTTGTATGTATCCAAATTATACTTAAAACATTAATTTTTACAAAAATTTCAGTTGAAATAAATACTATACATTTTTTAAGAGGTACTAAAAAAAAAAACCAAAAAAAAAAAAATCACTAGAATGTCCCCAAAAAAATGTCTCCCTAGAATTTATGTTTTTGTATGTATTCAAATTATACTTAAAACACTAATTTTTATAAAAATTTCAATTAAAATAAATACTATATATTTTTAAGAGGTACTATAAAAAAAAAAACAAAAAAAAAAAAGTCGCTTGAATGTCCCAAAAAAAATGTCTCCCTAAAATTTATGTTTCTTAAATTTAACAACCTAGAAAACCCTACAAAATTACTTGCGGATTTCTAGTGAAAATCAAAAAGCCTGCTGCAGTGCTAAGACCCTATAAACCCTACAAAAAAAAATTGCTTCTTAATTCTCCCCTCCATTTATCTCTCATCTGCAGAAAAATGTCAACAACTGCAAGGCTAATTTCTCTCCTCGGCGGAACCTCAATTTTCCCTCCAATTCAAATCGCCAGAAAACTCATCTTCTCTTCCTCCTCAACCCTCCGCTTCCACCGCCACACTTTTTCTTCTCCTTATTCTTCTTCTTCCGCCGCCGTAATGGAAAGTATTTCCACTGAAAACCCGGAAACCGCCGTCAGTTCACTCCATCATCCGTGGCCGGAGTGGGTTTCTTTTGTCGACCGCTTAAATTCCAAAGGGTACCTCTCTCCGTCGCCGTTAAAAGATGACGGCGGTGTTAGTGGCGACGGGAACGGCGCCGGAGCTGATGTTGTTTATAAGGATATGAATCTCTTGAAGGATGCTTGTCTTAGCTTTGCTCGTGACCGTTTCGACATTTTCAAGTGAGAACATTTTTTGGTTTTTTGATGCTTTGATAAAGGAATGACGTTTTTTCTGTATTGATATAATTAATGAATAAGTGAATGCATAAAATTAATACTACCTTGGGGAAGTTAATTATACATTGAAGTTAATACTACCTTTGCCCTAATTTAGTTGCACATTATGGATAATTAATTGTAAATTTGTGACAATGTTTCGAAACTTATCCATAAAAAGAAAAGAGGTCAACATGTTTGTGACTGACTGAGGGATTATATTTTGTACTTGTCTAGTTGTTAACTTGAAATTCTTTACTTTGATTAAAGGCAGTATGATTATTGTTAAATTGTATATAAGCCCATTACTTTTGAAAATAAAGGTTTCAAATGTCAATAATACTAACTTTTCTCCATGATAAGGTGGGTAGAACCCTATCTTTTTACCTTACAGCCCATATTCAAGGAAAAACATAACTATAGCTAATATTTTTATACCTCTTAATATCTAAGGAGGGTCATTTGCCTACCTTATTCGAAATGTAAATCCGCCCCTGGTTGCACATTACCTGTTTGGTTCCAAAGCAAGCAGATTACCCCTATTTTCTAAATTAGAAATAATCTAAAAAAATTTACCACATTATGAAGTATAACGTACTCACACAATGGAAGAGAGAGAAATGTGTCATACGTTTCTTTATCTTAGATTGATCAATTGTTGACCCACACTTCTCTATGTGATATCACCTTTGCATTGAATGATCCAAACAGTGAGAGAGTTTTGACCCTATTAACACCACAATGGAAGCTTCTTTTTGGACCATTATCTATGGATTAGACGTTTTTATTTCCAGGCTAGGTGTTCTCTCCATTTATTTATTTTGCTATTGTATATACTTGCTATATTATACAAAAGCATGTAGTAAATGTGAATTTTTAAAATTTTACATGAAAAATAACCCAAGACGTAACTGGTGGAAATATTTTTTTTAGCTCGAGCTTCTTAACAAACTCATTTCAAGTATTGTAAAGGTTTAGAGCCTTTATTAAATCGATGTTGTAGAGGTCTGATTCTTCCTAGAGGTACCGCCTAGCCCCTAGGTGGGGATTAAGCGGACCTAGGTGGGATTTTTACAACACTAATCATTATTCATGGTTGTGCTCCAAAATTATAGAAAGTTCATTTATTTAAACCAGTTATGTTGATTAGCAGAGCTAAGTGGAGGTGTTCTGTTGTTATGTCACAATAGTTATTATTTTCGTGAAATTTCGTTCTTTGATAAAGTAGTTTCTTTAATGAATATATTTGAAGTGTTAAACTGGACTGAAAGGAACTACTTGCCTTATATCACAGATTTGTTTAATCAGAGCCAAGCAGACAATTATCTTTCTAAGTTCTGAGAGAAAAGGATCAAAATGAACTAAAATAGAATTTTGAAAAATTCTTGCTGTTTTGGCTTTTGCAAGATGCAAATTTCAACTCGAATAAGAAAAATAGGCTTGCTATATCTCTGTGACAGATGCTACTTGTTTTTATTTTTGCTTTGCATTCGATCAAGTAATTTTCTGAACTAGACTCTTTTGTAAACTTTGAACTTTTACTTTACACATGTATTATTATATAGTGGATATAGTAGTCCCTTGCAATGATTTAATTTTTCTAATTATCAGAATAAAGCTTAAATCTTGAATTTCTGATTTTCTTTCATTTTTAATTTTTTTAATTAATGGTGGTGATTAATATGATCAATCACATTTAAAGTAAGTCAATAAATTTAGAAATGTCCAATCAATGGGTTTTACTGAATTGCAAAATTAGATCAATGTACTAAAGTATCCTTTATTTCCGGAATTGCAAAATTAGACAATGTAATAAAGTATCCTTTATTTTTGGTATAGGTTAACTGTATATTGGTTTAGCTAATGCCAGAAAGCTAGAAAAATATTTGTTTTTTGGGAGTAAATGGTCCTTCATGTTTTGTTAGGAACTAGGAAGCTTAATTAATTAAGTCAAAATTAGCCGAGTAATAGCTATTCAGCTTTTGTGTTATGAAACATAATTTTAGTTTAAAAACCCATTTTTTAGTTATTAAAAAATCTAATTAGATTTTTCATATTTTAATAATAAAGTCATTTAATTGGTAACTAATGAATTGCCATATTGCAGATCATTGTCTAGGCAAGATATTCAGACAGTTGTGGACAGAGGATGTCCTAATATTTTAAGGAAAGCTGTTAATTCAGGGAAAAGGTTGAGAGTTTATGTACAACTTGATGAAGGAGACGTAAGTTTTTCCAATAATTTGCTAGTACATCAAATTTTGCCCTTTATGAGGAAAGATTTGCATGGGCACTGGGAACCATGTGTAGTTTAAAATATATAAATAGGTTACAATTTGGGGTCTGAGTCAAGTACTAACGTGCAGGTTTGTAGTGGTTGTAATCTTCGAGGATCCTGTGATAGGGCCTATGTGATACTAAAGGAGGTTGAAGCCACTGCCAGAACAGTGGATATCGTGCGTATCTTACTGTTTTATGCACTAGATCCACATGTTATTTCAGGAGGACAGAAGCCTCCTGGTAGAGAACTTATTGAAGTTTCTGCAAGGAAATTGATATCAGAGTTAATTGATCTGAGTGAGACGGCACCAGATCCTGAACTCTCAAACCCTATTGCAAAAGCTCCGAATCAAAAGAAAAAATCTTTGGGTTTCATGGACGATAAACTCTCTTGGAATGTTGAAATGAAGAAAGGAGATTGGATGTGTCCCAAGTATGTGATGTCAAAATCCTTTTGTTATTGAACATATATGTACTTTCCTTTAGTCTTGAAATCTAGGGTTAAATACACTCATGTCCCTCAAAGTATCACCCTTTTTACACAAGTGACCCTAATATAAAAAAACTTATTAAGCAAGAAAAATTGACCTAAATCCATTTCCGGTCATAAAAATGGCCCAATACAAGCAAGTTAGAAAAGGATTTACTTATATCAATTGGAAAAACTTATTTGGGTAAAAAGCCTAATTGGAAAAACTTATTTGGGTAAAAAACTAGGGCTTTGTGAGTAGAAAAATGATTGAGCTTGATAGTTCACCAAATTGGAGAAAATTTGTGAGTTTCTGGCTCTCAACTAGCTAATCATCAAGTTGCAATGGTATGGGTGGTGAGAATTCCAGATTTGGAGAAGTAATATTTTTGACATTTACTTTCAGCTTTATGGTAGTTGAGAAATTTATGTTACACGTGTGTGTATATATATATGTATATCAATTAGTAATGGTAGTTGAGAAAGTGATTATATATTCCCCTCTTTGATTCTTCATTCTTTAACAATTGCGTGGTTCCTTTTTGGGTCTCAAGATGTTCTTGGTTGGAAGTAGTGAAATAATTGTCTTTATATTTGTTGTATAGTTAAAGAATTGATTTATTTTTTTGTTTTTGGTGTATTTATTTTTTTATATTTTTGTTGACTGTAGATGACCATATCTTATTTCGTATAAGATTGTACTTGCTTGTGAATTTATAGATGGGGGTATGAGGGGGTCAATCTCATTTTTTTTTTGGCTATTGTGAGCTTAGTCAGTTTAACCCCACAAGACTTAGTAGTATGACAGTTAACCCACAAGACTTTGGCAATGGAGTTAACCCCACAAGACTTGAGTAGTATGACAGTTAACCCCACAAGACTTCAGTAGTATGACAGTTAACCCCACATGACTACAATGGAGGTTGGACTTTATGGGGCATTATCATTCTACCACTTTAATCCGGTTACGGAATAGTTGATGATATTAAGAACATTAAGCATTTTATTCCTAAGTCAAGAGAAGTGGATATAGTAGTTATAACTCTGCATCCCTTAGAAATCTTATCTCCATTGAAGATCTTTGATGATGATGAGGAAGACAACCAGGTTGGTGATAATGAAGTAGACATCCAGTGTGGTGATAATGAGGAAGTCAAACAGTTTGATGATAATGAGGAAGGCAACCAGTTTGGTAGTAATGAGGAAGATATCCAGTTTCCAAAACATTTGACTCTTCACCCATTTCAATATAAAGGATTAGTTAATCAAATTATAGATAGTTTGATGATGATAACAATGAATATCCTTCGTAAAATGAACAATTTTATTATAGTTCATATAAGGAAGATAAATTTCTTTTAATGCTAATGTGGACAGTGGTATAGAAGGAAGATGATAACAAAATAAGAATTAAAAGTCTTTAGAAAAACTAGGATAGAATCATCTCCATAGGATTTTATATTATATGTTATATCCAATAATTATCATCCACATCATTTTGTATACTATTTTTGAATCCAGAACATGGATGAAATTGAAACCAACTGTGGAGTACAAGGACCAAAATGGTTGTTTAGCCAAAGAAAAAGGGGTGGCCCATTAAGAAAGGCTCTGACCCAACCCATTTTTTACACAAACCATTTAAAACTGGACACCTGCCCATTTGCCCGATCTTTATGCAGGACTTGAACTAATCTTGAATAGTTTGATCTAAAAAGGGTAATCATCCGAGTCATAAGACAGTAAAATACAAAGCTATAACTAAGAAGCAAACTAGTATTATCATTGTACAAGCCTTGTTATAACATCCAAATCCCCTTGCGTGTCGAGAAGTATCTTTAATTATCTACAAGTATCTATTGGAATCAAAAAGATTAATACAATCAAACCAACTCAATACATATTAAAAAAATTTAGCAAAAAACCAACTCAATACATATTAAAGAATTTTAGCAATAGGCTAACACTAGTCAAGAATTTTAGCATTCCACAGTTATTTACATATTTCAGAAGTGAATTAGTGGTGATCTTTCATTCTCAACAATGCAATGTTGAACTTTCGGTCAGGTATTCTAAACAATACCTAGAAACTACAAGATAAAGGTCAGTTGTAATATTCAAGTGTGTAAACATTTATGGAACAAAAACTAAGCTTAACAATAAAATATCCAGATAATATATTGCCTAAAAAATGACTAGTGAGTCTTACCCCTATGATGTTTCATGATGTCTGACTCCTAGTTTTCGTACGAGTCATCAGCATAATAATGGACAACTCTTGGACAACATACGCTTTCGAGCATAATTCCCTTGTGCACTGATTCTTCTCTGAAACATGTACAATGCAGTTGTGCCAATACCTAAGGCCTCCCAACCCAGTTTCACCATATATTTTACTTGGCTTCGTAACCTCCAAATCAGAGTTTGCACATCGGAAATTCGGAGTTGAGTCAGCAGATCAGAATCTGCGGTGAGAGTAGTTTGAAGATTGGAATTTGCATAGTGTTGAGCTCGAAAAACATAGTCGAAAATTGTTCCCACGATAATGTTATACTTGTGTAATAGCAGTCGCCAAATACACTTAAGTAAACAAAATTGACTCTAAATTCATTTTCGACGTGTCACGGGGAAGACCTGACCGTGTAAATGCCATTGACTATACAATTATTTATAAAATACAATCCCAATACAAACAAGTTCCAAGGGATTTACTTAATAACAATCGGAAAAACTTATTTGGGTAAAAAGTTAAGGCTTTGTGAGCAGAAAAACTATTGAGCGTGATAATTCACCAAATTGGAGAAAATTTGTTAGTTTCTGGCTCTTAACTAGCTAATCGAGGCTTTAAATCAAGTTATCGTGTGAATAGTCTTCGATTATGTTCTTCGTGGTCAACCATATGCAAATTTCAATCGTCAGACTGCTCTCACTGCAGATTCTAATCTGCTGACTCAACCTTGAATTTCTGATGTGCAGAGTCAACACTCAAATTCTGATTTGGAGGTAACGAAGTCAAGGAAAATCTATGGTGAAACTGGGGTATAATTCCTTAGGTATTGGCGCAACTGCATTGTACATGTTGCAAACAAGGATCAGAACGATAAATATGTTTATATAAGGTGCACGAGGGAATTATGCTCGAAAACATATGTTGTCCGAGAGTTGTCCACTCTTATGCCACTTGTACGAAAACTGGGAGTCAGACATCATGAAACATTATAGGGGTAAGACTCACTAGGCAATCTATAACATGGATATTTTGCTGTTAAGATTAGTTTTTGTTCCATTAATGTTTACACACTTGAATATTGTTGTTGCATACAACTGATGGGTTCTAGGTATTGTTTAGAATACTCGTACCTGATTGAGAATTCAACATTACATTGTTGAGAATGGAAGACCATCGCTGGTTCACTTTTTTTTAGCATCTGACATATGTAAATAATGGCAGAATACTAATTTTTTTGATAGTTGTTAAATACTATAACCTATTGCTAAAATTCCTTAATATGTCTTGAGTTGATTTGAGTGTATTAATCTTTTTGATTTCGATAGATACTTGTAGATAATTAAAGATACTTCCCGACACGCAAGGGGATTTGGATGGTATAGTAGGGCTTGTACGATGATAATACTAGTTTGCTTCTTAGTTTATAGCTTTGTGTTTTATTGTCTTGTGACTCGGATGATTACCCTTTTTTGATCAAACTATTCTTGATTAGTTCAAGTCTTGCATAAATGCCTAGCAAATGGGTGGGTCAGCAAAAAAAAAAAACTATCTGGTTTTGAATGGTTTGTGCAAAAAATGGGCGGAGTCAATTGATATCAGTTCCCTGTATCCGGATCAAAGTGGTAGAATGATAATGGCCCATAAAGTCTAACCTCCATTGCCATACTACTCAAGTCCTGTGGGGATAACTGACTAAAGCTCACAATAGTAAAAAAAAAACTGAGATTGACCCCCTTCATATAGCCCCATATATAAATTGACCAGCATAGTACAATCTTATATTAAATAAGATACACGGTCATCTGCAGTCAACAAAAGCATAAATAAATACATCAACAACAAAAAATAAAGCAATTCTTTAACCATACAATAAATATAAAGACAATTATTTCACTACTTCCAAGAATAATCAATTAAAAAAGGACAAAGAATATTTTGGGGCCCAAAGAAGGGACCAAACAATTGTTATTGAATGAAGAATCATAGAGGGAAATATATAATCAATTTCTCAACTATCATTACTAAGTGATATACATGTGTATCATAAATTTCTCAAGTACCATAAAGGTGAAAGTAAATGTCAAAAATATTAATTTACCTCAATATAAAAGAGTTACAAACTCCTCCAAATTTGGAATTCTTACCACCCATACCATTGCAACTTGATTTAGAACCGCAATTATTGACTTAAAAATTTTCTCCAATTGGGTGAACTATCAAGCTTGATCGTTTTTCTACTCACATAGCCCTAACTTTTTACCTAAATAAGTTTTTCCAATTGTTATGAAGTAAATCCCTTTCTAACTTGCTTGTATTGGGATTGTATTTCATAAATAACCGTATAATCAATGGGATTTACATGGGGCTGAATGACACTTTTCACCCTCCTAGTTACCACCCACTTTCAAAGTCGTTCTTAAAGTACATTTTTTGTCATTTGGGTACTTAAAGTGGAATTTTGTGTTGATTCTGTTCTTTTTACCTGATTTTACCTCAACTCCTGACCCATTTTGACCCAACCCCAAATCTTAATATTTAAAAATAAAATATCATTTTAAAAACAATAATTATATTTAATATTTTAAAATAAAATAATATTTTTAATATTTTAAAAGAACATAATATTTTTAAAATAATAATTATATTTATTTATAATTAAGTTTAATTATATTTATATTTAAAAAATAAAAAACTTAAAATGATAATTATTTTAAAGTATTAAAAATATTTTATTTTAAAATATTAAATATAAATGTAAATAAGTATAATTATTATTTTATAATTATTATGTTCTTTTAAAATATTAAAAATAATAAATATTTAAAAATTATTTAAAATAATAAATATAATTATTATTTTTAAAATAATATTTTATTTAAAAATCTTTAAAATAATAAAATTTGGGGTTGGGTCAAACTGAGTCGGATTGGGTCAAAATTTGGTCAAAAATGAATCGGGTTGGGGTTAAATCAGTTTAAAGGAACAAGATCGACACAAATTGTCACTTTAAGGACCCAATTGACGAAAAATGGATTTCAACTTTGAAAGTGGGTGGTAACGACTTGGAGTGTGAAAAGTGTCATTCAACCTTTACACGGTCATATACAGTCAAACCATATACAACAGGCTTTCCCCGTGATATTACTTAAGTGTACTTGAAGGCTGCTATTATAAGTTTTTTTAGATTAGGGCCACTTGTGTAAAAGAGGTGATATTTCGAGTGACAGAAGTATATTTAACCCTGAAATTTATTATATGCAACTTTGCATATTGGAAACAATTCTTAATATTTGTTATATGCACGAGCCAAACCCACAAAATTTCAACATAAAGTATGGCCAAAAACTAGTGGAAGCTCAAAAAGAAACAGAAAGGAATGCCAATACAAAATCCTAGGCTTCCTTGAAAAATGAATTGAATAAACTAATTGGAAACCAGCCATAAGTTCATTGCTTAAATAATTACTTTACCCCTTATCAATTTTCCATATTTTCTTCAGTGATCTCCTATGTATGGGATTGATTTTATTTTTTCTCTCCTTTTCTTTTAAAATTGAAGTATTACATCTCCTATAGATGTATTATGTCTTTTCACATACCATGACGTCTTCTGAAGACGTATTATGTCTAGACGTATTATGTCTGGCACATACATTGTCCTTTGGAATGGGTATGGTTGGAGGATTTGTACCTTACTCGGTTAAGAGGTTTTGGCGGGAGGAAGAATGCTAAGATGCTTTGGGAGTAAGATGCTTTTGGAGTGTTTGATCTTTTTTGTTTTTAAATGATTTGGATTGAGTGTAATGCTTGACTAAATGGAGATAACTTGATTGCAAGATAGGATCCCCCCCCTTTTTGGGCCTCTGCCATTTGTGCTTATACGAGTACGTCTTTCTGATCTTTGTAGGGATTGAAGAGATTCTTTCTTTTTTGAGTGTGTTCTTTTTATTTCCACTTGTTATAGGGTGGTTAGACTCCTTGCTTTCCTTTGCGTGCATTCTCTCTTTTTATTTAATAAAATGTCTTCTTCTATTAAGAAAAAGATTGCTTGATGATTCTTTCACTGTTGCTGTATATATGTTCTTATAATATCTTTTCCAATTTCCACTGTTGCTGCCATGTGTTTGTATCTCTATCTACATATATACATATATACAGTTGTTACATAAATATTTATACTCTTATAATCTCACTTAAATTCCATCAAATTACAGCTACGCTTATGACCTTAACCTATATGCACTGCTTATAACAAATCCCTAGTCAACCTTTTTGCAAGAGATCTTTTCTTACAACACGTTGCTACTAAATAGAAATAATAACTCCAATGAAATTGCATTGCATTTTTTTGTCAGTTACTTCTGCTAGGTGAGCTTATGTCCATTGTGTCATTTTCTTGCAGATGCAATTTTATGAACTTCTATAGAAATTTACAATGTCGAGAATGTGGAGAAGATGGCCCTAGAAAAATTGGTGGGGGTGACATTGAAATGAAGAGAGGAGATTGGATCTGCCCCGAGTAAGTTATCTCATACTCCCTCTGTTTCACAAATATAGGATCAATATTGACTTTTGAAGTCAGTTTAGATATTCTTAAATTCAAAAGTGATAATCATTTAGTTAAATTTAATTAATTTTAGACAATACAATTATGAAATATATATTTTGCAAACAAAATAAATTATGAAATTTATTAACTACTTAAAAAAGTACTACGAAATACAAGATGAATTTTAATTACAAATTAGATGAATCACATCAATTTTGAGTTTTAAAAAATCTCATTCTCTGTGAAAAGTTAAACTTGATCTTATGTTTCGAAATCCGAAATGGAGTAGTTAATATGACTTCCTACCAGTCTGATTAGCAACTATCGACTATTATTATATCATGTGATGTTGCATGGTTTTCAGATTCGGACCGGTTAATAAATTGAAAAGGTACCTAGTGGATGGGTCACTGGTCCAACCAGTGGTTGAACCGTTATTGACCCAGTGACGTCATTAATATATAAAAATATATATTATTAATAATTAATAAAATTTTAAAAAATCTTGTTTTTTATAAACTAAAACATAATAAATTTTAGTTACAATATTACTAAAAGTGTTTAATTTTAATATTAATTTTTTGTTGGTAAAAAAAATAATATTAAAAATCGGGTCAATTGGTTTTTGACCAAAATCAGTTAAGTGGTCCAAACTGGACTGGAGTGTGGATCGGTTTCAATTTTTACCGGTCCAACCAACCATGTGATGTTGTATATGCCTTGAAACATATGACCCGATTCGATTCAAGACCTGAGTAAATTTGTGGGAACTCTCACGGGTTTAAATCGGAAGCCCTTGATGATAGAGAAGGGTTTCCCACGGGGATTTAGCTTCATTGTTCTGTACTTCCATTATGCATTTTATTTTTCCTTATAAGTTTGCCTGTACATGTGCCTTATTGTTTGGAAAATTAAGTCGGGAAGAAGCTGACAATTTCTAATTTATCAAAAAAAAAGAAAAGCTAACTGTTTTGATGTTACATTTATCGGCTTATTGAATCATTGTGCATCTGCTTTTAACCTTATATTAATTACTCTTGTTGCTTCCTTTTTTTTTAATTATCTTTAAATATTTTCCTTACTGAAATTTAATATCTGGATGCTTAAGAGACTGCTGTTAGATTTGTAGGTTCTGGAAATGCAGGGGCGGAGGGGGGGTTTTTGGGGGTCCACGGCCTTTACTGCTATGTAGAATTTTTTTATGTACTAGGGAGGGTCCAGCTTGAAATTCGGGAAGTCCGGGGGGTCCGAGTTGCACTGAGAAGAAGAAGAAGGAAGGGGAAGACAAAAAAAGTAATTTTTTTTTATAACTTAGGATTGAGGTGGGATATCACACTACTTTTCATTTAGTCTACTTTTCATTTAGTTTATCTTCTTATCAAGTTGGCTTTAGTTTTGCTGTTGCGACTGCTAGTGTGGAACGAGTATTTTCTGCGATGAATATTGTTAAGACAAATTTGCGCAACAAGATGGGAGATGACTTTCTCACCGACTGTTTGGTGTGCTATGTCGAGAGAGATATTTTTAGGCGCATTGATAATGAAGTGATTATCCAACATTTTCAGAATATGAGAACTCGTAGGTTGGATTTACCGCTTTTACGGTCCGAACTCCGAAGAGAGACTCATCGTTTCTAGTACTGCTACTGGGTTCAACAGTCAACAATGTGTTTCAATTTGTAATTGATTTTTTTTGTTTCAATTGAATTTGAGTAACTAATTGAAATGTTGAATTACTTGTGATTTAGGATTATGATTTTGTTGAATGTTGAATTATTTGTGATTTAGGAATATGGAAAAAAAAAAAATCAACGAACTAAGAGGCCGTCGAAAAAAAAATTACATGCATAATCCGGACCCCCCTGTTGAAATCCTTTGGCTCCGCCACTGTGGAAATGGTAGAACATTGTTGTTTGATTAACCGGTCTTTCACTTCGAGATGACAAGTGAGGCACATGCCAGGGCGGTTAACCGGATTACATTGATAACCTGTTTCTCCGCCCCCCCTCTAAAAAATAAAAACCCATCCATGCTGGTGCAAATTTAGGGAAAGTATCAACAATTTCAGCATTAGGTTATGAAAAATATAGTGAAAGCAGATTGTTTAGAATACTTCCATTTGATGTGATTGTTCGCCTCCAGATTATCTTTTTATAGTATTGAACCTAACTTTTTAATAATTTTAAAGGTAAATTTGATTGTTTTGTATATAAGCCATTTCAAAGTTCATTTGGCAACGAAAGCGTGTTATTTACTCGAAGGTATTTTGTTGGGTCCTTTTTTTTTGGGTTTTTGGAAACTGATATTTTTATTTTATTTCTACACGATTTCCCTCACATGAATAGTTAGTGGGACCCACATCCTTGATTTTGTGAGAGACCAATGTGATGTGGAAGTATCATATTTCCATGTGGAAACATCAGTTCCCTTTTTTTTTGGTATGTGGTTACACTAGTGTTGCTTTAGGTTTTAAAAGATTTATAAGAGTAATAGGATTCTATTTCAAATATGCTAGGATGTTTATTATTAATAATTTTCTATATATTTTTCATATTGGACATGAGAAACTCGATAAATCAACTTTTGAGTGTGTAGTTGTGATGGGGATTGGATTTACTTGCTTTATTTATTTATTTTGTTTATTTCATTATTATGAATTTATTTTAATTAGTTTAGGTATTTTAGTCACTTGTTTTAATTAGTTGGGATACTTTAGTCTTTTTTGGCCCCCAAGTCCAATTTAGGGTTATTTTGTTTAAATACCGATGTAATTCTCCTTGGGAGGACATTTATCATATTATAATTATTATTTGACTTTTCTTGTATCGTGGAGATATCTTTCTAGAGTTAATAAACGTCGAGTTGAAACTCTAAACCCTAGAATTTAAGCGCAGAGCTTAGATCCTAGTTTTATTTATCTATCAATTAATAATAAATTCATTTTACAAAGTTGTTCTACATCATTTGTGGTATCAGAGCCTAACCTTGGGCTTTACTGGGCAGTCACGCACAAAGGAACCAGACTACTGCACCTTTCTCTTCGTCGTCGTCATCATCAACAAAGTCAGCCACCACCCGAACCAAGCATCGTCGCCGACCCATCAGATCGACCACTCAAAGAGCGAACGTTCTAGGTGACTCCAACATTCTTGTAGAACCCAACCATCGACCCAAACAGTCCTCACAGATGAATCCCAAATCGCGATTGGGAAAAGCCAAAAAAAACAAAAAAGAATTGAAGAAACAGAACAGAGGAAAAAGGGGGAAAAGAGAAACAAAAAGGAGAATATAATTGTTGTCGCTTACCGTCGTTTCTGCCGTCACTATCGCGATTTTCTTGAAGCGCACGACCAACCTCTCCATCCTTCTTCTTTGGCTGCTACGTATGTTTGCGTGGGACAAGGGAGGTAACCCTAGATTTTCATACTTTCCTAATTCGTGAAACACAACAGATTTACACCCTGAAGTCTATATTCTCTTGCTAAAATACGACTTTACCCTCATTGCTTCTAGCAAATTCAATTTATACCTTGATTTGTCCCTTGAACTTGTAATATTTGCATTTTTCAGCCCGTTTCATAATCTATAAAAAGTACAAAAGCTGCATTTAAAATTTTTCGCAAAATATAGGGTAGATACTTCAATTACTTGGATTTTCTTTATTCGTTACATAGTACTAAAATTTTCCAAAACTCGTTTGATTTTATTCTCTTACATTGCACATTATTCCTACTAGTGGGACATCATTTAGTCATGATTGTTGATATTTTGGAAACTGCGATTGCATTTGCTGTAGGTTATAATTTAATTGCTACAATTAATTATCTCAGTATTGCATTAGCATATCATGATGACCTTTAGTGTAACCCAATATGGCCTAACAATGATCGACAAATTAGACCCCTTACTCATTAAAATGGCTAGTATGGAAAACCGTATGGTTAAAACCGCATGGATGATAGGTAGGAGGAACTTGTCATGTTATCTGGGAGGGTTCGAGTTGTTGAGCGACGAACATAACATTTACCTGAGCCTATAGGAGAAAATGCAGGAAATGATGACATCCCCGTTAATGAAGAGATACCTGAGGGAGAACCTGAACTAAATAGGCAAAGGGAACACCTTGAGCCTAGAAATGTTGAGTACCAAAACCTTGAGCCTCGACATATTGATTACCACGAGAGGCAAGACCGTAGACATCAAGACGTCGGGTATGGTGAACGTAGGGATGATGTATGTCGTGAACCTAGAGATTATGGGTAGCGTGGACCTAGGAATGTCGACCTTTATGACCAAGTATGATGATGACACTAGAAAAATTAAGGTTGATGTATTTTGATGGTAGGTCTGATCCTAATGTCTTCCTTGATTGGTTGTCCAGTATGGATAAATTTTTTGATTGGTATGAGATGTCCGATGAGCGTAGAGTTCGATGTGCCAAGATGAAATTAGTCAAACAAGTGAGTTTGTACTGGGCTAGTGTTGAGAGAGACATTGAGCGTTTGAGGGATCCACCTATTAGGCACTGGGCAGAAATGAAAGCACACCTCAGAAAATATTATCTACCCACCGGTCACAAGGATATAATGCTTGAACAGTTGACAATCTGAAACAAGGCAATTTTTTTGTCTCTGATTATGTCAGTAGGGAGGTAATGGAGCGTTGTGAGCTAGTTGAGGAGACGAGGTTGACCATTATTAGGTTTAAGGAAGGGTTGAAAGATGATATTAAATTTCAAAATTTTCCAATCCAACTCACTTGCATATCAGGCCGCCTTAGATCAAGAATACAATGTGAAAATATCCTCTTTTCGGGGAGTGTCCTCTTATTTAGGCCAATTTAGTGGACACCATGCCCCACAGGGCAGGTCCTTTTCCACACCTCAAGATAATTCTAGGGCTAACACCGTTA